>JAQISU010000269.1:4470000-5060000 GCA_029339505.1 Unio delphinus | reverse complement strand
TCATACGACCTACATATGAATAAATAGGTGCAATTTCATAAGGCTCTCAATAACCTAATAGTTAATGAATGCAGGAAACTAAAATGATATTCCGCGTTGCTGGCAATAGGTTTTTCTGCACCTCAAAACGTACATATATATGTTTCCAGAATATATAGCAATCGAACGTTTTAAATATATATCCCACCATGTGGGTTTTGGATTAAATTCAGTGGTCTTTGGATTAAATGAATACAATAAACTCAAGGTTTGAAATATGGAAATTTATGAAATGAATGAATAAAGACATAATGGTGTATAAATACAATGATTCTCACACGCTCTCTACATACGCTTGATCCAATCGCTCTATACAAACATTCACACAATCAAAAATAAACCATACATATGAATTCAATTTGAAATACAGATTCAAGAAACCTCATGGACAGCATATACGTTTTAAATATAGTTTCAGATATCTCACGTAGGGACTACAATTAATATTGAAATACTATCAAGGTATTCAATTGAGTTTCAAATAATGTTATGCACAGTAAGTGAGAATAACATAAAATCCTGGAATAATAAGATTAAAAATAAGGTCATGTGAATTAAAATATACCCAATTACATTATTGACCATTGTACAGTCGTACGATTCATAAATCAATGAACCGCACAGTTTTACAAAGTCTTAGGCTTGGCCCACATATTTATCGGCCGCTCTCACCCTTAACGGATCCACCACACGTACAGTTTAGTTGTACGGTATACACACGAACAGACAGCATACATATCCCCTGAATTAGATAGGTCTACATTCGTGGTTCCTTATGTACAGACATACGTACATACATGCGTATCGACAGCACGCAGCACTAAATACTCTGGAAACTGCAGACAACTCTAACAGATTCCATCCATCCTAAACAGCTTCAGTCAGCCCTAAACAGCTATAGACAGCTTCAAACAGCTCTAGTCAGCTATAATAAAACCAAACAGATCTTTATTGGTTCTGAAAATCTATCGATATGTGCTAATACATTAAACTCTAATATCAACTTTTAATTCAAAGTTCACAATGTTTCAAATCTGCGTTGTAATAAATACATCATTACACGATATGACATTACAAACTGAATAAGCTTCGCATATCAACTGAAATATAAATTGAACACTTACCCTTATGACCGGACAACACAATGGAGAGTGTATACTAATTTACAAGATCCAAAACGACCAGTGTGTCGGTTAGAATTGTTCTTTCTTAAATCCATAGGAGAGTGAGTAATAGTCAGGGAACGATACCCGTGCATATCATGATTTTAATGTCCCTCGTCGCAAGTATTTTCCGGCGAGATACATGTTAGAACAGTCGCCTAGATAAAGTTGTACGCATGTATAACGAAATATAGTCAATAGTTTTAAGGCAAAACCAAATTATCTTTTCCTAATTATGTGGCATCTAGTTAAAATTTTCATCGCCCCAGTTTGTTTTGCTGAGGTTTTGACGTTTGTCAATTGCATGTGTAAATCAAAATCCTGCAGAGCAAAAACTCCCTGCTTCAACAAAAAGTGCTTTTTGGCAGTATTTTAAATGACCAAAACGGTTGCAATATATATCTTTAAAACAAGTATTCCAAGAATGCACAACCACGATATATGTGACCAAACAACCAAAATGGTGTTCTTTTCCTGCCCGCTCGTACTGATCTTATCTTGGATAACAATGAATCAGTTATACTCCATTGTCTTGGGAAAGTGCCAAGTTTTGACCCTGAAAAGTTTTACTTATAGTATGTTCAGGAAAATGGTAGCACACTTATTTTAACCCAATACATTTATTCTAGTGACGGAAAACTCATATGATTTTAAATTTTATTTAGTGGGTATGCTATGCAAACAAATTAAAAATCAGATGATTGTTTTTCATTTTTTTTTCTTTTGTCATCTATGATGTTTCCTTCATGGTGATGCCTGTGACGGTGTGGTCAACATATCTTATTTGCTCTATGGTTAGAGTGCTGAATTCGCAGCGAAGGGAGTGGCATTTAAGCCTTCCATTGGACCACGCATCCAAAACTATGACGTTTAGTTTGGCAAGGTACATTACTCGAATTGCCTATGTACTAACATTTTTTATTGAACTCCCATGGAGTAGAATGCCAAATCAAACCACCCACAAACATATTATCCAAGTGAAACAATTTTTAATGCAAAATGCAGGTGATGATTTGTTCTATTAAGATTAAAAATAATATCATCTTTGTTGGAAAGTTTCCAATGCAGCTTAGATTATCGGTTTATCTATTCAAAGTTCAGAACAGTTTAAATTATGACAAATACAAATACAAATTCCAAGCATATAAAAGACGGAACATTTGGTGACACGTTTACGGAATGACAATTAACCCTTAGAAAACAAATACAGAAATTATCACATCTGGCTTTCGAAATACGGTTTATTTTACTCTAATAAAAAACATGACGAGATACTTTAAACACTTATGAGTCAAATGTATGTTGTGACTGAGACTTATTGAAATGCCGAATTTCCATCTTCATGTGCTATATATACTCAACACGAATAATATAACTTTGAATGTAACAATATGAAACGTTCGTAAAAGAAGTCCACGCTGTAAGCACGAAATAGGATAGAGCCATGTTTAATTTCCTCACATTGGCATATTTTGAATTAGTGCACGAACACTTGTTCAGAATTGTCTGTTTTTGTTTCCATTCGCAGATTTCGTATACAGAGCGGTTCATCTATATTGATCTATGGATCACACTTATCCCAGTAAGACGGCTTTCACTTGAATTTCACAGCGCGTGATTAATCTGAGTTGGATAAATTACCGATGTCACGACCAGTCGAACATAGAAGCAAGTCAGATGACTCGCCATGGAAAAGGTATAATCAAGAAAAGTTTAGTGAAAGTTGTATTTTGGTGCCCGAGTGTTGTCGGTCTTTGTCGTAAATGGTGCATGTATCTTAAATGAAAAATGCCAACATATTTCCCGTGATTAAATAAGACGGGTGTAATTGAATGATCTATTTTGATAATGCCGCATACATGTATCACGATGTCCCACCCAGTCACATTATCCTGACACCAGGCCGACCAGTCCTAACACTAACCTCTTAATGCTGAGCGTCAAGCGAGGCAGCTGTTAGTACCATTGTTGTAAGTCTTTGGTATGATTCGGCCGGAGACTGAATCGACGAACCCACGGCGGACGCTCTTTCCAGTAAGTTCGTTTCTCCAATTTTCTCTTTATTTTCGTGCGAAAATAATAATTTATTCGCTTTTAGCAAGATTGTCGCCTTTCACTCTCGTAACCGCACCCGTGGCAAAGTGATTAGAGCGTCCGCATCGGAAGAGGCAGGTTGTGGGTCGAGTCACAGCAAAGACTTACAAAAATGGTACAAACAGCTAACTGCTTTGGAGTTCAGCATTAAAAGGTTAGTATTATGACTGGTAGGCCTGGTGTCAATACAAACTGCCTCACTGCAGACTTCGTAGCATTATGACTGAAACATTGCTAAAGCTACGTTAAAAATCATACTCACACACACACACACGTATTTCACTTTCTCTTTTAATTAGTTTAGGAGCATATATTCCTAATAAGTGAAACCATATACAAACAAACCTCAAACTGCAGAAAAAAGGGTTTAAAAACGCTCACCATACACAAAAACATCGTAGTGTAGACATTAGAGTAAAAGAATAATTGCCTAGTATGAATATAACTAATGGTAACGCGCTGATGTTCGATCGATCAATGCAGGTACATAATGAGTAAAAACAAATACAGTTACAAGACGAAGAAAAACAAATGTAAATGTAGACAAAAAGAGAAAGAGAAGAAGGGAATATCAATTTAGATTAAACAAATTAGAACTCCTCCACCTTTAATGTTACTAAGAATGTAAAATGAGTTTCCTTTTTTGAGAAAAATACGTGGATATATATTTTTCTCATTTTCAAAGACATTGCTGAAAATCCGACATGGTCAAAAGAGCATTGGACTCTTTTATTTTATGTGTACTATTTGGCAAGCCCTTGACACAATACAAACGTATTTTAACAATGTCCGTACAAAGGTAATTAAGCAATGTCTTGCGAAGTGATTGAGAAATGTCAATGTAAACGTAATGCAGAATAACTAACTAGATGATTTCGTTTTTGACAATGGGATCAGGCGAAACCATACGATGCGTTTGAATCCAATCACACATTCTTTGAAGCCTGTATCCTTTTATAGTGCATATCATTGTTTTGGTTGAATTTAAAGCAGTAATCGTGTGCTTATTTCAGAAAAAAAAAAACATTACTATGTGCGGCTATGTATGATTTTATAAAGTATTAACTGCCTGATACCTAACACAGGAGTCATGTTTTAGGGAAACAATCTGAAGTTTTGATAGTTGATTGAAGTGTTTAATCGAATAGATATTGTAACATCGTTTGTCACTACCGAAAAAAGTCTTTGAAACGCAATTTATTACTGTTGGCGTAAGAAAAATAACTTATTCTTTGGTATTGAATATTACGAAACGAAAATGACTTAAATATTTCATGTACCTGGCCTTTTGCAAGAAAATATAATTCTATAACAAATAATTGGAATTAGCATTTCGCATAAAGGATTCCATATTTCGGAAAGTATTTCAGAACTGATTTTCTTCTTCAAGATCTCTTTTATTTATTAGATTCCCACACCTGTCTGATTTAAGCTCCCAATAAGGACAGCCACATATTATGTTGTCCACGATGAAGCCGTTTCGCTCTATTTTAATATGCATCCATGTACTAATTTTAATCCATATGAACACTGTGGCCTATGAACTATGATTACAAAGTACGAAACATAATGAAGCAAAAGGAATACGTTTTGTAAAACGTAAAAAATAATTTAATTACCAAAGTTATAATCGTAGATGTGAGAGAAACATGCAGTATTATAAAATGACTCCAACATAAGCCTGTCAAAATTCTATGAAACAATGAAACTTTCCGAGGATCTTGATCTTTTCAATATAGGCTCAACCCAGAACTCCTATGCTTGATTAACAAAAGTTCCAGAATAATCATATAGTGTAAATATTGAACACTTTCTAGTTCCACTGAAGAGTCCAAACAAATGTTCTCCTCTCGAATAATATCCATTTCAACAGACGATATGTATGCAGACTGTCATAACATATAGAGATCTGATTGCTCTGTTATCTTCTTATATACGCCGTATGTTCGGACTGAATTTTACAATAATAATAATAATAATAATAATAATAATAATAATAATAATAATAATAATAATAATAATAATAATAATAATGAGGACTTTGTAGAGCGCCTAATCTTTTGAAGCTCTAAGCGCTTTACACCATCAATAATGATATGACTACACTACAGAACAACAAATGACAAAAACAATGAAATTGGAAAACATAAAAACATGCTGAAAACATATAAGATACAAAACATGATTAGGTCGCTAAGATTGTCCCTGCAGTCGAAACAGGTGAGTCTTAAGAGTACTCTTAAAAGGGACCGCTGTGTCTTTGTATCTAATTTCAATGGGCAATTCGTTCCGCGTCGCCGGGCCCTGGTGTGCAAACAAACGTTGTCCATATGACTTTGTTTTCACCTTGGAAACAATGAGTATACGATTATCAGAAGAAGAGCGTAAGGATCTAGCTGGTGTATACACATGGGTGAGGCTGGATAGGTATGTTGGACTGGAGTCTGTCATTGAAACATAGCACAGAGAACAAATTTTGTGTTTGATTCTGTATCGAATCGATAGCCAGTGAATGATACAGAGCAGTGGTGAGGTGTGCTATGATCGAGGTACTCTACAGATGATCCGTGCAGCTGTGTTTTGAACATTTTTTTAAGTTTCTGGAGTAAATATTGTGACGAACGACAGAAATAAGTTACAATAGTCCAGTCTTGAAAGTACTAATGATCACACAAGTGTTTTAGTGGCATCAACTGAAAGATATTTACGAATGCAATTGATGCGTCTCGATTCAAGATATGCAGCCTTGCATATGTTCATGACATGTTGGTGCAATGTGAGAGTACTGTCTAGAGTAACGTCTAGGTTTCGTATTGACTGTGAGAATTTAATGTTGGTGTTGCTGATATTTATTGTCTGAGGTAAAGGATGTAAATGCGAAAGTCTTTGTGTTGTGATCAAAATAGTCTCAGTTTTATTATCATTCATCTGTAGCTTGTTACCTGTTATCCATGATTTCACATCAGAAATGCACTTCTCTACTCCATGGATGGTAGCATCAACTTCATTTGGGTGGCTAGACTTGTATATTTGGGTGTCATCAGCATGTTCACTTTCCTTTGTTTCTTTTGTTTTTGTAAAGTTTAACGCCATTTTTTAGCATACGATAGGCCATACATGGCGGCCAGTATTATTGGTGGAGAAAGAACCCGGGAAAACCCCAGGAAAGGAACACCGACCTACGAGAAGCTACTGGCAAGCTTTCCCACATAACTACATTAGCCGAATCTTAGACTCGAACTCACGCAGACAGAGGTGAGATGGCAGTGATCCGTTAACGGAGAGCGCTTTAAACCACTCGGCCACTCGGGTCCCCCATTTTTCTTTAATCAGTATTTCGCTGTTTATCATTTTTATCCTAGTATTTTAGTGTTTACTTACCTGAATCATGTGGTGTTTTATAACGTCAATATCATGTAAAATGTTCGCGAGTAATTTATATCAGGTCAGTAAATCTAGTTCTGGAACATGTGGAGTCTTACAGTATATGCTTCAGCCTAGGGAAAATATCAATCAAATGAAGTTTGTAAAATATATTGTTTTTGTAAAAAGTAGAAATTTCTTTTATGGACAGAATGATATTCAGCCTTTATATAATAAAAATACCTGATATCAAGATTTATTTGAATAGCACGACTGTCTCTTGAGCAGTCTACTATCATTTCGGTATGATTGTTTTGGACCGAACTGTTCTACTTGCGTGAGTGAAAGAACTGCATTTTTAGTCTTTTTTATACAACAACTGAAAGACTATGGAATGATAGATTACAATAGGACCATAAAACCTAGAATTATTTTCTTAACATTCCTACCCTTATCAGAGAAAAACGCATTTGGCTATTGTCACTGCTATAATTTTATAGTAAGCCCTAATTTAATTGTTAATTTATATAGGGAAACGAAAGGATGTGCGTAATTATATAAATTACCTATTGCTAGGGAGTTAATTCTCGTGCAGCCCGATACCTTTATCAAATTAAGTTATCACTCTTCATGACACATTCAATAGAGAAATATGGCCATATTTGTATCCGTTGTACCGTTACGACCTTCTCATAATCAGTCAGCTAAATTGCCAGACAGAAATGTATAGGTAAAATACTTTTCCTGTTTTCCAAGAAGGAAGTCCAAAACAATGATGTAACTGTTATTTGGTTTAGTTAGCAGAACTGTTATAGAAATGTTTCTTCTACATGTATTATATATTCACTTGTATTTATGTCGTATACTCAATACAAATATAAAAGTATGCGTCTGGAAGAATCATGGTAATCAAATCTGGACCAATTCGGTGCATTATGTCAAAGCTATAGAAAAATCTTGACATTGGTACAAATCATATTCAAATTTTTCTTCCAACTATTTGAGGTCATTCTTTTTTTTTCCGCGGAATTTCTTTCCTATGGATACTTATTGACGTACAGATTTAAGATTCTGTATATGAAAAGTTGTGCATAATACATTCAGTTTCCACGTCTGTACCGGATAATCGACGAATGGAATAAAATATGCAGATTAACCACGTTAATTCCGAAACGGTACGTTCAATCAATTTGTTGTAATGTCGATATGCTCTGCTACAACTTCATAGTGAAACTAACACTACATTAAACACACATCCATATATTTGACCCTGCATCTTAAAACACGCGTTTTTCATTATTACGTCTCCCAAGACTATCCAAAACTATGATGCCAAAATGGTCATTGTCGTCTATGCGTGAAAATCTGTCTGATTCAGACGTCGGTCATACTCGAGAGGTATTCCTTATCATCTACATTCTTGCGTCCTTTCGTGGTAACCTCATTATAAGGATTTTGTCTTGGACCTATGATATAAGTGTCGCGTCTGTGACATAGACATCCATGAATGTTGCACACAATTTGTTCCAAACCATCGACGACGCAATAACTAATCTCCTTTTATCACTGTTTCTGGCATGTCATTGCACCCTGTTTGAGTTTTAAAATGTATTATAGTTATCCTTCGACATATTTCGAGTGTTTATCAAATGCTTATCCATTCTCCCAGGTCATTCAAGCCCTGAAAGCAGACATATGTGAAGTATTTAGTGTAATTTATTATATCATGCAATGCTTTTAGTTACAGCTTTCTTGAGATTGGTGTCAAGTGTAAGCTTTTTTTTATCAAAGGTAACGAAGCTGTGGTATTAGACTAAGTAACATAACAAACAACACCAACATATTTAATAAAAGCGAAAATTACAAAAGATCTTACAGTATTGTGTACTATATCCCAAATAATGTTAACACATTGAATACAGCTCAAAATGTATTATGCTCACAATTAATTATATGCACCAATTCCTTGAATGGGCTGACATACAGATACTCATCAGTGTGCATATGTGCAAAGTATTGATGTAGCTCAATGATATTATACAGAACGGCTTTAAATGGATTCAAAATAAACTCAATCGACGTGATTCCAAGGAAACATTAGGTAAAGGATTCATCTTAAATTTTAAATTAACACAACTACAGTTATGATATTAAGAGAGAAATAAATAAGTATTTACTTTTTCTTCCATATATACATACTTCCACTTGCCATTCCATCAAATATTAAATTAGCTTTAAAACAACCAGGTTAAACGACCATATAATGTTCAACGTAATAACAAAGGCTATTAACTCAAATCCAATTACAAACTATTTAAAAACATTTTCTTAAAGTACAACCCACAATTATGGACAACAATTGGCTGTGAAATATGTTGTTTGCAAATCATCACGAGTCCTGAGACTACGCTGATGACAAAGAGTAGGAAGACACATTAACAAACCTGCACTTTACTTCTTGAATAAGACCAATCTCCATGAATAGTAATCATCTTAGAATAAGACTTCTCAGAAACAGGCAAACTACCTTAAAAGAAAAGAAGTTTTCGTGTCCTTTACACTTTTAATAGAAATACTATTGGCAGATATCACTACTATGTGAAATCTGATAAGGATTAGTTTGATCAAATTAATGTATGTGATTGAACACTTGACCGGGACGTTGACCTGGTAAAAAAAGAGCATTTGGAATGGGTCTGTCTTGATTCTGTTTTTAATGTTTCAAATGTTGATTATTCCGAAATAAGGTTTTCATATAAGTCTTATCAGAAGTTTGATTCCCAAAAGTTGTACCTGAATGAGATTTGGAAGTCCTACTATTATACAGAAGCCGTTAGTGATAGGTCGGCTGAATAAAACAGTTACTGACAAATTAATCTGTATCGGCTACGGAATACTCGTCAGCAAAATGAACATCATTTTCTAAAGTTTCCAGATTGTGCTCATCAAGAGTAGTCTTATTGTCACTATGGACAAGATTCTTGAACTCGTCAACCAATGTTGATTTGGATTTGTCTGGTTGCTTTAGTAATCTTGGTTAAGTACAAACTATGAAATAACTGCTCTCTTATTCTTGCAATTCGACATGGGTTTGTTTCTTTTTAATAGTTCCTAAAATATTGTGTTATGAAGGCTGGATATGATATGTTCCTTCGATATACATTCCTTTACCACATCATCATGACCACTTTGCTGCATGGACAGGGAAGCTTCAAGATCGTTGCAAAACGTACAGTTTGGAATAACGGTACACTCTTGGCCATTTTAAATTTCCAGCAATTTATTTTGAAATCGTGGAAAACTGTTATATACGTCTTTAATGTCTTTAAAGAAGATATTATATTAAACTAATATTCTTATAAATATCAAAACATAAACTTGTGTATAAAGTCGTTTTTATTCCTTTATAGCAGCAGATCTAATTCTAATTAATTTAAACTAAATTAATAATCCTTTTCATTCTCACTTGATGCATTTATACTATCTTCGTCTTCATCTGTTCTCTCTCTCTCTCTCTCTCTCTCTCTCTCTCTCTCTCTCTCTCTCTCTCTCACACACACACACACCAAATAATACACCACTGTATGTTTAATTTCGTTCTTTATAACAAAAAATCGTTTGCGTCAGAATTAACAATGCATTATTTTTCAGGAGTCTAACTATTCATGTATAGGATTTGAAATAAAGTTCTTTACTCTAGATGGTGTCGTGATTGTTTCATAATAGATTTCTAAAATGTGAAGTAATATCACTGAGACAAATCCCAAACAAACGTGAGTTTAAATTTTATAAAAGGTCTACTGAAAATGTTTAAAGAAATTAGTATGCCATGGACAAGACCCTGATTTTCGAATGTCATCCTTTGGTATAAAACATGTGATAGAAAACCTACGTAAAATAGTTTTTGTAAAATTCACTTAATTAATTTCTCTAGAATACCAAATTCAAGATGTAAACAGACAACGTACGGTATTGCATATTAAATCGAAAATAATCATAGCACTGCAAAAAAATGTTATATTACATTATTGTTCTGAATAAACTTTATCGTAAATTTAAATTAAATGATTTGCCAAGTAAATTGTCATTTTTGTTGATCAAAATATATTTTAGGATGCTGAATATATTAAGTAGTCAGTTATATTTAGAGGGTAATTCCGCAAATTTAGAAATAATCTCAAATAAATAAGTGTATTGCTAATATTAATTTGCATTACATTAAACCCATGATCAAATATAATATGTTAGCTATTTACTAGTTGTTGACAAAATTAAAAAAATATCAATGATTCAGGCTAAGTAGACAATTAACTGTTTGGACAAGGCAAGTACAACATAAATGTAAGAAAATAGTTTGCAATGAATCGTTTAATGGGATAACAATCAGAAGCATATGAAACAGTGATATATGAAATAGGTTTGATGGTTAAATTCAAACAGAACTGTTCTCCAAGAAAGTGACCATTTACTTCAACTTAATTGGTCCATTTCTGCTGAGCCAAAATACTTGATATTGTGCTACAATAAAATTGTTTTATTTTCTTAAAATGTGTATCAATGATAATACGTGTTCTCCGTGGTATAGCAATGTTAGGACCATCTTCGCACGGCTTAAAGAGACCGTCATTAAGCGTCATTAAGCGGAGAAGCTTTGACATTCCACCAGATTTACCATTTATAAACATATACGAAGCCGCTAAGACGAACTTCACAAACATAGACTATTTAGCAAAATTGTCCCACTACAGTACTAAGATCACGGAAAGTTCCTGCTGCAAACAAATCTTCAAGATTACTAACAAACTAATATTAAAAATCAAATTTACACAACTTCCAACTACCTTCTCTCCAGTAGACCGTACGGACCTGTTTGCAAGGCACAAACCAAAAATAACTGGGTTGAATAACAACTATTGCACAAGAACGTGTCCACTTATCAAGGCTGAAAATGGAGCCATACGCCATGCAAAGAAGCAGCTGGCTTGTTTCGTTTATTACTTAGAATTATTTACAAAAATCTCTTTTCAAAAATGTTGTAGAATGCAGACTTGTTAATCATCATCACATTAAATATAATAATCTTTAGCTTGAACCTTCTCTACTTTCTAAGAATGGAGATCTTTTCAACAACGTGTTCCAATAGCAGTTATACGTTAGAATATGATCTTAAAGTACATGTGTTGTCTCAGCATGGTATTGTTGATGTAATGGCAGTCATTAGAGATCTTTTATTCTAACATAGGTTAATGTTAAGTAAAATATGTAAATGCGATTCTGTAGCAAATACATTGATCGTTTTCTTTTACAGCGAAATGTTTTTAGATATGTTCATGTTATTTTTACAACTACTGTGAACATTAAGTGGGAATTTTCTTCATAATACACAAAAACATATTGAAAATAATTGTCTAGGTCTAATTACTTCAGTTGACTTTTTAGAATAGTGCGTTACACAGACATTCTGCCTATAAATGCCTCTAGATATGTGGAAAATTAGAGTTCTCTGGGAAATTTCGATTAGAATGATACAAGGATATTTTCGATGTAAACACTAGTTTCGTCGCAAGACGTAATGGCAAATGCAGGAAGAATCTGGAAAACTACCTGGAAGAGCTACGTCAGTATAATGGTAAGCTCTTTCCGTTCCCATGTTGGCCAAGTCGAGACTCGATCCCATGCCATCGGAGATAAGGTATGGGTAAAGGGGAGCACATCAGGCCTATTGGTATCCAGGGGCCATCTAATGGTGCATGGAGACTCTAACCAAATTTCGTGTATTTATATATATATATATATATATATATATATATATATATATATATATATATATATATATATATATATATATATATATATATATATATATATATATATATATAAAACAGCTTTAGTAGTTAGAAGCACAAAACGTTTTCCCGAGGGGTTAACGGGGTATAGCAAAGTAAAGTGTAAATAAACAAGACCACTGTAACCACAGTGCGCTTTATAATTATGCACGGATATATAAATCATAAACACAAGACAAACCTAATTGGGAACAATAACCTACTCCCCATGTATTAATTGAAAATTTATAGATCGCTAGATAACTTCAATATGAGACAAACTTCAAAGCAGTCAAAATCCTAAAGAGACACGTTATCACAATTATTAGCCGTTGATTATATTCAAGCAGTTCATTGTGTTTTAGCGGCATGCGTAAACAACCTATAGAGAAAGCTGTTACAATTATGTTAGACTTATGAGTCGATTCAATTAAAAAAAAATATTATAAGGGACGAAAATTTAAATTTTCTTGTTGGTTTGCTGAGGTCTTATTAATTTAGTAGGGTGCATACATATTGGAGACAGTCATGTTATTGATATCATAAGCAAACCTAAAAAAAACCCACATTACTTATAAACTTTGCTGGTCATTTAGTTAGATTGTTAGGACTTAGATAGTAAGGGAAAATTAACTTTGTATATTTTTTAAAATTAATATATATATATATATATATATATATATATATATATATATATATATATATATATATATATATATATATATATATATAGGGGATAAAAAAACAACACAAACGCCGATAAACTTGTGCGACTAGTTTCGCATTTATGCTTCTTCAGGCACAAACTTCTTCAGGCACATACATATAACTACATATTATATATATATATATATATATATATATATATATATATATATATATATATATATATATATATATATATATATATATATATGTATATATATATATATAATATGTAGTTATATGTATTACTGTTAGTCTCTACATTATAATCTCACTATATATATATATATATATATATATATATATATATATATATATATATATATATATATATATATATATATATGTTTTATTAGCTTATGTGCTTATTAAACAGACTGTCTGAAGAAATTGGAATATGATAATTCCCATGAGTGCCGAAGCCTTATATAGTTTGTTCTATTGAGAAGTAAAGATGATCAACATAGAAAATGTACGCTGATCCTAATTGCGATGGACATCATCCAGGCCTGACAGTTTAGACAATCAAATGAAACGACATATAATACTGTCCTTTTCATCGATTTTTCTATTTGTATGTTCTCCTATGGCTCCGTGAACACATCATGCATCTTCCTAAATAGATTTTATATAAAATTCACACTCGTCCCTAACCGATATAGACAATATTGCAAATCAGCGTATTTAGCGAGTAAAAACCCTGATCAATATATTCTCATGGGCTGTTGCAATCAATCCGGCATCCCATGGAAACCGATATAGATAGAACCTACACAACTATTATACCTATCCAATATCTGAACGTTTGTTATTTTAAGGAAAACCTAACCACATTTCGATTATAAACATACAAAGATACACTGGTGTATGCCTTAGCCTGTATATTATTTGTTAAAAGGTGTGTTTTCCAGAAATTGCCAACATCAGTATGACACCAGTTAATAAATTCGTGTAGATTAGAGGGATTAATAAATTGAAGAGTGATTAGAATTGTATCAATTACAAGTAGTAACTTTACACACGAATGCGAGTAGCATTTTCAATCCTTATGAAGATTAGACTATATATATATATATATATATATATATATATATATATATATATATATAGAGAGAGAGAGAGAGAGAGAGAGAGAGAGAGAGAGAGAGAGAGAGAGAGAGAGACTCTGACAACCACATCCTGCTCCAGGCCTTCACGAGTGGCTGAACTAAGCCCGGCGGCGCCTGTTTAAACGGACTTGAGAAGGGATGACAGGCGAGTTTCTGACACCTCAAAAACAGACGCCTCCTGCAGATGTGGCTTTCTAACCTTGAATGGTCGCCAATCAAAGTAAACTCTGACTTCAAACCTTTACGACTATACCCTCTTATGGGAAAGGCTAAGTGAGTAAACCCTAATAGAAAATCCGGAGACTGAGTCCCAAAGGCAGCGTGGCATTTTTTCAGTGTCACCTCGGTAATTCATGCGATGTCGCTGATGTAATGATGTATTGGCACGTCGTTTCCATTCGTGCTATCACCTGCGTGAAGAAGGGGCATCAGCTACAAGGGCTACAACTCCATCTTCGGTTCACAGTGACGACACAACACGGGATGCAGCAGTTTGCTGGTTATAAGACATCGTTCGATTGGCGTACTCTCAGACGCCAGGGGCTGCTTCCGACGGTGGGACAGATCAAAACAGGTCCGTTACTGTCTCCTGCTGGGTAGCTCCCAGACAATAAGGTACCGTTACTCCACAGTTCGTCTGCCTTTCTGGGTGCGGGTGCACCTAAAGCACCAAGAAATGACAAATGGAAACCAACAAAGACATTTCCAATCCTCAGCTATGTACGTAGAATATCCGGACAATGCTGACTGAACTCTCAGATGATCTCGTACGATGGTCGAACGACTTCAGTGATCAACGACGAACTTGCTAGACTCCAGATTGTCATCGCCGCACTACAGGAGACACGGATACCACATAAAGGGTCTCCCATGTAAGAGAACTACGCGTCTGGCCAGGAAAGAGCGCTGACAAATCCAGCTAGTTGAGTTTTGGATTCGCAGTCAGGAAAAGCTCTGCTGGCAATGATATAACCCTGCCAACAAGGAAACGGAAGATTGTTATGCCGTGACTCCACAGCACAACTAGGCATGTCAACCAGATCAGCGTTTACGCTCCCTCACAAAGCGCTATCGCTGATACCAACGATAACGTATACGACGAATTAAACTCGCTCATCGACAAAATTCCCAAGGATGAGAACTTAATATATTACTGGGTGACTTCAACGCTAGGGTGGGTGCTGACCATGATTCCTAGCCTTCCTTTCTTGGCAAGTTTGGCATTAGGAAGATGAACGAGAACGGCCGCAGCGATATGTGCTCGTACCACGACTACAGCATCACCGATTTATTTTTTCAGCATTAAATTTGTCTTGGAGGCTATGTCTTGGGCATGCTATTAAGGCCGTATTTCTCACCCGTACCTTCCACAACGCAGACTGCGACAATGACCACTCGCTGGTGCGCTGCAAAATGAAGCTTCCGCCAAATAAAATACAACGCTCTAGACAAGAGGGTAAACCGCGCATTAACATGAGCAAGATATCATGTCCAGACAAGGCTGAGGAAGTCACGAATGACCTCTCCAAGACGTTAAGATTCAGAATCTCCAAATGACAGTGCCAGAAAGAGATGTGATTAGAGAGAATGTGTACAGCAAAACCATAAGGAACTTTGAAAAGAAGTAGTAAAACAACAACGACTGGCTTTTATAGACCTAACCAAGGCGTTTGATATGATCATCATAGACGAACTCCTAACAATCCTGTTTAAGTGTGGATACCCCCCAAAGCTGCTAAGCATGATCAAGCCTTCCACGATGACATTAAAGGCTCCATTGCAGTACGATGGCGTAACGTCTGGCCCTTTCAATATCCGCAGCTCAGTGAAATATGGTTGCTTCCTAGCTTCCACGCTCTTTGGCTCCATCTTCAAAGCCCTCCTCAAGCATGCCTTAGGGACATCCACATAACGGATCTACCTGCATTAGGGATCAGACCACAAACTGTTTAACCTGGCACGACTAACGTCAGCGAATTTAACTCCGTGGTTTTTCTTGTATGTGCATCTATGATTGCTTCAAAGACTTCAACCAACTGTTCATATTTTATAATACATTCCTTGAAATCAATATACAAACTCATACAAATTGACGGGTTTTGAATTCAGAATGTAAAATTTGAAAAGAAAATAGCAAATAAACATACTATTTCACTTGGAAAGCGGAAACAGTTAGCAATGTGCCCATCTTCACTAATTACGTTCTTATTCCTATATGTCTAGGTTTCATGCTTTCGAAAATCTATTAGGAGGTTTGCGGATTTTTTTTAATATTAACACACGTTTAACCGCAATTCACAGAATTCCTTGATTTTATCACATTTTATATTAAATATGTTATAGTTCAGTTTGTTTCAAATTAAACCACGATTGCGTTTTGCATTTAAGATAAGAAAAGTGCTTTTTTTCAGTCAATATTTGATTACAAATCCCAAACCTACATACTGATCTGTTTGTTGCCTTTGTAAATATGTTCTTCTAACGCGTGTTCGCGATAAAATGATAGTTTAAATACATGCCTATTGATCTTTTACGTGCATTCGAAATTGAACTCTTATATGTAACTCTTCTATTCAAGATACAATAAGCTTTAACAAATTGTGGTAAGTAATACATCAACTTGTTTCTAAGTGTAAAAAACTTGGGACTGATGCAAAATAAGAAGGTTATAGCTACATAATTCATTGCTATTCATTGCAGTACAAAGGATAGTGTATTTATGGGGTTTTAATTTGAACATTTGCATTTAATTCTTGACTCATAACATCGAAATGTAAAACAGAAATAAATGCACTTTATTAATTCGTGCTTTAACCTAAGGCAACTTCATTCACTTCCACTACCAAAATTAACGTCTTGGAATAAAGGTACATAATATGGAATAGTACGCCACCTATACCCATTTCCATAGGCTCTGTCATCCTCCCAAAATCACTATGTTTTGTGTTTGACAATCGCGCCCAGGCTTGCGAGTTACTAGTTTTGCACTTTCCCGTTTCAGTTTATTGCACACACACGCACACACACACACACAACCATATTTCATTTAGGATAATGCAAGCATAATTCAAACATTAATCCGATATCAAATCTAATTAACTTAATACTGCTATCGAGATCATCTGTGAAGTGTTTGTGCGTGGTTGAGAGAGAGAGAGAGAGAGAGAGAGAGAGAGAGAGAGGTTGTGTCTAACAGTGTTCGTTACGATTTATGAAATTGTTAAAAATTATGGATCACTATCATGGAAATCAATAAATACCTAAAATAGTTTACTAAATATCGAATAGAATATAATATAAGATAATGCATGCTTGTAATGAGTAAATTGATATTTTTCAATGGTGAGTACAACTATATTTTAACGAGTTCAGTCGTTCACTGCCTAGCATACAATCTAACAAATACTATATCATATCATATAATAAATGTGTTTTTAAAGTCAGAAAATAAGATCAACTAAGTTATATAGGAATCAAAATTGTTTTATCCTGAATGGCTTAAACGCATGTTGAACTACACGAAATACTCTTCTTCACTCGTAAACTATTGTTTTATTATTTCGCACTTAGTTTATATGACATGCATTTGTAACAGATAAAAACTCGTGATATAGAATTATTAACACGCAGGTAGCCAATACGATTTTAAAAGAAAGTGGGTAAAGCGCAGGCTGAACATTACCTTGATGTAGTGTTGAAAATATTCATCAGATCAAGCCTATGTTTCTTATTTTGTATGGTATTAGTTTGTTTAAAAGCAATCAAAATAAAACGGAAGTTAGTTTTAGTATTTGTCAAAGAAATACTAGATAGATTTAAAGGATACCACAAAACGAAGTGTACAAATATCGTGATTCGTCCACATATGTATTGTCCCTTGTGCTTATTATGCCCCTATCGATTTCTTTTTCTATTTCCCGATAAGTGTATGACCTACCATTAACTGATATCAAAGTCTCTAAAGCATGGCTAGTCGTGATCTTCAATGGTCGATGAAATGCTACTAATTTTGTTTATAATTATTCACGTTTAATTATATGATAAGGAATAACTGATCCAGAAACATATTCTTTCATCAACTTGAATTTTCTATCTTGCTTATGATATTTCCTCTAGGGTATGTAAAGCCAGTGACATTGTGCATAAAAGCGATATACCATAATAAACACTATATTATTAGTGTGCTCACCTCTGCCATAGCAACGAGTTATACATATGCACATGCACCACACTATTAAATAAATCAATATTATAACGTCATCACATACAATGCTATATTAGCACGCATGTTCTCCTGCTTCCTTGCAGAATATATAGAAGTTTCTGCAGTAGTTAGCTGATTTTTGATGATACTAAAAATAAGGTCACTCGTCACAGATAATTAAAGACACACACTTTAAAAAAGTTGCAAAAGCTCACTTGTTAGAACACTATTGATTTACATTATTCTACAGTTACTTAAATTTGAAATATTGATGAAAATATATCTGTTCATTGCCTTTGGAGAATTGTTATGCTATACATACTTTTGAAATAGGAACAGAAAGTCTCCAACGAATTTCGTGAACTCATTACGCTTTGATATTATGTCTATGGTTTAAATAGTCAAGACATTATTTTAGGCATTTTATTGAATTATGTCCCAGACGGTGAACATTTATATTGATTGGCTTGACGAGATAGTCCCAGATGGAAATTGAAGCAGTTGTTATGATTCTATAGTTTTAAACTATGTAACAGAAGGGAAACGAAACAAACAATCTGAATACAATTCAACGCATGATTTTTAATAGACACAACATGAAATTTCTTTAAAATCCATGTTTTGGTATTGCGAATTAAACCTCAAATAATCGTAAATGTCCATCAAAAGTCTCAAGGATTAAGATATTCCAATATAGAATATAACTTTTGTAACGTTGTATGTCATGATGTACCAACAAGTGCGCATGTCCTGCTGTGTCATAATGATTCAATCGTTGAATGATTATCAGTACTCCCAGTGATTTAGCCCTAAAATCAATGAGATCTTTACCATTAGTATAAATAACTTAAATAATTCCTCTCAAATCTAATCATAAATACAAACTCTGATCATATATTCCCAAAGACTGGAAGGAAAAAGAAATGAATACGTCTTCTCTTTATATACAATCGCCATTTGATCTTCGGCGTGAAATATTCCTACGAAAAAAAACTTAATTGCCAACAAGAAACCGCTGATATATTTAAATTTAACGAAGGTGTTATTGAAGATATAAAAAAATGTTAAGAAAAATTTCCCTCGTTTTGCATATGTTAGTCTTTCACGAAAAGCTGAAATTTTAAAACATAAATACTCTAAAATAAATGATGATAATTTTTATGACGATTATTTTGTGTGTTTTAATAAACCTAGCGCTAATATTACCGATCCATTATATAACGATTGTATGGATAAAGTAAATTATTATCGACGTGAAGATCAACAACAACCTTTTTTGCATCAACGTTCTACACGGGAACAAACTCCCCAGAATCAACTGCCTTCATATCCGCAGCAAAGGATGACGTTGGAAGCTGAAAAATTTAGCAGTGATCAAAGAGAAAACATAGCGAAGCATAAAATAAAGAAGAACTTAAACAAAGAGAGACTGAACGACGGGAGAAATTAAGGTTTTTACAAGGTAAGAAAAACGATCCTGATGATGATTCTTTTGGCGCTAGGACAGGAAGTGGTTTAGGAAGTAATCATATCACCTGCTCTGACAGCGTCATCGTTGACGTGGATAAACTAGAAATTCTCATAGGAGGAAAACGCGTTGGAAATAATTCTCATGAAATTATCAACGAAATATCTGATATCTGTCGACAATTATTTACCGGTCGTATCATGGACCTATCGGGAATTTGGCGATGAAATTACAGATGACTAAATCCCTTGACACATAATTTAGATCATGGTGAATGATTAAATAAAATGATCGTACATAATACTTATCGTAGACCAAGAATGATCAGAGTAGTAAATTCACGATTACCAGTTTATGAAATAACCTACGGAGATGGATTTGGTGATGTTGTTGGCGGTTTATTTACCAAGATAGCACCAAAAACAATATCAATTGCAAATCAATTATCAATGAAAGCTATCGATGTTATTCGCGACAAAGCTCCCGCCGCCGTCGTTGGTGATCTTGCCAGTAAAGCGTTTTCGGCGGTTAAGAACAGAATTTTACGGTTGTTACGACGAAAAATACAACTAAAATTACCATCTACTGAAGTTATGCCTGCAAATGAAAGTTAAAGAATGAATTTGGCCGCAACCCAAAGATTAATGTATCTGGCTGATGCATCGTTAAAAGAAAAGAAGATAACATAACCCCTAGTCTGATAGGATCATAGTAATTACAATAAAATGTTTAAACGTAAAATTGATACAGCATTGGATATGGGTGAACCAGTTCGTAAAAATGAATCCCTGCGCGATTATCAATATTATTATTACGATGCAGTACAACCAAATCAACGTGGGGAAAAAGAATTATGAGTTCAAGATACAAATCTGTATTTATTACTCGCTGTGGCATTTATCGAAGTCGACGGTCGACCTATAAAAACAAATAATACAGAATATGGAATCGGTGACAGAGTTGTTCTTGTTGATAATGGCATCATGTCGCTATGCAGCAGTACTACTTTTATGATTGATGGAAAACATATCAAATCATATCTGGAAAATGTTGATATTACTTACAAGATACTCCGATGACTATTCAAGATCAGCCGCTCCAACAATGATGTTTATAAATGATACAAATGATCATCCAGAAAACAGAAATGTAACGATGACTGCAGCTGGAACTGAGGTTGCGTCAATGAATGAAAATTTCAATCTCGGCTTCGCAGCGCGTAGATCATTGTTAAACGAAAACGAGATGTTTTCAGGTGCGATTCCATTATCTCATATTTTGGATTATGCAGAGATGTTAGGAAGTTTATATTCGGTGCTAAACATACTGTGGTACTTAACAGAAAAGAATCCGACAATGATGAAATCTGGCGAGCCGGAGATGATGCTGAAAGAGTAGTAATTACAAAATTTCATTGTGGATGCCACTAATGGTTCCATCTGTCGAATAAGAAAATAAATTGCTTTCTTTCATGAATAAAGGTGGTAAATCACTGCTATCATAGAAAACAATGACTACAGATAGTATTCAAGGTAATGCTGCTGGTTTATTTACATGGTATATAGCAGCACAATAAGGGGTCGGCACCACCAGATACTTTTATCCCATTTCAAGCAAGTGTACGAGTAAATAACCAGGAAAGAAATCCGATGGTATTTCACACACTTAATGTTACCAAGGTTAGTTTGAATATAAATGACCATCAAGAACCTGCCGAGGAAGTTACCTTGAATTTTGAACATAATAAAGTTGCACGTGCATATCATCGTTTAATGTGGTTTATGGAGCGTGATCTAAATATAGATACTGGTATGCAAATATCACAAAAAGATTTCACAACATTATATCCCATTTTTTACTTTTCACTGGAACATTTAGATTTATTCAGACAATCTGTTCTTGATATATATTTTCGAGCTCAAGTAGGTTATTTTCCTTCTGGTGCTGTAGGTTCACCTGTTGTTCCTGTTGGTTTCAGAGCGATCGCTGTTATACTTGGCGACAGAGCAGTATTACTCTAAGGTGTTAGTGGACGAATGCGAGTCGTTGATGCACCCATATAGAACATGTAATTAATTCAACCAAGTAAATATAAAAATGTAATATAGTCATGTTAACGCAACTCTAACTCAAGGTCAGATAAAAAAATTACAATCATTAAACGCAAATTAATGTGGGGCAAACATAACCTTAAAGAAAAAACAAATGAGTGGTGGTCCAAACAAATTATCGTTAACCGGTAATCAGCTTAAACGTTTCAATAAATCTCTGGTATCAAAAACTGGAGTTCAACTTGAATATTCTCCAAGTGCCATCCAAGATATAATTAAATCAGGAAGTATATTTCCACTTCTTGCAGCAATACCATCAATAATTGCAGCGTCCACACCAGCAGTTGCAAAAGCAGTTGCATTAGGTACTGTTGGATCTGCCGCTGGGTTGGCATTAACAAAAGCGGTAGGAAAATGGTATAGAAATGGCGCGGTCTCAGACTTCCGAGAACTAATTTAGGAAAAGGACTGAGACTTCCAGGAACATAATAACACCGATGTCAAATTTAGATCTGATAAATGCTGCAAAAAATTAAAAATAATACATTTTAGAAGAGTTTTCATGCGTGATCAATTACCGGAACAACCACACCAGTTTGAAACCGGTATAATCAATCTTGATTCGAATTCCGATACAGGAACCCACTCGGTTGTATACGAAACTGATCCACGCGGAATTGTTTATTTTGATTCGTACGGATTATCACCACCAGTTGAATTTTTAAATTATATTAATCAATTACCTGTCAGAACTTGGTATTCAACGTTACCGACATAGACAATGACAGACCCACCGATATGTGGTCGTGAATCAATCGCTGTACGATATCAAAATCAACTTAACTACCTCATAAAGTTGTACACGAACACACAAGTAATCGTTGGACAGGTATTTAAAATTATATATATATATATATATATATATATATATATATATATATATATGTAATGATTCATATTTACGGAAGATCCTTGAGTGACAGAAAATAAAACAAAAACCGATAAAGATTTCGTCGCATCATTATATGCAACTAAAGATGAACTTGCTGATATTATGAACCTAGCTGGGGTTAAAAGAGATGAAATTGTTATTTGTCAGGACAAACATGGTGTTTTGAAAACCGGCAATATTAAGTGGAATGATACATTTCGTAGGGTTCTTGGCGCTGGTACGGATAATATTCCGATATTTGCCGACAGCAGAAAAATACGAGATTCAGGTATATCGATAAAATATATCAGAAATGAAATTATAAAGAATTTTCAAAAACGATTATCAACGTTTGGTGATGTATTAACGGGAGAACGTTCCATGAACGGAAATAAAATAATTGTCTTGAGACATCCAACATCAGATGAAGATGCGTTGACAAAAAGATATGTTGACACTGTTGATGGTAAATTATCTACGTTAAAAACCGAACATGACGCCGTTAGTGGTAAACTATCCACGTTAAAAACCGAATAGGAAGCTCACATAAACGTTCACAATACCATAGACGGAAAATTATCTACGATGAGAGCCGAGTATGACGTTCACATAGGTGCGTTTACATGTCTCCGTAGAAATTTCAGAAAGATCGATGAAACGATAGATGAATTGTTGATACGAAATTTTCTGATATTAAAACATCAATCGATACGATTAAGAAAACACAGGAAGATATTGGAAGTGATGTTCATGATGTTATTAATAAAATCGATCTCCTTGAAAAATATCAGGGTAAAATTCTCCACAGGTTGATTAACAACGTCGTATACACAATATCATAAGGATCAACAACATTGTCTCAACAAAATCAATACTATCAAACATAACACGGAAGTTACTGGCGTGTATAGATTGTCTGTGTTTAGTAGTGAAAAATTCGAGATATTTACCACGTATCCATGGCGTCACTCAACAGACAAGTCTTCTGGAACCGTATCTGTTATATTAAACCGTGGAGACGAGGAAACATTTTTCCTGGTTGCATCCGACAAAAATTAACTGAAGCAACGATCCGGTGGTGTCTGGAATTTGTCGCTGATACACCTCAATTGATTACAGCGTAAATAATATGGACTACAGATACAATCAAGTGCGTAAGTGGCAAGATAAATTAAAATCTATCGTTGATAATTATATGATAAAAGTAAAAAATATCACAGACGTGCAATTGTCACTGACATAATTGTATAATGAGTCTCCGTGGATATTGCTGGAGCCAGTCTTTTATTATCCGCGGTAACAATGACATCACCTGCGGTCATAATGATCTGGGTTTCAGCGTCAACAGCGATCGCTGGATTTTATAATATAATCGAAAAAAAATATCGACATGCACGAATGAAAACTTGTCCGATTATGCGGTGAAGTTACACGCGGTAACGGCGGCGTATTCTAAACTGTCTCAGTTAATATCTGAAAGCCTTAACGATGGTTCAATATTTGATTCTGAGTTCGCATTAATGACTAAAATATTCTCCGAAGCAATGACTGTCATATAATCTACATCCATTAAAGTTACAGATAAATAGATAAATGTCAGCACAAGAACTATTGCAACAGATTGCCACGAATACAACACCGGTGTAAATCATTATGATATCAGTAAGCACAACCAATCCTGAATTTATTATTAATTTTCCGAACTGCAATTTCAGCAAAAGAGATTGCACTTGCTCAACTACGAGTATATCATAGTTGACCAAATATCAGATCTGAACCATTTGGTGGATTACCTCCAAATAATTTGCTTGTACTTGCAAACAAAAAAACCCAGATGGAACCCCATATTTCTTTGTTGTTTCTTTCCCAACAGGTAGTTATCAGATTGAACAAATCAACGATGAATTCCAGCGCAGAATAAAATCAACAAAAAAAATATTACTGTTCAGGAACCAATATTATCATTTGTGATTGAAAAAAATCTCCCGATTACGTCGTAGATATTTATCGATCATCGATAAAAACTGTTCTAGGATGACCTGAAACTCCACGTGAAGATGTTTTCAGATTTAACAATAATCCAGATGCTGAAGGCAGGCATATTTCACCAGAAATCGTAAATATAACATCAACGATTGCAGTCATTCTTGTATGTGATGCAATCGATGGTATTAAACAGATCTTTGGATATCAAATCAAGCTCAACAAGGATACATTCTTTACACATTTACTACAATGGTTCCTCCTGGATCCTTGATCGTGCAAGAACCAATCAATCCGTTTTTTTACGCACACATAATCCATATTTGTCAAGAACTAATTTTAAACCCACCGACCAAAGTGGACACTTGATTGATTTACGCGGCGAGGTTTTGCTGATAAATCTCAATGTGAAATCGTCAACGATTTTTTTTATCTTGATTCACACAACAATCGTATAAATATTATATATGTACCAGCACGTTAAAATTTTTGTATACACGACAAAGAAACACTTGGAAATGCAACAAATTAATATTTACACAATCTTCATTCAACATCGTTGATGTAGTCATTGATGAGTTCGGTAAGAAAGAATTTTTACTGACGCAAGAACACTTAGATTGCGGCGAGAACATATTTATATGCTCACTTGTGACCGAGATCAGATTATAAACTATGCGCATTCCTGTATTAAACTTGATGATCTTAAAAAATATTGTATTTTATGAAATTTAATTTTTTGTATCCACTTTAGTTAATTTTATCGTAGAAAATCTGTCAGATTTCTGATTTTTGTAGGCGAAAAATCTCAGCAATTATCTAAATGATTTATCGATAAATCGTTAATATAATCTTTTTTGTTTCTGATTTTTGCATATTTTCATAGAAATATATCCGAGTTTAGTTGATTTATGAGCAAAACCTGGCAAATAAACCATTTAGATAATTGTTTGGGTTTTCACTAAAAGCGGTTAAAAAAGGACACGATGCGAGTGGATTCCGCAGAATTCATTTACGCAAGATCTGTTACAAGAAGTAACAGAGCCAATCATCAACCACTTGCATAGATTCCTTGTTTTAATAATTATATATATGTAATATTTGTATTTTAAATACTTGTTTTAATTATGATGATTGGGAAAGTCGAGAGATTATCCAAGATCGAGCTTTCTAAAATTAATCGACAGAATATTCCCTGCGAGATCTGGTTGATCCAACAGATAAAACCTTGATCAATAAAATACATGACACCAAAGAAGAATTTCAGAAACATGAAGCACCTCATGTGTGTTCGACGTTTAAGATTATAAGTGACACTAAAAAAAAGATGAACGACAAACGAGCAGCGATAATCATTAACTACCTCGACGATAGAAAATACATTTTAAAAATAAACGTGATCCTATCCTTCATAACGAAAAAACTGCCATACTGAGTAAAGGTTCCAAACCATGGATGTTTATAAGCTATATTACGAAAGATCTTATCCTGTAACAGTGGTTATTTATGGGATATATCCGCTTGAGAAACCTAACATTGATAATCTAAAGCCGATGAAATTCTCGAAGATAAATTGTGGCCGAACGAAAAACAGAACATTTCACCGTCTTGACTCGTGGGGAGGGTTTAGCGGATAACCGACGTAATATGATAAATTCGTGGGCAGAAATAGTCAAAGATATCGGAGCATCTATCAAAGATGTTGATGAACTAGGAAAGAAAATGAAATTCTCGATAGCTGTACAAACGATAACAGGAGAGATCTTATACGAATCGAAATATAAATCGAAGGGAGCTTCAATCAAAATTGTTGATCATAATGCGCATGCGTGGACTTATGCAGTATCAGTATTTCCACGCACGAGGACGGTTAAATTCTATAACGGTGATATGTTTGACTTTATTAACGAAATAAGTAAAAACGTTCCTGTATCCGTGTGGTTGTTTAGTTCTGAAAATGAATTCGATCGGTTTGTAAGACCAAATGGTGATATTTATCGAATAGAATCCCTCCGAGAGGAAATGAGAAAATATACCCCTGACGAAAAATTATTCGGTGAATGTTTTACTGTTCCACCAGTTGCAGCTCATTTTGCTAGAGAGAGAAATTCCTGGAAATAAACTCGGTTTGATATTCTTCGTAATATAATATTAGGTTGTGTTGAATATGGTCACCGTGGACTGTGGAACCGTGAATATTCGCGTAAAGATGTTATCTCGGCTTATATGGTTGCATGTTATCCGGTAAGTTTTCTAGGATACGGAGAGTGTTCTGGGTATTTTAAAAGATTCGGTCACCCGACACACGCGATAACGCAAGTATCAATAAATGGACCATTACCTGATTTTGATATTACTGGATTCGCTTGTATAGAATCATTCGAGTTTACAGCAAATCTTCATTCGATTTGTTATGTTTGGTTCGGTAGACATTTTTTTTAGTACTGTTACGATATATGCTTGATTGTTTAATGTTGACGTTAATTGTCAGTGAAGCGATTATATCATACGGAATTTAGACCAAAGTTTGGTTACCACAACAAAAGAAATGTTCTGATGAAGAAAATCCTGATAAATCCGACTTTGATAATAAAATTGCAAAAGATCTTGACAGGAAAGTAATAGGTAAATTTACCCAAGGAGGATCATACGATCATAAACGACACTATACAAGATTGATCATGGACGATGCTGAATTAAATTTTATAATCGCTGATACAACGAAAAGAAATACATTTAGATGTCGGGATATAGCTATCTTATCAAAAGGAACTAAGTGAGGTACAATCATAATTGAGTTATATTGATGGTGAATCACCGCAGTATACTCATTTAAGATCTTCGATGTTTGCGTACGTTTCGATTAAAATAAAATAGCAGAGTTTGCTGTCAGAGTAGCTACTCATTCGTTTCATATTAGCAAATAATATTCAAGATTGCTAGACCAACTAAATATCATCAATCATGCTCCATGGGGTTCGTGGAGAATAAAAAAAGAAAAAATGATCGGTTATTCTGAATCAACAGATGTTCCAATCAAAGATATTTACCATAGACACAAAACGATTTATCTCAATGGACCTGGAGGATCAGGAAAGACAACATGTGCGATTAAAATGTTTCATAATTCTAATAATAAATGTTTTAACCCTTATACATAGACTTGCACGAGAAATGACCCAAACTGAAACGCAGTCATGTACTTATCATACATTCTTTCGATGGGAGGCAGACACGTGGACTCCTGATCGAATGGAAGATAAATATATTCCGAAGATCATCATTTGGGATGAAATATGTACAGTATCATTAGATAATCAAAAAATATTTCTTGATTGGTTGTTGACGAAAAACACTGCTGTAACAATGTGTGGCGATCATGGTCAACCACCACACTTGATTTAACATTGAGGGAGTTTAAGAGATTAATCCGAATACAATTCAATGTGAAGTAATGCGTAATATAATTTCAGAAATCTCTTTGAACGACTTTTGGGATATGTGGAGACCAAATGATCTGATAGTTGCAAGTAAAAAAAGATAGTTCGTGACACACTTCAACAGAAATTATTTCTGCTACATAAGGAAAACTTCGCAGAGTTGCCGGTACCATTATGTTATCGCCCAGCATATACGCGACTACAGAATATTCTCGTTGACAGACGGAGAAAAAAATCTCGTGTTGAATGACATTGTCTTAGTTGATGTCAATGTTGTTGAGAGCGAGTTATCGGATTGGACGCTACGATACGCAATGACAATACATTCATCTCAACGATTAACTATTTCTGATCCAGTTGTCTGGATTGTGGATCATCATATCAAGTGGTATAATTTAATTTATCTTGCGGTGTCTCGCGTCAGGAAAATATCTCAGCTACGTAGGATTGTCGTGGATGCGTCAGTAACCACTGGCAATGTTGACGATGATATAGTAAGAACAAATAGATAGTAGCTATAAACAATGTCATAAATAAAAAAATATTATCATAACTTCGATACAACAACAGGATAATCACTGTGCAAGCTGTAATTGTATAATGCTGTGGCAATACTAGAGTAAAAATCCTAGACAATTTCCCGTATATAGAAAAGATAACAGTCTTGGTCATACACGTGATAATGTGATGTTAACTCGTTTTGAATATAATTGGCGTAGAGGTGCTAGTTAAGGTTATGTGGTGGTAATTGTTTATCCTCGGGAATTACCTGTAATTGTTCACGTGTAAATCCACGTTGAGGAGCATTTGAATCTAATCTGTAGATTGCAGGTCTACCTGTGGATCGTACTGCGCTGGATATATTGTGTGTAGTAATACTCCAAATAGGATCTGTCGCTCTTCTTTTTCCTCCTTAAAGTTCACATCGTTCTATAAATACCTGACTATGACATTACCTAATAATAGCTGCGGTGAAACATTATGCTGTATTGGTATATATTTCCTTGGAATCGCATTAATAGGTTTCATGGCAGTTTTTCGAGTAATCTCATTGTTTAACGCAGCTATCATACTTGGTAATCTTGCAACCCATTCACGAGATCTTGTATCCTGAATGAATTCCATCGCGTTGTTCTACGATCGCTTGATCACGATGAATTTCAGTATGTCCACGTCGTATTTTAACATATGTCGCTTCATTAATGATGCTACTGCACCAAGAAATTCTTTGCCAGGATCGACTTGTAATAGTTGTGGCCATCGCAAGGGTCCTCGTCGATAAATCCATTCAAAGGCAGATGCAACTTCGGTAGCTCTTTTAGTTGATAATGGTTCTGCTTCTTTACATCTACTTGCATCATCAACAACAGTTAATGCGTATTTAAATGTTACTCTACGTATACGATTATGAGGTAAAAACAGAATATCAACCTGATGAACTTAATTAGGAACGTTAACATCAAAATGTGTGTACTCGATTCGTTTAAGTGGTGGTAGGTAAATTTGCCATATTGCTTGTCGTGCTAACCACGCTGCTGCGCTAGAACGTGTGACATTTGCTGCATTAGCGAGTTTATCGATTGCTGCTCTACCTTTCCAGTATACTATTAGGCTGTAATAAATGCATTCCATTATAATTAATTACTAGCACCTATTGCTAATTTGGATTTTTTTTTTTTAATGGAATTCATCGAATGAATCAATTTCACATCTGCGATGTGTCGTTGTTCTAGATCTTTACTTTTATAAGCTACATCATGAACGTGACACGCTTTATCGATTGCATTTACCTAATATTCACCGGATTTTGGTTGATCTTCTTAATCAAGTCTGATATCATGTCGAGTGAAGGGACCGCAGTAATTATATCCTGGAAGATGTTTTTCTCTGGGATATTTAGCCCACGGAGTTCCAAGAAATTTTGACATTAATGTTGCAATATCACCACCTGGATTTTCTTGAGCTTTTGGTAAAGCTACTGCTGAAGAAACCAACACTGGACCATAACGATTTAAAGAACTACCGCCCAGTTTCTAGTCTCCCTTTGATTTAAAAATATTAGAAAAGGTTGTTCTAACTCAACTTGTATCTCATTTGAATTCAAACAGCCGTTTTAGCAATTTACAGTCTGCATATCGCCCTTGCCACAGTACGGAAACTACTTTTCTGAAAGTATTTAGTGACATTATCTCCGCTTTGGATAGTGGAAAGATTACAGTCCTCACTCTCCTGGATTTATCTGCAGCATTTGACACAATAGACCATAATATATTACTTCACCGTCTTCAGCATGTATTTGGCATTCAGAATATAGCCTTACAGTGGTTCAAGTCCTACTTAATCAACAGGACACAAATTATATCTGCAAATGGAATACACTCCAGCCCAGTTGACGTATATTACGGTGTACCACAGGGATTTGTTCTTTGACCTGTTATCTTCATTCTGTATACTCAGCCGCTCTCAAGTGTCATAGATCATCACCCAGTGTCGCACAACTGTACGCTGATGACACCCAAATATACAAGTCTAGCCACCCAACTGAAGTTGATGCTACCATCCATGGAGTAGAGAAGTGCATTTCGGATATGAAATCATGGATGACATGTAACAAGCTGCAGATGAATGATGATAAAACTGAGACTATTCTGATCACAACACAAAGACTTTCTCATCCACATCCTTTACCTCAGACAATAATATCAGCAGCACCAACATTAAATTCTCACAGTCACTACGGAATCTAGTTGTTACTCTAGACAGTACTCTCACATTGCACCAACATTATATGAACATCTGCAGGGCTGCATATCTTGAATTGAGACGCATCAGTTCCATTCGTAAATATCTTTCTGTTGATGCCACTAAAACACTTGTGTGTTCATTAGTACTTTCAAGACTGGACTATTGTAACTCAATTCTGTCTGGTTCCTCACAATATTTACTCCAGAAACTTCAAAAAGTTCAAAACACAGCTGCACGGATCATCTTTAGAGTACCTCGATCAGAGCACACCTCACTACTGCTCTCTACCCTAAACTGGCTATCAATTCGATACAGAATCAAACACAAAATTTGTTCTCTGTGCTATATTTCAATGACAGACTCCAGTCCAGCATACCTATCTAGCCTCACCCATGTGTATACACCAGCTAGATCCTTACGCTCTTCTTCTGATAATCGTATACTCATTGTTCCCAAGGTGAAAACAAAGTCATATGGACAACGTTCGTTTGCACACCAGGGCCCGGCGACGTGGAACGAATTGCACATTGAAATTAGACACAAAGACACATTGGTCCCTTTTAAGAGTGCTCTCAAGACTCACCTGTTTCGGCTTCAGGGACAAACTTAGCAACCTAATCATGATTTGTATCTTATATATTTTCAGCATGTTTTTATGTTTTCAATTTCATTGTTTTTGTCATTTGTTGTTCTGTAGTATAGTCATATCATTATTGATGGTGTAAAGCGCTTAGAGCTTTTAAAGATTAGGCGCTATACAAAGTCCCCATTATTATTATTATTATTATTATTATTATTATTATTATTATTATTATTATTATTATTATTGTTGTTGTTGTTATTATTATTATTCTTTCTGCCACATACAGGACATTTTCCACCTTATGCTATTTTTTTATTTCTTGCTGTAACCGTAGATAAATCAGTAGTTGGAGTTTTAACTTTACAGCGTAAACAATATAAATCCATAATATAATTATATCATGGATGTTATTAATTTTTCAGCGACACGAAAACGAGGACAGGTAAAACATCATGCCACACTACCAAATTCGATCCGAATGATAATATTAGGTCCATCTGGATCCGGTAAAACACAATTATTACTTAATTTGATATTGAAATGGTTGAAATGGAATAAATTGTACTCAGTGGTACCATCTGTATATGATCAGAGATGCTACGAAGTACTTAAGGAATTTAATGAAAACACTCGATTGCTGAGCGGTGATGATATTATTGATTTTATAATCGATATTGATGAAGCACCATCTTCCGATGATCTTGATGGATTCGTTAATAATTTAGTTCTGTATGATGACGTAATGCTATATAAACAATACAATCCAGCAATAATATTTTCTCGAGAAAGACATAAAAATACTGATGTTATTTATGTAACTCAGCGGTATATACGAATTCCGAAAGTAATCATAGATAATTGTAATATTTTAACTGTATTGAATGGAATTGATACACACACTAAGAAATATTCATTAGATCTGGTGTAGCGGAGATACGGAAATAAATAAATTCAGAAATTTATTTTCGCGTGCGCAAGCAACATCGTATGGTTTTATAACAATAAATCTGCATGCCCCCAGGACAAGATATCGAGTAGGTATCGATAAAATAGTTGGCTAATTTGTAGTGCAGAGAGGGTGTGACTTCAGTTTGGTCGTCAGCGGGATAAATCGGTTGCATAAAATTTCGGTAAAAATCTCGGTAAATTAGGGGGTTTTGTTTAATATTTTTCTGTAGGCTTTCGTGGGTCGGTGGTTCTTTCAGAGTTTTCTGGGTTATTCCTCCACCTTTTATACTCATCGTCCTGTAAAGAATAGCCTATCTTATGCTGAAATACCATACAACAACATCATCAACAACAATAACAACAACAACGACGACACCTAAATGATAGTTTGGGCTGGAAACCACTTCAAGTTATTCAAGTGAGTTTGCTCTGGAAATATAAAGTGATAAAAATGTTATTGGTTGACAGTGACATTCACTGGGGTTCCTATTGATCACAAATCTGGAATTATATTACTGTGTAAACAAAAGACTGTTGGCAAAAATATGATACAGGCCATCATAGGCAAATCCAAACTTGAAACACTTAATTTAAGTTTGACTTACACTAAAACTTGTTCTGACGTTTTATTATTTATGTGTCTGTACTTCTCTGTTTAATTTTGGATTTGATTCCCAATACCTTAAGTTCAGCTTTGTTTTTATTTTTCTTTGTAGTCAAGGGAACGTAATTATTTGTTGAATTTCACCGAATGTGTTCCTGTTCACTTTGCATTCTAAATTCACCTTGTATTGGAATACATCCTTGATATCATTTCCAATTTTAGAAATGTTTAGTAATACCATCCTATTTTAACATTGTTATCTAAAGTGGGGATGTCATTTTCAAATAGTGTCAGTTACAGTTCGATTCGCTGAATACGATTATTTAATTCTGCTTGCCAAAATATTATCTTTCAGAGGAAAAGGTTTCCTTAACAAGGCAAGATCAGAAAAATATGTTGATCCAGTTTTGGGCTTGGATTAGTAAATGTCCATCACACTCAAACTTACAAGTCATGGAATTGAAAAATAAAAATTTAAAAAAATAAATCGAGTTAAAAAAGCTTGAGTTTCAAGACAACTATAGTTACCTTTACAATGGCATCTAAAGTGACACATATAATTACAGATATTCAACAAGAAAATCTTAAACAAATGCAATTACATGAAAAGGAAAAAGAGTAAATGACCTTGAGGTAAAGAAAGAAACAAACGCAAATGCAATTACAGAAAGAGGATATGGAGAGAAAATGCAGTTTAAAAAGAACAAGATTTAAAAAAAAACAAGAACACATGCAAGCAGATACACAAGGAGAGAGAGCGATATATACAGAGACAGAGAAACAAAGAGAAATGGCATTTCAAATACGATTAAAAGAATTAGAGCTGGCACGTGAAAAGCGATTTCCCACTTTATACACAAGTTAAGATTTTGTTGTTACTAAGAATAATATGATTGTTTTGACTTTATATACAAATAAGTAGGGAACTAGTTTCCTCAGTTTGCAAAACGTGGTGAAACTTTTAAATGTCCAAAACAGAGCATTTGACTGTTGTTACACAATGCACTATATGAAAATGTTAGTGACATTATCTTCAATGCAAGGTGCTAATTATGATCTGGTTTAGGAACAATACAAAATGAAACTGGACAACATTATGTTGCATTTGCGAGAGAAACAAAGCAGTTATTTAGTAGGTGGTGCTCAGCCAAAAATATCGGTCAAGATTACAAAATGTTCAGACAACTCAAATTAGTTGAAGATTTCACAAAGTGGGTCGATAGTGCCGTGTGGAATTACCTTACATAAGATAGAAACTGTAGAAAAATACTGCTGACTAGTGGTTCATCGTTAATTCGATTGCTTTTCAGTAAGTCTTCCACACGGCAGTCTTATAGTAAAACGAAAAACTTTCAGCCTACCACGAGCACTTCCTAATTTTCAACTTGCAAAACGTTTTAAAATTAAGGTTTCTGAAAAGATTGATCAGAAGTCTTTATTACTATTCCAACACCTTTTTCCAATTATAACAATTTGAAAATTGACAGCAATACATGTGTTGGTCAAACAAAGTTAAGTCTGATATAATTAAGGACAATTATGTAGAGTAGTTCTATATCACATCGTGGAAGAATCGGGAAATCGTATTAAACTTCTAAGTGACGCATGAGAATTTCAGTCTTTTATTATCACGTGCTTTGTCTTGTTCGTAGATATCTTTTTTCTAATGAGAATATTCTTTATCACTGAGCTTAGTGCGGCTTTGTTAATGTTTCTCTCCGTTTCATACAGTTGTATATGGCAAATACAGCGAATAAATAACGATGAAAGAAAAACAAAGAATACATATCAGAGCTCTAATGAGCGTACAACCAACGAAAATTAAAATTAAATCACAGTGGAGAAAATAATAATATTGGGGAGATATATTAGCCTAGAGTTGCAAGTTAACGTTAGAAAAGGTAAATATAGTGTATTGGATTGTAAAAGCAAATGTTCGTGTTCTTAATTAAAAATGAATACTAAACATATCGAGATTTCGATGTTTCAGTTTTTATAGATATTCTGCGAATATTTGGAGGGTAGCTATCGTACCGCACACTTGGTGAGTCTAGTAATAACAAGTAATATGCTTTTGTTCTAATGTGATTTATCCCAAATTCTATGCACAGCGTTGATATAATGCTTTTATTGTATTTTTTCTCGCACTAAGCAAATATATTGCAGGTTCAAATTGATGATGTCAAATTCGAATTTGTTTGCAGATTGCTGAATTGCTGTATCAGCGTTTTTACCTATCGGGCCAAACTGAATAACATTTCAACAATGAAGAACTTTCGAATCATAATCGACGGAACATCTTTTATGAGCTGCTGTTTTAAATATTCAAAATACCATTGACATCTTAATTGCAATAAAACAGTTGATATTTGAGATAGGCAAAACAAGTTCACTTTCCATGCTTTGTGCATAACATTGGAGGTGAACAATACGAAAAGCCAAGGATGAAGTTGAATTCTACAGCTATTCGAAAGTCAAACTATTTCATAGGTGGAAGGACAAGATGATAACAATCTGGGTACGATTTTGTTCTAAGAGACATTATCAAACGCATTCTACTCGACATCTCCTATATGCGTTCAACGGAAGATGATATATGAACTAATGGTCGAGAAACGTTCGTTAAGGCCTTGTAAAATATGTTTAACTGTTAATGTCCTCTGACTCCAATTACTACGACAATTTGCAATAAAAATTGAAAATCTGGAGCTTTCTAATGATATTAGTTGTAATTTATTTTAGTTTTAAACTTTAGTGGCGAATTTATGTTTCATCAGACATCTGTACTACTTAATTTGATATCAGTCAGCTGTAATATTCCGTCTCAATATGTGAATATTAACAAAACAGCTGGAAAACTTATATCCCATTTCGAGAACCTAATTGATTATCTAGTAGCATACTTAAGTGAGTTCAGATTTATAGAAGATATTTAAATGCCGTATATTAACCCTGTTTTCAGTTATTGTGTTTTATATTAGAAGTATTAACTTCATACACTTGATAATTCTATCAGAGACAATGTAACTGGGAGCTAATTGGATACGACCCCCCCCCCCCAAAAAAAAAAAAAAAAAAATACCTGATCAATATAAATGTTCAGATCTTAAACACACTGGATGTGAATTTAAATAAACGGATCAATAAAGATAATATCACACTAGACGATGTATATGGAATCATCAACTACATAGGTACAAATCTGAGTAATAATATTAATAAGGACTTTGTATAGCGTCTAATCTTTAGAAGCTCTTATCTTTTTACAACATATATTGTGATGCTACTACAAAACATCACCATACAATTAGAAAACATAACACATTCTGAAAATGTTTAAGGTGGGAAACATTATTAGGTCTTTAAGATTGTTTTTGCAGTCGAAAAAGGTGAGTTTCGATCGCACTCTTCAAACGGATTACTGTGTCCTTGTGTCTACATTATATGGGCAATTTCTTCGAGGTTGTTGGGCCCTGGTATATTAACTGAGTTGAACTCCCATTTTCTCAGAAACAACATAAGTTCAATGAATTCAAGACCAACGGCTCACTCTAAATCATGGTTTATTTATTAGACTGTGTACACAAACCACATAAAACGCTGCTTGTGTAAGAAAGATAACGAATTTAAAAAAAGATTGCAGAAAGTGAAAATAATAAGCTAGCAACTTGTGGATATTATAAGAACATTTACGTTAATCATGACTCTCATTAAAATACAAGTTCACTGCAAAACGTACAAAATTATCAAGCAAAAGTCCAAAGACAATGTTGGAATATGATGCAATAATGTTAGCAAGTAAAGACGTGCGCAAAATATATAATTGCAAGAATATGTTGAAATTTGAAGAAATATATCGTTTGATTTCGTCCTTTTTCAAATTTCACACGGACAGTATTGTCTTTCTTGTATAATAGTAGAGATGCTGCTCTTCTAGCAACAAAGGCGAACTGATCTGACGAAATGCACCTAATTATAGTAGAAACAAATTCTGAGTATTTTCATGGCTGACTTTGCAATTTACGAATGGCCATTTTCGCGTGCTAATAAAATGATTCGAATCTGGTTTTGAGGTGCTAATATCGCCACAATAGATGTAGTCTGATTTTGATTTCACGATTAGCAACATTATAGTACAGAGGGATCGTCTTAATGCCATAGTTTCGAAGCTCATTTCATCTGTGATATTGATAATTAGTCTAAATGTGAACATAAATTGCAATCATGTTAGCGTCTGATGTAGCCAGTTAACTCCCAGTCGATACATTCACCGCAAGTGATTTATGCATAAGTTAGATGTACTAGTAAACATTAAGAAAAAATTACAAAGAATGAAAGATTTGGAATGTTTCAAACTAAATTTGTATCAATTTAGCCAATACATGTCGGATATATGAAACATTTAGGAACATAGGGCTTCAAGGTAGATTAGTTCTTAGCTAATTGTGTTACCCTCTTTAAATAAAGTCTTTATTTTTATTATTATTATTATTATTATTATTATTATTATTATTATTATTATTATATATACGTCCATTTAAAGTTTCCTAGTACTGATCATTGACTCCGTCAACTACAAAACCGAATAGATGCCAGCTTTAGGTTAATCCAATACACATCACAATATTTATGGACTTTGAATTATATTAAACATTTATTTGTCCATGATAGGTGAATGAGTTATCTTCAAATTATTTTGTTATTATCAAACATTAATATTTGCTTTGTCTGAAATGTATTAAATAATTTAGATCTAGCTGACTGGTCATGACGTGTTGCCGTTCTTATAAACCTTAAAGAGAATGTTGGTTGATAGCAACATTGTAATAATTATGCCACCACTACGTGTATCACGCATAGGGGTCAAGTGTTATATACACAAACATGCGATTACACCAACATTTACTCTCTTCGTCTGTATTAATTGATGGGCAGGAACGAGACCCCAGATATGCAATTAATTACTTCCGTTAGGTACTATCCGTTCATTATGTCCAATATAATCAAAGGTCAATCTATTTCATGGAATTTGCCAGCCAATTATGCTTGTATTTGGCATTCATCAATTCAAGTAAATTATGAAATTATGGTTTGAAAGAACTATAGTGGACAGAACTATTGAATCCGGTAATAGAGTGCTTTCTTTCTTGTTCATTTTGTAAAACTGTATGCAGATTAAGTATTACTACCCCATACAAGTTAAGGAGCAATTTAAAGAGTTAAATTATGATAATAATACTACTAGTACTCCTGGGATGTAAATGAAATAAAGGAGTCCCTTTATACTGAGAGAGATAGCCAGGTAAAACGTCTAAATTATATTAGCTGTACATGTTCCGCTCAGTGAGGATTTAAGTGACATAATGCAATCGGTCCCTAATTATTGTGGAGTGAAAAAGTCTGGGAATTACGAAATAATGAATCATCTGGGCCATACACTTTTACATTTGCACCAGCAGAAAAAGAATGAACTTAACTTGATTTTTTTAAATATGAGCACTTTTTTGTTTCTGTTCCTACAAGAGCAAACACAATTTTCCACGATGTTGAAATTGTTAATTCCAAACCTGTGAAACAACACCCGTAGCCATGGCACCCCTCGAACGGAAACACTTGAACAAATAAATGGAGTATTTGTTGAGAAATGATTCTATAGAACCGAGTAAGCGTGATTGGAATTCACTATGTACACGTGTTCGGAAAACACATACACTGATTATAGGAAGGTAAACATTGTGACTAAAACAGATTAATTTCCTTTGCCAAATAAAATCGGAATTGCCAAGTATGTAACCAAATTTGACCTTCTGAAAGAATTTCGGCATATTCTACTGAATGAAAGTGCATAGGAAATGTCGGCATTCGTGAATCCAAATGGGTTTGATCAATATAAACTGATGCTATTGAGATGAAAGGTTTAAATATATATTGTGATGAATGCATCGATGATGTCATCATCTACAACGACACCTGAAACGAACATTCACAGACAATTTGAAAATTGCTTGACATACTCATTGATGCTAGTTTGACAATTAATTTATCCAAAAGTGAATTTTGCTGTGCTTGTGTAACACGTGTCACATGTTTAGGACATAATTATGGGACATGGACAGTTTAACTTACATAGGCTAAAGTCAAGTCTATCTTTAAATTCCCCGTGCATATTAGTCAAAATGAAATTAATTCAAGCAATAGTAATTCAAGATGATTAAAAATGGTGGATCATTCAGTATGCTTTTAGGAATCCGACGAAGTAATTTGGACAGACGTTGAAATCACAGGTAGTGTGACAATTCCATATAATGTGTTGATGCCATCCATATATGATGCTATGCTAAAGTTATTTGTATTTGCATAAATGTGTTCTCATGCAATCGTAAAATAATTGCTTTTTTATGTTTAAATGTGTTGTGTTATGCATAGGAAGTCGTACATTATTCTTTAGATAAGTTTGACAAATTATTTGATTGTGTCGTTTTGTTTGCATAAAAATATTTTCTAAGAATTGGATGATTTACATAACTTTATATATTTACGAGAATCCGTGTGACATCGACGAATTAAGAATATGATAAATAGTGAGTGTGAAATAACGTATTAATGTATGTAACGTATCTCAATTATTCGCTGTTTAACTGAGGCTGGGTCAGAACCGCCTGCCCTCGTGTCGGGTGTGTTAATGTGTGGTGTTAATGAGTGAATAATTAGCCATTTTACTAACTGTGGTCATTATAGGACACGAGGAGTCGATAGATAGCCTTATCATTTGTTTAACACAGATATGAAGATATGATAACGAGCAGGAGATAATACCAAATCCCTTGTATTATAAATAACATGAAAATTTGGTTGTCTCTATTTATATTTATTTAAAAAAGGAGAAAATAGTCCTGAGATGTGCACTCTTAAGACGTGTAATCCTGACATTACAATCAATGCGACGTAATCCTGCGAAGGATTAACTGTTGCCTAAATGGGTTGCCCTCTTTTCATATGCTACGCTCGTCAGCACATTATGAGAAATGTATTATTATAAGGTCGACTGCACGTTTTGGTTCGTTGAACAAAATAGTAAATAGTGTTTGGCTTAAGAATATTAGCAACTAGCATTTAACGATAAACGACTTTATTTTAGATCAGGAACCGACACTGTCTACAATTATTCTGCTAAATGGTTCTCCAAATTTAGAAATAGGTTGCCAATGAGCCTTGGGTATCAACTGAATGAATGTTGCTACCATTTGACACGTATGACATTGTATCCAGTATTTACAGGCATCACTTTTAAGTTTTGACCAATATAAGTGATTCACGATTCTGGGATAAGTTTTAATAATCCCTAAGTGACCAGCCATATAAGTTTCGTGGGCCAGACAAAGTGTTTTCTCGTCACTGGCAGCTACCTCGGTAGGTCACCATTTTCTCTTAGGAATCCCATTTTTAGTATAAAAAAACAAACATATGTATCAGTGGCTTCAGCTTCACTAATAGCCATTCGAAACAAACAGGAGATAACATGATCTTGTTCCTGTTCGGCGAGAAGTGATTGTCACTTGTCACCCATATTAGAATAAAGTAAATACGTAGCTAATGGGGATTATCGTGATTACTGTGATCGATACATTGATAGATCCAAACAACGGATGAAAGTGACATTTTCAAAAGCCTGACCAATAAATGTGTCAGCTAAAGGAATACTTTCCCGATCAACATACTTCTGAAGCGATTTATTTGCCAAGCTCTCGGAACTGCACAAGCTGGGTATGAATCAGGGAATTGTATCTCAATATGATCGACTTTATTAACCAATGTAGGATTGTCAGTTACAAGTGGATTAACCACAACCTTATCTCTAGCTAGGTCAGTGCCTCTTAATACATTAATGCCCTTAACTCACACAGAAGCATTGCTGCAACTGTCGCAGATCATCAGACTAAGTCTGATGCAGTATGTATCCAGTGGAGAGTACCGTTAACATATTCGCACTCTACTCCCTGACTAAGAAAACCCCCAACTATCGTTAGAAGATGACTTCTCAGACAAATGCCAATTACTTGATTATAAAAACGCTGCAAACCTTTAGTAGGAATCGGAGTGGCCTAATCACCCATGAGTTATATACAACCCTTCGGTATGAATGGTTCATCATTATTCATAAGAATTTCAGAATGGGATTTATTAGACCCAACACATGTATTGCTGTCAATTTAACAGCGTGACCGTGACCATTATCTTCAACGCTCAAAAATAAATACATTTGGCATTAATTTTGTTGTTTATTTTCGTACTTTATACCAATCAGAAATAGAGTTTCATTTCTAATTAATATATGTATACGTACGAAGATATAAGGAAATATGATCATTCTTATTATAAACGTGATTTAGAAGGGCTTTTATTAGGCTGAAATACGTGTCTGTCAGAAGACTGCTGATTGGAAGACTAAATAAGAAAACAACTTTATGGGCTAAGGAATACTAGTCAGCAGTACGACTTCATGCTCATCAAGATGAGCAACTATGACTAGTTGGGAAGTGGATAGAGAAACCGCATTAAGTAGCGACCATTTCTAATAATATTACCTAACATCTCACCAGAACTATCACCACCTCCTCAAATATATCTAATTATTAGATAAAGAAGATTGGCATTCGTTAAATTCCTTACTTTCCGGCATAACTATAGGAAATTGGCAAGTGGATGATATCGAGACATATAACAACAATTTCGTTGAAGCAATAAATGCAGCTGCCACAAAAATCATACTAAACAAAGGAACCGGAAACATTTCAATTGCAAAACCGTCCAATCCATGGTACAACGATGACTGGAAAAATAAAATCAAAGAGAAAAAGAAACAGACTATATGGAGTATTAAACCGAAGAAACACAGACACATATTCGCATCCAAAAACAAAGGAAACATAAAGACAAACATACTGCTCCACCCTTTAGATTAAGCAATGCAATTCCAAAAAGGGGATACATAAAAGTAATGAGAGCAGACAAAAGTAACAGCATACCAAATATCAATGGTGTGACAACTAATAAAGATAAAGCTTAACAAGCTGGAAAAAAGCTTTACCAGAATGACCAGCAGTAACAAACATTAAACACAATTTCAGGCACACAGAGCACAGTAGGGAGTAAATATCATCATGCCTCACTGCCTTAGACCCCAACGTTTCCACTCTAAATGTTGTTTTACCATAGACGAACAAAATGTTAACATAAGAAATCCACCTCTACTGGAGATGATTGCTTAGGATATGAAATTTTAAAAAAATATTATATCCAATATCGAAGAGATCCTAATAGACATGATAAATACATCTTTGAAATTAGGACAAATACCAAAATTTGAAACAAGCTTGAGTTATTCTAATTCCAAAAGCCGGTAAAGACCCAACTGAAGAATTATCCTACAGACCGATTCCACTTTACAATGTGTAAGATGATAAGACAAAGACTACCAACAGGCTTAAACAATACCTCGAACATAATTTCCGGTTCCTTTGTTTGGTATGATTTTTGTGGCAGCTTTTTCTAGATCGTGAGGAGTATTTGATCTGGTTTTCATCGATGACATTATCGCTATGTGGAACCATTGTGGGATTAATTGTCACATGCATAAATGGATCACAATCTTTTTACAAGGAAGACATCATTTGAATCAGAATAAAGAACCAGTATGCAAAAACTCACGAATTAGAAAATGGTACCCCTCAAAGGAAGTGTGTTAAGTCCAACACTATTTACTATTTTGTTCAGCGAGTCAAAACGTGTAGTTGACCTTAGAAAAATAAATTTCTCATAATGTGCTGACGATCGTGGCATATGAAAAGAGGGCAACCCATGCAGGTAACAGTTAATCACTGACCAACAAAGCATTTTAACATACACTGGGGAATGGGAGTACAATTGGTAGTTTATACTATGAAAACGGAAATGACTGGAATCTTATTCTCCCCTAATACCAGATACATAAAAGAAACCCTCACCGGGTACATACAAGGCGAAACAATCACATATTTAATAAATATCTAAATTCATGGATATGTATTTCGATCAACATCTCACATGAAAAACCCACATTGCTGCATTAGTACGTGTAATGGTGACATACACCGACTTAAAACCTTCAATGGCTTAAAATGTGTTAGCTCACCAAGACACCCTCCCAACGCATTATAGTGCCCAATGTAGAACAAAACTGTACTATGGATGATGCCAAATATATGCCTTAGCCAGACCTTCATATAGCTGAAGCAGCTTTCATACAAACATTTAACAAGTTACTAGGCGCTTTAATGAATTATGCCTGAATTGTGAATCTGGTGCGGAGGTGGCGAACGGTAAATTACTCTAGTAGGGGTTGTCAAACCTGTACGAGGTCAATGCTAAACCTGCACCTGTCACTCACTACGACATTCCAGGCAGTGTCGTATGTGTGATACGTTAAGGTATGCAATGCGGCTGCATATACTAACACAATCAATGCGTTATGACAATTGAATAGCAATAAGTAACAATGCTCTACATTTATCTTAGACATTTTACAAATTGCAGTCATACGTTTACCGACTTCAACGCATCCCTAGTATTGTCAGTAATACCTTTAATCTGAAACAAGAACATCATACAAAACAAATCGTATAACTGATGCTGTTTCCATAGAGACGGCTTTGATGTTACTAAACGCCATATGAAGTATTCTTGTGTGGGTACTACTCAAGTAGGATGTGGTCCAGCCTTTGCGCAGACCGAAGCTACACCTGCATCTATCACCAAGTTGGATGTTGTAGATGTCGTCGAAAGTGTGAATGGTAAAGCAGCAAAATAATCCCACTTTCTCTCAAATACTACTACTAACAATATTTGTTCTTCTTTCTTCTGCAACTCATTATATGGTGGATCACTAAAATATGTGAAATAAAAACTGGCCCGTTAAATTTAGTTAAAATAATGTTTCCTAACTCTCAGTCATCAGGACCAGTTGCACAATGCAGCAACGGTTTGACTATCTAATTTATCAAATATTGAGGAAGACCCTACAAATGAGCTTTATAAGGTGGCTAGAAACAACAACCCATAAGGTCCCGCCACACAATGTGGCAATTAAAATTAGGAAATTAAGATATAAGACTTACAAAAATTAGACTTATAATGTGGCTAAACAAATGTGTCGGTCCCCAGCACAATGTGGAAAGTATTAAAAAATTATGTAAGGCCATAACTAATTAGCCTATTAAATAAATTCTTCCTAAAATAATTATTTTTGGCAGATCCTCTTTACCACATCTACGATCACAAACAGCAAACAATGTTTATATAAATAATAATTACGGCAAGAGGACACCGTATACCACACGGTAAAAGTTGGAGCTAAAATAAATGATCTCGGATGTTAATTGAGTGCGTGTCTGCCTACTCTTCCACTCACGAAACGTCCCGTCAGACAACACTATCTCGAAAAAGGAGTAATCAATTAGCACACAGTGTCTACACTGCGTTGTGGGGCGCGGCACAATTCCATCCCTCCAAAATCAATGAACCATTAGGTCTCATTCCATTCAAATTCCATTTACATGCCATATTCATTCCATTCAACTCGCAGGCGCTATACAGACAAGGGGGTTGTGCGCATTCATCCCACACTCGAGGATGTGATACAATAATAATCATACGTCAAAAGTGTCAGTTTGGAGCATATAATGCACAATAATAACCGCATGTATCAGATATTGCAGCCCGCCTAGCAGATTGCAACCAGCCAAGGAATTCGACCTGCATAAGTGGACTAGCAGCCTGCCAACGAGATTCGAACAGCGCCGATGTCTAGCTGCTGTCCCAGCAACAGTTATGCAGACAGTTACTTTCCTAAAATATGGACATTTTTGGCAAGGGAGGAAAAAATATTGTGCAAGGTAGGGGAATGATTTGTTTATTAATTGTGCTCTGTGATAATTCCATTACATCCTAGTATATCACCCTTCTTCAATACTAACTTAATTTAACTTTAACAACTAATTATATATATATATATATATATATATATATATATATATATATATATATATATAAACAATAGCTCCATTTCTTCTTTTCGTACTTGATTTTGGACTTTTTGAACCTAGACCCACTACCAGTGTAATTGTACACCAACTAATCGAAGTCGAATATATGATGGCCTCCCCATCGGATGACCATAACATGTCCTTTCCGTTACTCGTTAAATCCAATGGATCACAATACCTAATTGACACAATCCCTGTGTCTACCTCACCTTTGCACACTTATACAGCTCCTGCAATTGCAAATAATATAGATACCTTACCTGCGCTCTTTGACAATGGTCAGTCAGAACACGAGGGTTTAAATGTTTTTACTATTTCAACTCTTTCAAGAACCCATCAAAACGTCCTCATTTTAAATCCTAATCCAAGCTAACGAGATGAACAATACTGACCTCGAACTCAAAGTATATTCTGTTTACAATTATGGAACTCACATCCAAATACCACCACCCATCCAAACAAATAACTACAAGCCCACTCTAGTCGCCCAGTGATTCGATTAAGGCTGGATAATAACCAAATCAACCATAAAATCGAAATTAAAAATCCAGACTAATCTCCCCTCCAGCAGCATGTTCCTCCACCAATGTTACAGTCACTATCTCTCTCAAAGCCAGTCCAGTTATAACACCCTCAGAGAACCCGGGAACGAAAGAAAAAGGGACATGAAACAAATGCTAAGATAACCAAACATAAGATTCGCCACTTCCTAACACCTATACCTTCTAAGCAAAAATCAATCACTGATATCTTAGATCTAGAGAAAGAAAAAATATGTATTCTCATTCTTAGTCAAATCAATGGAGAACAATTCCGTATCACTAGTCGTTTACGTACCAGCAACGAAGAGAGAAAATTAAAAGACTCCAAAATACGGCCAATAAAATACCAAAACAACCAACCAAAATACCCAAGAAGTAAATGACCCAACAAAAACTAAAATAGAAATACCAAACATAGGACAACAACGAAGACAAACGATGAAGAAAAAGATTCAAAGACGATGAACAAACTAGACACGGAAACAAAAATTATTGATACCTCACATTTCCTCTAAAACTCCAGCTGAACTAAATACCACAGCAAAGAGCATACCATATGTATTGGCAGTTAACTAGCGAATCTGAGCAACAAGATCATTGCAACAGCCCTAACTAAGCACACGATGTGAATTTAAATTATTCGAACTAAATTTCACTGGGATAGTGAGATGCAGCATCGTCCAGCATGTCGCTCAGTACATATAACTAGACCGTATTGGTCCTTTTAGACGATCTTTCAACACCAAAGTTGAAAAGAGAAAGGCTGCACAAAATATCAGCAGAAACTAAGTGATCAATAAAGAATAAAAAGCAGCACAAAGACCACATAATATCTACAAGAAATCCTAAATACGAAAGGAAACTTAACAAAAGGCATAATCAAGAAGAAAACACCGAAATAAAAGAACTGTTGAAAAGGTAATCCGATATAAGTTAAGCGTATATACCATACGAACATACAACAGTTATATTGAAATTCGTGTGAACCTCACCTCTGCTGGTCAAATTTGGTGACAAAAACTACTTCTACAAGCAGCGAACTACATAATTAAACTTATAGGTTTCAGTAATTGCAAAACGTTTGGGCATTTCAGACTGAAATGCAGACACAAACCTAGGTGCGACATATGTGGTGGGCAACATAACCATGGGTGCATATTCCAAGGACATAGTTGTGCCATCTGTTGGGAATCTGATCATCCCAAATCAAGACAATGCACCTATACCAGAAACGAAGAAGTTGTCAACATAGTTAAGAAAGACCGCCTACCATACCACAGAACCCAAAAAGGGTAAATTATCACAATCTAGAACCAACAAGAACCATGCATGTTAACTATCACAATGTAATATTATCATTGTCCTCTCCGCCTCCTTCCCCACTTTCCAGGAAATCAAACACCACTATTCAAAGTTCCACTATAGTTAATTAATCGCGCGAGTCCATTTACACAAACAGCAATGCAACCGGAAAATATGTTGCCTAAACAAAGAACAAATGCAACGCAATTATTTCAGGGGAAAGCACAACAACTGCAATGCCAGTAGACCACATATTCCCATATCCAGCCACAAAGCTCAAATCATACTGTATGATAGTACATCAAACAATACATATAGTAACATGGTTAAAACTCATACCAGCATTAATGAATTCAAATATTTTCCATTAAGCGTTATGTTACGATACCAATATAAATTGCCGAATGTAATGCTTTCTAGGTGTTATCTAGAATAATTACCTGTGCTGATGCAGACTTTGAACATGTACATATTCTTTCCATGATACCATCAGTTAGCACAGATACGGTGGAGGGGGAGTGCATTGAAAAAAAAAACACCTTCCTGCTTGAAACTATTCTAATTTGTAGAGCTTTCAACATTGTAGAAATCTGAATCCGGTTACCCGTCGGGTGCAACGATTGGTTACCCGGATACCCAAGAAAGGGACATTATATTACATGTGTACAATCCTAAATTTAAGTCCAAAAACCTTTAGTCACACAGTATATTTAAATATCACTAATCTCATTTAATACAAAGTCCAAGAATGTATCGTCCATGTTTGATTAATCCCACATCGTGATTCAATATGTATTCGTGGTGGACTCCTTTCCTTGGCCTCATTGTCACACGCAAATGTTTATGTTAAGTCTAAGCTTGAGCTCCGTAAGCAACACTTCGATCGTACAGTTTGTAAACTCTATTGAAGATTGCATAGGTATACGTGACATTAAGCAGGTATACTTCTTTTGAAATAAAGTATTCATCGAATTTAAAAAACAAATGCATTTTAATAAATAGCCAATCTGATTAAATGATTCAATCAGTTCATCATATAAACGAGTGAACAATCGAAGACATTGCCTTCTACAACTTCATAACAAATTACTATCAGAGTACGTTAATTACATTCTTGCAGGAAAAACGTGCACTAATTAGATTTTTCGAATGTTCTTACTTAACATTTTTTGAACTGCGAATATTCAAGATTGGTCGCCGTTATAATGCACAACCCTCGGCGATTGGTACAACTGGACACGGATTTGATTTTGTATCTTGATGTGACTAAGCATTTCGTGAAACTGTCATTGCACATGGAATGTGTTTGAGCAAATGTACAAGCTGGCAACTTCCCAGTATAGTATGTCACCGGGTACGGGTTGCGATAAATTGCTGCAAGACCAAAATCGAGCTCCAATTGCTCAGGACATAAACAAACATCTGTTTATCGAGTGATCACTTCGTCGCGAGTCATACAAACGTTAGTGTCAACAATATTGGCGTATTCAAAAATAACTGGCCAACCCAAACAGTTATATCCCTTACTTCGAGTACAATACAATGTCTTTTTTTTGTGAATGATGCAGCCACGTCTGTTTTGGATGATTTCATTGGATCAGTATTGGGCCGTCAGTGCCCGGTAAGTCCTTATCACCCACCTTATCAGTGAGCGATGAATCCGGATGCTAATAACACCGAATGCAAGACAAAATTACAGATTTCTACGATAAGTACAGTTATCTACAGCAATTGAGAAATTTGCAGTTTTAATATTGCGAAGTCACATCTATTTGTCATTGTTTGCCTACCAACTATTTCATCGACGGAGTCACGTATCACGATTTGATCCATGAAGATGTTGAAACGCTTTTGGATCTATTTTAACTATTTCTACACTGATGATTATTTGTGACACAACTAAGGCTGTGCGCGTTTAGAAGAGCCTTTTGCGTGAAATATGTGTTTCAAATCAAAACATGGATGTAAATACAGCTCAGAGTGTGGTCTTAATAATTAGTATCTCATCATCAAAACTAGAATGTCTTGTGACGATTTACTCTATAGCCCCTAGATCTCGCAGTTGAGATCGTTGCGAGTGTATTACATTTAACCTGAAATTCGATCCCAACCGTTCAAATACATACATTTCATTTAAGCTTTGGTCACAGGCATTATATACGCTTAGAGGTCGATCATAGGACGTGTGCCAACATCATTATAGACGTTCCAGTTACATTGCCATCAACGGAATCAAAACATGCTGCAGTTAATAAATGCATTGACGAGGCCGCCCAACAGTGGATTTGCACGGTATTAAATTAAGTCAATAACGTGGCTCAGCTGAAAAAGGTATTTGATATGGGAGAGCTTGTGTTAGCGAATCGAAACAAGAGATATGTTCAGTGTGATTCATTTTTTACTAGAGCATCCAATCAATTAAAATAGGAAGTGCAAGACATGTCTAGGGTGTTTTCTTTCTAGAAGACATTTTGAAAGAAGAGGGATTTAAGTAAGTGATAACAAAGCAAATTACGATGAAAGAAGTACCCGATAACAATCCAAGTTACGAAATCAATTTTAGAGGATTGTTTAGCAACGATGTCACAGCCTCACGCAGTTCTTATTATTCTATCGATTATTATCAAAATAAACTTGAATGCATTTTATGCCATGCTTATCTGGTAACATTGGTGTTCGGACTTTTTATAAAGGGGCTCTTAATACACTTAACAAAATAACATTTTGTTTCACATGTCAATGAGTGTGCTTCAAAGTTGTGTTACTAAACCCTAATATAAACTGCCATGCAATGTTATTAATGGACGAGTATAAATGGCCGATTTGGAACATAATTAATGTGCCACAAATAGGTTCGATTCATCGCACGTGCAAACGAAATTGTTTTAGTAGCTAACTACGATAGCATGGGGAACCACTACGTGAAATTAGTCTTTAATGGCAAACGGCTTTGATATATGTATCCACCCTTGTTACGTTCACCATCAAATAATTTACAGCAACTGAGACAGGAAAGAGCAACAATGTCGTACTTGTTTGAGTGACATATTTTGCAAAAATGATCGTAGACGTCACATATTCTGGCATTGTCAGTGTGTTTTTGCATAAGAGGTTTATGTATTACCGAGGCAGGGATATTTTATTTATAGCAGCATAACAATTGTCCCAGTCAAAAAGAATGACTGATTTTAAAAGTCATTCGTATTGCGAATACGCGTGGTGATGATACCGGACATATCCTGCCTATTGTACAAATTCAAATACGTGATTGTATTACTAATACAAATATGACAGACCAATAGTTCTTCTAGCAAACATTCGACTTTATGAAACTCCTGCGACATGATATTCGATCATAGAATGGCGCTGATCATGCATTACAAATGTGCTTGTTGGGTCGTACATGCCATCTGCGATCTTGTTTCTGCAGCACCCGTTATTCTTGTGGTGTGAATAAGACCATTGTATGTGCACCAATCGGAATTGCTGTCAGAATTTCATCGATAATAACTTGTATCTCTGGTGATATAAGTAAGTAAGTTTGGTTGAAGATTTACAGTAAAATTTGAATGTGAAAACAATTTTCATTCAATGAACATATTAGTATCCGCTATATAATTTTCTGTCTAAGCAATATTACTATCTGCCCTATTTTGTGTTCTTGTGTTTCTTTATGTTTCTTGTGTCAGTTTTAAAAACTCTGACTGCAAATAGTACGAAAGGCCTATGTGTGTCCCCATTTTCCCTCCTTGTCGGCATCTCCAACTGGCCGAGATTTTAGCCACATGACTGAATCACGTCCTTGCACGGTTAAAATTATAAGTGAACTTCATACATCTTATATAACGCATATTTAAAATACCTGCTTTAAAAGACTCAATTTTAATGTATAAACACGATGACTGCGGTATGATACATTTGTGCAGTATTTTGCTTGTTTGCTTCTTGCCACAAGATGCATTTGTAAATCATACGATAAAATCTTAACCCGTATAGAAATTGTTAAAACTATTTAAACAACCATCGCACCAAAACTCTCTCCTTGAGAGATTAAACTTCGTACATGAGGTATAAATATATGCCAGAGAAGAAAATGTAATGCATCGAACTTGGGAATTGTAATCTAACACTAATTTGTCTTTGATGGACATTGATACTTAAATAGCCAGATGATGTATGATCTCGTACAATGTAAGGACAGCATACAATTGGAGACAAATGTAGCGCTTAGTTTCATCATGATGCAAAATAAATGTTTCTGCCACAAGGTGGATCATCATTTAAATTAAGGTTTGATATGTAAATATCATATTACTTGCTACCTGTGTTGTGCTAAAGGTAATATTCTTTCACATTCCATGGATAATATACAAGCTTAACAATCTAATTCACGTTGGTTGCAAAGTCGATAAAAAAATAAAACACCGTCATTGATCGTCGTTTGTCTTCAACTAGCATGTCAAGATGGTTCTTTGAAAACGAATCTGTACATTGAAGAAACTCAAATAGGAACATTATAATGTATAAGGGGGATTGCAATATTTTGGATAATGGAATTAATTTTACAGTTATGGAAATAACCAGTAATCATACTTTTCCAAACAACACCCATCACGAAGTTCTTGAGTGTGCCAGTTATCCCACCACGAGAGCATTCAAATATAATTAATATCACAATAATATAAACGGATGACTACAAGAGCTAGTATATAACAATGTTTCCATGTTTAATGAAGATGTCCCCATAAAGGTACTGGAATATTCAGACACACTTGAATACGGTTCGAACGGAGGTTTTAGACCGAGGTTATATTAGGAGGCTGATTTAGAACGCAGACTTCTATATGACATAACTTTGGCTCATATTATAATAATTACAAGTTTGTGCAGCTCAGCGCACGGATTATAATACATTCAAGTTATTGCTATATAACGATCAAAGATGATGACGTATACCCGTATACTCACAGTTCCTTAATATGTCGGTACTTTTCCATTTTTGATAAAACAGTCCGTAATTACTAATTAAATGATCGTACACATCGACAGCTATTGATTACAGGCAAAACAGCATCTAAGAAGTCGCTGGATTAATAGCATGACATAAATAAAGTCTTACATTAATTCTTGTTTGGGCTTAGCCAATCTCTGTATGGGCATATACTAAGTTAATAAAGTAGATTATCTTCCAGCCCTGGAACTGATAAAGAAGCTGATCCAATTCGTAAAATAACTAAAGACACCAACTATATTAGGAAAGCCAACGGAACAACTGTAGAAAAGTATGATCACTTTATAGGAACTAATTGCAGAATAATAATATTTTCGAAAGCTGAACGTAGACATAGAGAGGAACTAAAATACCACCTTATTCAGGAATAGTGATGTCAAAACCGTGCATATCAAACCCTGATCTTGGACGTGAACTTCAGCAAATATATTTGTCATGAAACTCCTTTCCGCAACTAAAAACGAAACAACTTCATTCCCGCACGAGAAGCTCACTGTGTAAGAAAACAAGACGTTCCCTCACCCGACACTATGTCTATACTTCAACAAGCATAAACACGTGTAAATACAACAATGAAAACCAACCGGACCCAAACCCGAACTCGAATAATGTTTACGGCTATGGAATAACAGCCAAATGAAGAAAACATCCTTGTGGACCGTGCGCTCCCGAAAACCGTACAAATCGATGGAAAACAATCAAGAAAGCAATGCAACAAGAAGTTATAACGTAGGCTGGGTCTATTATTGACCGGGCAACTGCTTAGTGCTTAAAGCCAATATACATATATGTAAATCATATTGTTGACCATTAGTTGTGCAGTTGATCCTAATGGACTGAAACAAATGTAGTGAAACAAGTAATTTAAGAATATTCGTGTGAAATAAACTAATAGGTTCATATTGACAAATGCATGATTTTCTTTGGCAACGGTACACATAATAACAACGAACAGCTTAACCCTATAGCCAATCCATCTTGTTCCAATGATGTACGCAAAGCGCAAATATATTTATTATCATCATCCATATAATACTGTTTACAGATATGCAATGGTCATTTTCAAGCGCAAGTTAGCTATGTTATAGTTGTTTACCTCGGAGGTGGCCATGACTCTGTTAACTGCCATGGGGCATTTGGTTTCTATCTCCGAGCCTGTCACGTCAAGTTAAACAGAAATTAACTCCGTTTTGGACCATACATTGGTACCCTGCAATAGCGGGAAATGAAATATAATTTTAAAAAATACAGCTAAAAGATCAAATCAAACATATATTCAACCTAAAAAGAGAGTATCGCTGCAAACAGTTAGATATTATGTGATATTAGTGTGTATGACAGCTAACTTACTGAACTGATGACGGGTATGAGATAACGCTGGCTGCACGACGTACAGGGCGGAACCCACTTAGCTGCATCAACAAAACACTGACCATGTATATTCTCACATCCTTTCTTAAAATTAAAACAAGTTAGCAATTTGATATTTAAGTGAAGATCAGTATTACAAAGTACAACAGTTAGTATATAGCTTATATATCATACAGATGTTTAGATATAGGAGCTCTCACCAAATGGATTCAACATTCAGATCACGCCTCATAAATGTCTTCAAACGCTGACACATACGTGAAATATGATTATTTGCAAACACAATTTGCTTTCGCCTCTTTTGATCTTTTGAATCTATTCGGACGTTATACTGAAAAATTACCATATATATAACACAACTAAGAACTAAGCCTTTGCTTTATTATGCTGTAATGCAAATCGAGTAGTTGTATAAATAACGTTCATTTTCCTTGGCACAAATATCATTGCAATACTTGAATTTTATTTCCGGATATAAACAATTTTGTAACGTTGCATCCAAAAATTGTGGGAATTTATGCAGACCACCAACGTTGGTTTATTGCTGTTACCGGACTTTTAAAAAAAGTATTTGTTTGATCTGATGTACTATGTTTAAATTGATATTCAACAGAAAGCCTTGTACATTATAAAAATGCATGCAGCAGACATAATTTACATCTGGAAGTACAGATGTTTTTCTTGTTGTACCTTACGTCAATTTTACACCTTAAAACACGCGGGATTTAATTGGGTACAATTTGATGTTAGGAAACTGTTTGGGATAGACAGTAATAACTTTCCCTTTCTCCGAAAAGAAACTAGTCATAAAGCGGCATCCTTGCCACTGATGGTATCAACGTTTTTTCCAGTCATCAACAAGGAATTCCATTAAGAGCGTAAAGCTGAAAATGAAGTGATACTATGTTTTGGGAAACCTACAAAAGCCAGCTAACATCTTGATAGCCGCATGTTCCCTCTCAGTGAATTTCAAATACTCTCCAACCCAACGTTAATATTTTCTCTACATTTATCTAATTTCTGATTCTTAGACACAATAACAACCCTTCATAGCTATTGATGTTGTAAAATACATTATGATCATTATCATGTGGCAATAACGAATATCTACAATATATGAGAGAATTGATTTACTGCATCTAAATCTAGATACATAGACTAATTAAGACTGACACCTTTAGGGCAAGAAATGAAAAGAACAAGAAGAGCGATTACCGAACGGAAGTGATATACATCAGATAAATTAGCAGTGCAGGGTTGAACAGAGGAATATGTCAGCTAGATCATGTGACAAAGTGACGCAAAACCAGGTTTTGAACAACGAAAATGTCTGACAGAGTGGGTGAAATTGGTAACGTTTTAGGCTTCGTGATGTTTTCTGGTGAATCCGATATGTTTTTTCTTAGTCATTGTATTACAAAATGTTGCCCCATGCCCCGTATTTATGTAATAAAAAATCAGTGTTGTGTAGTGTGGTTTATCCTTTTATTTGCGCTTTTTGTTTTAATCTTAAAGCATTTTTGGTATATTATTTTCATGGTTTTATTATCATTTTTTTTGGTTGAATGTTTTTCGAGCAATTTTGCATTGATGCTTGAATTATACTAATTACTTAAATACTTTCATGCTTTTATTAGCATTTTTGAAAACGAAAATCGAGGTGTACCAGCCACGCGCTCTATGGTCGAGACATTCACTAATTATTGACAGTTAGTTTACGCTTACGACCACCCTGACCCAACCCCGTAACGAAATCAACATGGTACAAACACCAACCTTCGAACTATCAATTATAAGCAAATACGTCCTAATATTTTTCGACCTCAGCTGGAGCCCCCACCCCTACCCGCTAGATAACGTCAGGTTTTATCCGCCAGTTATATGGCGATCCCGGGGTTCCAACCCACGAAGAACAACTTAACGTTCTTTTTTTCTAAAATGGTCTTTTTCAATTTATTATTTTTTTTAAAAAATTATCTTATCAACACCTTTCTTTCATCTGGGGAATACCCATATGTTTTCAAAACTGATATTGTAAAGCCTCTGTTGAATCCAAAACTCGACTATCACGATTTAGAAGAACTACCGTGAGTTTCTAATATCCAATTTATATAAAAACAATCTTAGACAAAGGTGTTTCCTAACCCAACTTGTATCACATCTGAATTCTTTTTAATAATGTACAGTATGCATATCGCCGTTGCCATATTCATGAATGCGTATTTGTAGTTGGTTTTTCTGATACAACATTACTATTCCAGTCCTATGTGGTCAACAAAACACAAATGTTGTCCGCAAATGGAATGCACTACAGCAGAGTTGATATGTGCTGTGGTGTTCAACAGTGATCCCTTCTTTGACCTTTTCGCTTCATTCTAATCACTCAGACCCTAACAAATGTTATAGATCATCATCAATTGTCTCACCAATGACATCCACCTATACAACACTATCCACCCAGCCAAAGCTGATGCTACCATGCAAGGCTTACAAAAATGATGAAACATCGTGGATGACATGTAACAAGCTGCAGATGAATAATGAGACAATTCTGAAATCAACTCAAAGACTTTCTCATTCATATCATGTCCCTCAAGCAGTCAATATCAGCAACACCAACATTCACACAGTTAGTACGAAACCTAGGTATTGCTCTGGACAGTACTCTCCCATTTCACTAACATGTTATGAACATATACAAGGCTGCAACTATTGAGCAGAGACGCATCAGCTCCATTCATAAATATCATTAAATTGACGCGCCTAAACACTTAATCAACAACTTTCATTATGCATGTTACCGACATGGCTTTTCTGATAAGGCATCTGGCGTCAATTGTAACCTGATTCATGACTTAAATGCGATTATCTCAAAACTATGAGAACTAATTGCACGATGTTTCGTCATTGGAGCGATGTCATTTTGAGGCAAAGCCACTTATTAAGCACAAATTATTCTTAAGTAAACAACCAAACAATAAGGCCCGAAATATAATGAAGTCCGCGTGAATATTGGAGAGGTAAAGTTAACACGTTTTGAAAAATTTAATAAATAATTTCTTTCCTCTGAATTAGAATACAAAATGCATATACAATAAGATAAAAGAAGGTACGGCTTTGCAAATTAAATCCAAAAATAATCTAAGAATTGCAGAAACATGTCATACAAATGCCCAGATTAAATTCATATCTGATGGCAATGATGTGTCTATTATAGATAAAATATTGTTAATATTTGAACAGTGTTTTGTTGAAACACATTCATATAATTCCAGGTTTGAAGTCTGGATAATTTCATTTAAATTTCTTTATCAAAGTATGTGATCAAAACATTATTGTATTTCTGGAGAAAATACTCACTGCAATAAATAAGTTGGAAAAATACAACTCAGCCTACAATTTGAGAAAATAATATAACTTGAAAGTGATAGATGTTAAAGCACGAATGACCAAGTGTTCACAATCACAAGGTTATCTGCTTGACCTCATGTCATAATTAGCATTTTAAAAACCCATTACATACTGGTAAATAATCTTCAATAATGATGCTTATGATTAGAAAATAATAACCTGGATTATTAATAAATCACTTTCCATTATTGCTTATATTAATAAAAAGAATATTAACAACACGACTACTACTACTATTGCTACTACTACTACTACTACTAATATTAATAATAATAATGCATACTAAAAGTGATTTTAAACTCATACACAAAATTAATAATTTAGCTATATATTAATCTTTAATGAATAAAGTAAGCAAGTCAATTTGGGTCAAGCAGAAATGAACTGAAGTTTGGAAAAGGTCAATTCCAGTATGCAATGTTACATTAGGATAGCATTTAATGAAATAAAATGTTTTTGAAATTCTAACATACAAACATTTACCTTAAATCTGCATTATGTCTACCCTCAAATATGTTACTGAATCTAACATGTTCAGCCTAGTCTGCTCCTTACACTGATATCACTCAATTAAACTCTCATCTTTTATGACAATGACTGTCTACGGTGTAGATGACTTTCTTCAAAATCGTTAAATTTTCGATATGGAAGTTAATCCTGGAACTGTGACTTTGAAGGAAATATAGCTTTCATGTATACATTCGTTTAAAACTTGTACCGAGAGTGTCCACATTCTGACAACTACACGCTCAATAGAGACGATCTGTAATATCGCTTTATAAAGTGTGAATTTGATCAAAACATTATATTACTTGTATCTTGGCTCAAAACGCTACATAAAGTGTATTGTGGCTCGAAACATTAAATAAAGTGCATCATCTATGTGCTAAATAAAGTGTATTTTGGCTAACAAAGCTATATAAAGTGTATCTTGACGCAAAATACTATGTAAGACGTATACATTGACTAAAGACGTTGTACAAAGTTTATGTTTACTCAGAGCGATATATAAAAGATATTTTGTTCCTAAAACGTTTAAAACGCTATGTAACATCTTTGCGCACAAATATCAAGTCTTAGATGACAGATGGTCTTCAAAAATCGTTTCTACCAACCATTTGTGTATGAAGGGGGATTACCGCCATAATTCTATGCATGTATTTTTTAATCTTCCTTGATGCGCTATTGTAAATTGCTGTTTGCAAGTGCTACTTTCATAATTCTATCCATGTATATTGTTATCTTTATTGATGTAAACTGTACGTGGCAACTTGCAAGTGCTACTTTCCTTCTGCATTATTGTAAATGGCTGCTTGCAAGTGCTACATTCCTAATTCCATCCATGTGTATTGTATTCTTCATTGATGCAAACGGTAAAGGGCTAGTTGCAAGTGTTTAGATCAACTTTCCTTCTGCGTCATGGTATCTTGCTGTTTTTTTGCGAAACGCTGAATTCATTCTGTAGTTTGTCGTATGGCAAAATCTGGGTCAGTTATTACAAGTGTTGATATTCTATTTATAAATTTGCTATATCGCAAATTACATCGTTCCAGCTGTTGATTTTGTTCTTCATTTTACAGATTTTGCCTTGCAACACCGTAACTCCAAAATGTTCCTTCGTCCATGCATTATGACAAACTGCATCATGTAATATAATGATCATAATGTAGCATTACGCATGTCACAAGTTAGCATAAAGGAAGTTGTCATAAAATAATGCCTCATTATGACAACAGATGGCGCTGTGAAATGTCAATTTGTTACAAAACGACTACTACCCTGACTATAGCGACACAAGGTTATACCATTTTACGGTATTGCTGGGCGTTTTTTTAAAATATTGTACGCATAATCACAGGAGTCTGACGTTTTATCAATAAAGTACGGCGAAATGTCTGACAACATGAAATACCCTTAACAATAACATATAAATATATATAAACACAAGGAATGCAAGCGTGACCACAACCCTTCGCTCGATTCGACATTTTCTCACGAGTCTTTTATCGCTTCAGAATCGCAAGAAGACTTAAAAACTACACACATGCATTCAAAAGACAGTTACTTACCAACGCATAGCTCTTAAATGACCATGTCCTGAATCCAACCGGCGAATTGACCTTTTTTTTCTTCACAAGTACGGTCACATTAGCCAATGTAGGCTGATCTCCGGCCGGAAGTAGCCCATTCTTTACCAATTTCTACCCTGCAGTAAATATCGTTGGTGTCTAATAATTGTACCGAACACGGCGCAGAATCTGCATCTTTGATTATTAGGGAAATGTAATAATGTGGCATCAATGGAATAGCTGAATTTGCGCAGAATGCATCATTAAAATATTATTTACAGTATTATATTACTACTATTTTCAAACTTTGTAAATAAAATGCTTTCACTCTGCACTTACCAATATACCTACCTACATAGACACGGGTGTTTATATCTATATAATAATAATAATAATAATAATGAGGACTTAATATAGCGCCTAATCTTTAGAAGCTATAAGCGCTTTACAACATTAGACAACGCATATAACAACGCCTATAACATATATATATATATATATATATATATATATATATATATATATATATATATATATATATATATATATATATATATATATATATATATATATATATATATATATATACGTGTGTGTGTGTGATTGCAGGTATTGAAATATTTCGTTTTGTAAATACGCGAGTTAACACAATAGTACTGTTGTGTTTTTTAAAACAGTTTTTAGTTGTATTTCTTGATTTTGTAATATCCTGAATTAGATTAATCTGATGTAATCTCTGTTGAAGAGTAAATAAAGTCAGTAATACATACATACATACATACATACATACATACATACATACATACATACATACATACATACATGTAGTTGCTGATAGCGTTCACTGTCAATTTATCTGTTTCAGTTTGCGCTTTTTTTGCTAATGTTTCTTCTCTCTCTCTCTCTCTCTCTCTCTCTCTCTCTCTCTCTCTCTCTCTCTCTCGCTGGAACCTACTTATGCAGAAATGAGCCAGGTATGTTTCATGAACATATAGGTTAACTAGATATGGGACAGAAGAATAAAAAGAATACGTGTAAGACATTTTCAAATAAAACGTAAATTTGCAACCTCGCTTCATGTTGGTACTTAAAATATACCGCCGTGCGCATAGTGCTTTTGCATAAGGGATGAGTTAAGGTCATCTCTTGTTTCTTTGCTCATGAGGTGCTTTTGCGGGACAAGTATGGTTGACTCAGAGACCGTTTTCTCCCATGTGTTGAAAAAGCTTAGCACCTTATGAAGCATGCCCAGGCGAGGATCACTAATATCGGTAATTGATCGATTTTTGTCACAAAAATACTTCAGTGACCTTACTGGTTTGTTGAAGGAGATCTACAGTACCCCGTACACTGTCTTGGTTAGTCAGTGAGGCCTGATAAGATCGCATCAAATAAAGCATTTCCTTCACGAGAATATCTATTGCCAAAGAGTTCCGCATCTTTGTGAGAGGCGTCAATTCAAGATGTTCTTTCGACAGTTTCCTGTGCAATCTGAAACCTCCCTGAAGGTTAAATTTGAACGCCTCTGTAAAATGGTCCCAAATTATGACCGAGCCGTCTACCATAGTCAGAAATCGTCCTGATCCATGTTCATTTGCTGATTTGCTCGACTCCAAATTATTCCGTATTTTTTTTAAAACGTGCATCACGTCTTGAATGATGCAGATCCTATGGCTAGCATCATACATATTCTTCGTCATATACCCTTCTTGTCTGGGGTCGCCTGTAAACAACATAGAAGAAAATGAGCGATTGGTAGATGCTCCATCCATCATTATATAATCGACAATGAAACCTCTGTCGTCAAGTTTTTCAACTCCTTCCCATACAATTTGAAAACTTTGGTGGGCTGTAGCTGTCTCTGATGCAAAATATGCAATTGGCCACCTAAATCCTGTGAAACCGTGAAATATTAATTGGAAAACATGGGTTGCAAGCTTGATCTTTTTCTGACCATTCATTATCACGTCAATTCTGTTGTTTATCTCCCCCATGTCTACAGCGCCTACCAACTTCCATGTGTCCCCTTCTTTTGATATTTGTAAGTCGTCCTGAATTGTCATTTCATCAATTAAAATTCCACCATGCTTTCCAGATTCACTTATCTTCTGTCTATCTGCCTCTCTAACCATCCAAGTCAAATTTTCGTCAACATATCCGGGTTGCTGTTTAACTGAATTTTTGTAGTACTGCAAAAGACGTTTGGATGGCAGTGTCAGAAATCCGGATGACTTAAGGTCCTGATAAGTACTGGGTAACCTGCAATATAGACTCAAAGAAAGACTTATGATATCCGGATTCCACCGCCTATGTCTTGGATCCTTGTCTTTCTTGTTATTTCTAAGTTGAGATTCCATCAAACTGTTAAATCTATCTGGTACATCATTAAATGTAATAATCTTAGGCAGTTTATCTGGTTCTGTGACAACATTTGCAGTTAGCTTTACGTCCGGAGGCTCAGCCACCATCACATTTGGTTCTAATTTCACGCTTGGTGTTTCTGCAAGAGTTATCACATTATCTTCACTTGTTTCCATATCAGAAACAATGCAGGTATCATCATCATCCCCTGCTTTCCTTTCTGTTTGGGAATGAAGACTGTGTCTACACGCCTCGCATAATTCCACTTTAGAAGTCACAGATAAGATGACCTTGCACACTGAAGATCGAACACGTTGGTCAATCTGTGTTTCGTTGCAAAACCTTGACCAATCTTCCTTCACAGAATTTTTTGAACTCACGAAGTTCTCGTCATATCTCATTCCCTTGCAGACTTTATGTTTCTCGCATAAGTACACCAATCCATCCACGCTACTCTGTGTTAAGTCTATTTGTTGCTGGATATGTAGTGAAGCCCCTCTAACCATCAAGCACGTTGTTTTTCCAAAAGTCATAGTACATGTAACAATGTTGCCATTTACAACATGTAAGGTGGGACATGTAATCGTCAAGTGCCCCAATCTGTCTTGGCCTGCTTCACATTCATTGGGAATAAGGATTGATGTGTCGTCGGTTGAAATGTTACATCTCTCTACAAGACCATTATAACAAGTGTAATCAATATGACTTTTATAAACAGATGTACGTTTGCATTCGGGAAATAATGATGTGATCACTGTTGCCAGTATTTTCTTCGAAGGGTTAAATCGAAGAGGGACAAAAAAATCAATGGCCTTGGCGTACATGTCTCCAAATATTGTCATTCCTCCTACTTCGGGTTTGTAATTGGTTGTCAACCTGGAAATACAATCGTTTCGTTAAGTGAGTCTTTAAGAGAGAGAGAGAGAGAGAGAGAGAGAGAGAGAGAGAGAGAGAGAGAGAGAGCTTAAAAGGGTTGAGGCAATCATGCGCGAATATTAAATTTGTAAACGTTTAAGTCACGATCATATTGATAATTTCTTATACGTTTCTATAAATAAATAAAGGAAGTTACAAAAATACGTATTTTTGTTATTTAATTTGTCCGTTTATGAATCTTGTTTCCATGCAGAAATATTATTTCATTACAGAGTCACATTGGCAATTCCTGATGACGCAGAAAAACAACTTGAATTTAATACTTATATCCATTTCTGGAGATACGTGTTTTCTTTCTAATGTAATTAAAAATCACATTTATTCATCATGTCATGTGTGTTCACTTTTTCAGGCGTATAATCAAATCCTTAACTAACAAGAAAAGGGTGGCAGTTACATCCTCGAATGGAATGGCCACGTTGAATTTCGTCAACTACAGTGGAACTACACTTCATCATTGGGCTGGCCTTTATGATGGGAGATATGGCAAAGAAGATCTAGTTAAGAAACATCTCCAGGGTGATAGTTCGGACATTGCGGAGAGAATTCGAACGACAGATATACTGGTAATAGACGAGATAGGGATGGTGTCCAGAAAAACGTTTTAGGCGATGGAGTACATCTGCAGGATGATTCGAAATCCATTTGCCGTTTTGGGAGGAATTCAGACACGTAATACGTCAATGTCAAATCACTTTCACGAATCATTTTTCGTACAGTCCGGTAAGTTGGGGGAGGATTAGAGCAGCAGTTGTGGTGGTGACTAGAGCTGCGGACGATCTGTTTTGACCTCACCTTAAAATGAGCAAGGGTCTACTATCAAGTTAACATGGCTACAAATGTTTCTTGAAACGCTTAAAACGTTGGAGCTTTCATGACCTCAACCCCACCCCACCACCACACTCGTTCTGTCCTAATGTCCCTTTTTTTACCTTGTGCACGTGAATTCAGCACATTCAGGGATTTTTCTCAACTCATCACTGGCCCCGGTGGCATAACAATTATGACCTCGTAAATGTGACAAATCATTAGTGACTTATTCTGTCTGTCTGTCTCTGTCAGTCTCTCTGTCTGTCTCTCTCCCTCTTTCTCTGTCTGTCTGTCTGTCTGTCTGTCTGTCTCTCTCTCTCTCTCTCTCTCTCTCTCTCTCTCTCTCTCTCTCTCTCTCTCTCTCTCTCTCTCTCTCTCTCCACATAGTGGCACCGAAACAGAGATGTAAATCCTAAATTATGCTACCAAGTAAAAGATACCTCCTCGTTTGAAAAGATATGACATTTATTCAGGAACACTAATTTTCCAGTACAAGCAAAACACACATCCATGAAAACAAAACGTTTTGTTTATTTCTTTTAAACAGGTGATTGCCTCTGGTGACTTGAAACAGTTGCCACCAGTTCCAAATTACATGCACGACGATGCCGGGGAGTTTTGTTTTGAAGCGGATATATTCAAAACAGTTTTCCCTCATCACATGCGTTTAAACAAGGTCTCTCTCTCTCTCTCTCTCTCTCTCTCTCTCTCTCTCTCTCTCTCTCTCTCTCTCTCTCTCTCACACTTTATGCCACTAAGTGAAGTAGACGGTTAGGTATTGATAGTTATCATGTTAAGTAAGTTATTCTTACATCATATGATCTATATGAAAGTTTCCCAAAACATATTTAACAGTTCCCATGTGATAATTAGTTGTATAGCATTTACGGTTTGGGTTCATATCTTTCAGTTAATTCTATCTGCGACTTTAAACTTCGCATAGAGATTGATTACATCCAAATGAATCTCGTGGGGTGGATATAAAAGTTAAAATTATGTTAATAATTGTAACGAATTAATTTCCTCCTAATAGCAATATACTGAAATTTAAACATTTCAAGTTTTCGTGGACAATTACACTCTACAAAAAAATTATGTTTCGGTTAAAATCATTTTATTTAGGTTATATAATATTGCAGGTATTGCGTCAGAAAGAGGACGATCTCATACTAGCTGTAAATGAACTTTGCAATGGCGAGCCATCAACAGAGACAGAAGCTCTTCTTAAAGGCATGGGAGAACCTTTACCTGGTGACGAACCTATGGTTAGGATATTTGGCACAAATTTTGACGTTGATTATTACAATCAGCTGTTCTTGGATTCCGCAGATGGTATACAACGCACTTACAGAGCTAAAGATGAGGGTAAATTTCGTTCCTGTAATGGTTTAAATTGAGTTAACAGATTTTTGTATTCCTCTATACTGAACAGTAAAGACTGAGTTATAACTTATCGGACGGTCACTGCTTTGTCATTAGTGACAACTGTATGCTTATTGATGATGACATTTCCAAAACGATTTTAATGAAACTATATATATAACATCATGGACGCTTATTATGAATACTACATGGATCTAAAAAAAAGTATTAGCATTATACCACGTAACACATACAGTGCTCTCAAAAGAATATGTAAAATGTAGAGTGTGGGGCATCTGACCCTATTTTCCAAATGAGCTGAATTTATGGGTCAGGTTTGAAATGTCATCATTTGAAAGTATTAAGTGTAATGATTACAGGAAGAGAGCAATAATACCTCAAATCATATACGAATATTGAGAAACAGTATTTATTTTGATGATAATTTCGAGAAAAGATGATTGTTATTTCAGATAGGAATAAATTAATATGTAGATTTATACGTAAAGGCTTGTTTGAACACCGTTTTCATGTAAGTACAAATTGATGGTTTCCAGTACATGCTTATTGACTAAATAAAATGAACCCTATTAACTCTGGTATGTTTTAAAACTTCCTTAGGGCATTGTACAGCATAAAGAATAATAAAACTGAGGTGAAGTAATGATTACGGCGAAAGGGGTCTAAATAAAGCGCGTAAGCGGGTTTTCCATATGTGAAAGCCATATGTGAAACTCGAATTCCACTCGTATCTCTTTCAGAATCCCACGTAAATGAAAGCATTAGTATTGCCTACCAGTTCATGATAAATTGAAATCCATTTATTTTCAGGGCAGAAGATTTATCTTCAGCGATCAGCAGTACCCAAGATACTGGTGTTGAAAGAAGGTTCCCCGGTAATTTTAGTTAGGAACCTATCGAATGGTTTGCTCAATGGCACACGAGGAGTAGTGCATGTTCTTCCAGAAAACGGTCATCCTGTTGTTAATTTAGTTGGGAAAGCTGTTCCATTGCCGTTGATCAGCTTTGAAGTGTACGATTCGCAATATAATAAGGTCGCTGCAACGCGGCTCCAATACCCCGTGCGACTCGCATATTCAATAACAGTTCACAGGGCACAAGGACAATCTTTGGATAGACTGGAGATTGATTGCTATTCATTTTTCTCACCTGATCAAATGGGAGTGGCCGTGGGAAGAGCAACATCCAAAGAAGGCCTCCGGATTCTGAATTACAATCCGAAAGCAGCACGCCTCAAACATCCACAAGGAGTGTATGACATTGACAGCTATGTTGGAGTTGAAAAGAAAGAGGACATTTCATGCTGTAAATCTGAACATACGCCAGAAATTCAAGGTGATGATAATTACTGCACAATGTAACACAGAAGTGTCAATGCAGATACGAAATCAAAAACTGAAGCCGAAGGACAGGAATGTGCAAAGGGTACTTGTTCAGATACACGTACAGAGGACGATGGACAAGTTAGGATTGACAAAGCAAATCCATATATTTCAGAACGTCCTTCAGGCTCTAGGCAGACTGACTTAGTGAACTGTCCTTTTTCGGTCAACTCTTATATCAGCAAACTAAGGTTGAGCAATGATAAGTGTTTATCGGTTTCACCTGAAGCTGGATCACGGCTGCTAATAGTTCACACAGATTCATTGTATGCTAGAGTCTCAGCCTGGATGGATAAAGATTTAAAAACATCCGTTTCCTGGTCAAATGTCTACAAAGTGGCACACGCTTTCCTTACCAGTGATGAACACATCAACATGTGCAGAAATATATTTGAAGTGGAAATCATTTCCAAAGAACAAAATAAGTTCTCTTCTAAGTTATTAATGTGGTTGTTGGAGATGAAAATCCAGACGATAGAAAGTGATATCAAGCAGAAACAGGCAGAAAGCTACCAGGACATGCCAGTAGATCTGTCCACTGCGGCGGATACCTTAACATCAGCTGCAAAAGGGAAATTACGGTATATTGCTGGAGCGTGCATTCATAAAATCAAAGATCGGTTACGGCAGTGTGTCGTCAGAAATACGGGACGATTTGACGAAGGATCCAAGTTTCAGCGGAGAGTGGATTATCTGAAACAACAATTATTGTTAAAACTTCGCATAGACGAAGAAGAAATAACAACTATAACCAATCTGCCAAACAGTCTATGCGAAATAGAGTACAGACAGGGAAAATCAAAGGGTCTAAGTCACGTGAGGGATGATGTTTTTCTCTTCTTTGTTAAATGAACAGTTACATTCAATCGACGTTAACAGAAGAAAGTTTTCATCTCCATGGATCAAAGATCCATATATATGTTAAAGGGACGGTTTGCACTAATGCTGACCTAATTATATCTTGGTTGGATCTTTTCCATACCGACCATATAGAGGGTGATTTGGAAGTGGACGATGACATCTTTACAGGATTTTTGATTGATTTATATGAAATGGTTTCGGGTCATTTTTTGAAGATTGCCTTCGTGGATGGTCTCAAGGAGCTAAAAGAATCAATTCCGAGGGGGAAGAGACAGGCGCTCCGACCAAAACTTCAAGCCCTAAATGAAAACAGAGCACTGAAACGAAAGTCGGACATTTCAACATCCTTCCAGTGTAGCATCTGCAAACGAGAATGTGTCGACAATCCTTCGGTTTCCACGGAATATAGCATTGCATGTGACGGCTGCAGCTTGTGGTTTCATTTCGTATGCGTTGGGCTGGCAGGAAATGAAGAAGTCATCAAACGAAAAGACTCTGTATGGAAAAATCAAACATGTTTGATGAACACTTTGAAAGGCAAAGGAAAAAAAATCGAATATTTAAGATAAATACATGTCCATTTATAGATTCAAAATGTCTTTACAATTAATGATTGTATTCCTGGGTCAGACAAGAATGGTTCCAAACATTCTATTAATGAAAAATAGGGAACCTAGAGTCAAGACATTTTTGTTCTGAATATTTGTTGGATACTAAAGACAAATAATATATTTAGCATACATCACTGTAATTTTTGTTAAGGACATATGATTATTTTGCTGACGATAATTACACTAAAAATAATGAAAAAGTGTTATAGTTGCGCGCATGTTTCTTTAATAAACGATGCCACCAGTAGACAAATTAAACAATGACCGATCCCATCGAGGTCAAGATATGTCGATTATCACATGACTCATACATACATACATACATACATACATACATACATACATACATACATACATACCTGTGTGTATGAGAGAGAGAGAGAGAGAGAGAGAGAGAGAGAGAGAGAGAGAGAGAGTGGATGTAGTTATGAGGATTGAATATTGTAATTTTTCTAGACCTTTGAAAGCAATTCTCCATGTATTAGATAAACTATTACAATGTTTGGGTACAAATTTTAATATCATTGGCAAGAGCAAAGTATTAAACAGTGAAACTTTTCTGTTGTCTCGCCTTCTTCACTGTCGTCGTCATTATTAACAATGGTCAATCTCTAATAAAGACTACTGTATTCACAACTGTTTCTTCTTTCTCATCGTTATACGTTATAAATTAATCATTCACGGTCCTTTTTCATCCTTCACCACCATAATCTTTGTTACCTCATCATCATTAATCGTATAATTATCAGGTAAAGTATCATTTATACCTCTCTAACTTTAGTAATGGCATACATGCTATATATAAGTAATTTTTTCGTTCGTCATCTGCCTTTGCTTTCTTATTATCATCATCGGTATATCATATAAGAACCATTTTGTTCTCTCTCCCATCGATATTAATTGTAATGTATCGTATTACTTATTGATTTTCCGCGTCACAACTATTTACTCTCTCTCTCTCTCTCTCTCTCTCTCTCTCTCTCTCTCTCTCTCTCTCTCTCTCACACACACACACACACACACACACAGACATCACCATCATCAACAAAGGTTAAACAGTTAAAGTATCAGCGTTTTTTTCTTTCTTATTGTCTTATTGTCTCTATCATTATCATCATAATCATCATCATCATCATCATAAATACTACGTCTCTCATACAAATATTGTATTTTCTTCTTCACAATTTTATTTTGTTATGGAAAAAAAACATTAGTACAAACAACATATGATCTTACCAGGTGGAAACCTCTAGTAATTCTTGTATCAAACGCATTTTTTAATTTACCGGGTCCAGCAGCAATCGTAAATATTTGAAGTGTGATGACGTCATCAACCGTTATATCTACTACCACATTTTTTACTACATATTTCTGTTCTGTAAATTTAAATAAAATTATAAAATGATACAATCTGAAATAAAAAGCAAGATGAACATTTTAACTTGAGAAATTACTTTCATCATGTTATTCAGCATATTTACTGCAGGGTAGAAATTGGTAAAGAATGGGCTACTTCCGGCCGGAGATCAGCCTACATTGGCTAATGTGACCGTACTTGTGAAAAAAAAAGGTTAATTCGCCGGTTGGATTCAGGACATGGTCATTTAAGAGCTATGCGTTGGTAAGTAACTGTCTTTTGAATGCATGTGTGTAGTTTTTAAGTCTTCTTGCGATTCTGAAGCGATAAAAGACTCGTGAGAAAATGTCGAATCGAGCGAAGGGTTGTGTTCACGCTTGCATTCCTTGTGTTTATATATATGTTATTGTTAAGGGTATTTCATGTTGTCAGACATTTCGCCGTACTTTATTGATAAAACGTCAGACTCCTGTGGTATAATTTACCGCAACCTGTATTATAGGATGATAGGGTATAACAGCTTACAAACAAAATTAAAACGATATTACATACTGTCATACCTGCATGAACTCCAAGTTGATGAAACATCTTTCCGATCGTTCTCAAAATAAATATGTTGAGAATTATATGGCCTAAATGGTTGTTGTAGAAGTTGATTGTGGGTGTACCCCAACATAAATTTAAAAAATGGGGTGGCAAGGGTCAGAGGAAACTCTGACTAATTTTGGACATGCTATGTGATTTAGTTTTCCGATATTATTCGTGCCTTTTTCTTAACTGAAAGGAAAATATTAAATATTTTTAGCCCAATTATATATATATATATATATATATATATATATATATATGAATGTTGCTATCGAGGGACATACTTGCATAAAACCAATCATTCGGGGACATTTGCTTTTATATGGTTTGAACATAGTTATTTAATGTTGATTTGGTGGTTGCCTTTCTAGTTATCAAGTTGAAGACCAAAATTAAACCTCACTGATAATTCATTTCAAAATATATATATATATATATATATATATATATATATATATATATATATATATATATATATATATATATATATATATATATATATATATATGTATATATAAATGTCCCCTGATAGTTGTCCCCCAATAGTCAAGTCCTTTTCATCCATGCTCATTACCAAACTTTAGAGTACAATGTATATACCGTATTATACATACATGTACTAACAATGTCATTGGGGACCTTAGTATATACATATCCACCTATTTGGGTACATTCACAAATATATAGAGGGTATTTGCTTGAAACAAGTAAATAATGGATATATTTCATAGAGTGGGTGAAAAACTCAGTCTTTTCATGAGCAACTATTATATTTTTGTTATGATCAAGCATATTGTCTAACAACTTTTATAACACACTAAAGTAGCATATTTCTTAACGCATCCCCTCAATGTCAGCAGTTTGAAATGCTCCTTCCCCATGCAAGGTAAATAAGCTGATAAATACAAAACAAAAAAAAAAAAGAAACATGTTTATCAACCGCGGTCATTTCAACCGCAGTCATTAGGTTTTCCAAATGGCCATCTTTACCTTTACATTACGCAAGCATCATGAAACATTGAAATTTCTTATATATAATATCTAATGATGGCTGGTGAATAGTTTTTTTTTTCCTCACTTTATCACAGATAATTCACTTGTAAAATTCAGTAATTCACTGCCTAGCATACAATAAATATATACATTAATTAATTATGTATATTTACTGACAAATATCTTACTCCCCTTTACAAAGTTCCTTAGTGGTACCCAAATATGCTATGTTTTCTAAAAACTCTGTATAGTGATATAAACCTGTAGATTATCCATCATGCTACTTTAAAAGTTTTCTGTCTCAACAAAGATCCACAATGAATTAGTATATTTTTTTTTTCAAACCTGTTTTAATGTAATTGTTACATTAACCATTTTAGATATAATTACACTTTAAATGCATCGTAAAATGGTTTGGATAATTTGATTTTCATGTTCTGAAACTGAAAAGTCATTTATAATAAATGTCCCTTAGTGCAAATGGTAAATACTCCCGGCATTTAAAATTATATTTTAACCTTTATATATTTTAAATGGTTTTTTTTGAGATTTTCAATCAGTTGACTAAATACAATTGTATTTATCATTTATAAAATCTTTCTCAAAACCATTTGTTTCCTTATGTCTCAAATTTGTATTCAGTTTAATGTTGGGTTTATATCATAGTTGTTATTCAAACAAGACAACGCTGTGTATCTTTTCCCATTTTGTTTACATAACCATATGTAAAGCTTTCTATCATCAATAACAAATATCTTCTTGTTTTTCAATGCATATAACATAACAGTTTTGGTGCAGTTCAGTTTGTACCTTTGAAATAATTTATCAAATTATTTTTCATGGGAGATATATCATTTTCATTGGAAATCATTTTCTCTGGTGCTAATGGGTAACCCAAGAAATAGTCATAAAAATGTAATTTAATCACCAAAAACAATTAAAAAACATCATAGTCATCTTATGTTTTAAATTGATTTTTTTCCCATCATGCCATGCAACGACTCCATGTTTGTATGTAATTTGATTGCTAATTACACATCTTACTCCAATCACAATCATCAGAAACAGGCCATAATCTGGTACAAATTCAAGTTTTACACCTAATATATCTTTAACCTTATATCTTGTGATAATCATGGAAAACTTTGAATAACCTAACTTTATGAACTCATTGCATATTAATATAGAGAATGTATGTACCCATATGCAATCAACCTCAATATGAAAATGCTATGTCTAATTATTATTCAAAGATTTACTTGTCTAATGAATTTCCAGATAAACCGAAGAATTAAAATGAAATTAAAAAACGTGGCATATGATGGAATAAGGATACGCTGCTTAATTGGGATAACTTATTATTTTAAGCTAAGATTTACATTCCATTAGGTGTCATTTTCCTCCAGTCAAAGTACATAAGTGGGTCCTGATCTTAGATTAAAGGCTTGTAAATGGTTATCTTGGATTCATCACCTCTAATTTGTGATCTAATTAAATTAAATCAAACAATTTTGACAATAAGTAGATCAGACCTGGATCCAATTGTTTACCCAATACTATTAATAATTCTTTATAATCATCAGACCCAGGTCCAATTGTCTACCCAATAATACTACATGTATTACCAATTCTTTATAATCATCAGACATGGATCAAATTGTTTACACAATACTATTAATAATTCTTTATTTACAGAGGGAACTGATTTAGATGAAAATAATTTTACCTTGAGGTCCTCTAAAAAAGTGAAACAATATACATCATACAAAAAGTTAATAGAAATTACTATTTAGTTCAACATGTCTTGAGTAAAATAAATTTGACTTAAGTATCATCTCTTTTAAATACTAATATTTTTGCAGCTTTTACGGCCTATGAAATCTTTTTCCACAGAAATATACCCGAGTATTGGAAACATTTTAAAATTGTTAAATTCTTGACTTTGATGGAAGGTTTCATATGTGATGTTGATCTTAAATGGTATTAAGTGCCGAGTAACAGTTTAATAACTCCTGTAGGTACTCTGAAGTAGCTCCATTTAGACATTATGCACAAGGTATGTCAGATGAAAATCAATCTTTTCATATGTTTTAAGCCATTTCAGTAATGTAAAAAAGGCTTTTAGTTTAAACATTTAATTTTATAACTGTGTAGTTCAAGATTATAAGTTCTGTAATACAGATAGTAAAGGATTAGAATGAAAACCAATGGTTTGTTTTTCTCCTTTTGACGATACAAACATTATAAATATATGTGAATATATAGCAGATGAAACTGAGTTATGACAATAATTTTAAATTGTTGAAGTCATAGTGAAAATTCTCTTAGCTAAAATATCAGCATTTAGGCATGTTTAGCACAAAGATGAACAATGAGGAAGTTGATAAAAGAGGAGAAGAAATAAAAAAGAAGTTACAAGCAGAAACTTAATTAAAATGTGTATGGAATTGTGTATGAAATTGCAAAAATAAGAAAAAAAGAAAGGGGAAGAAATTAAGAAAGTTACAAAAGAGACAGATATAAAGTGAACTGTACTGCTTAATAGAGTGACTTACATAACTGACATTGTATGCAGATGTTCAGAATGACACAAAATACACAAAACACATTATTTTGCATAAAGTTTTCCTGGATTAAAAAAAAATACAAAACTCTATACTCATAAGATTTTTATGTAAATGTTATTACATAATTTGTTTCAACAATGCAATAAAAAAGAACACACATTAAAAGTAAGATTTGTTTATTCAGCATATTTCATCCACAACCAAACGTGAACTTTATTGCCAGATGAGCTAAAAATGTAAAAGGTGAGGATGTACTATATAAATATCTTTTCAAGGTACACATTAGACAACTGATGACTGACAATGCACAAGCACACCAAAAGCTCACTCTTAAGGAAGCAATCAGATGCAGAAACTGTGAATTCATTTAACTTTGTGGTTTAGTGAAATATTTAATTTTCATAGATACTTAATTTTGTGTACTGTGTAAAGTCATGGATACTGAATTTTGTGTACTGAGTAAATTCACAGACAAATAATTTTGTGTACTGGGTAAGAGATCCCATAGTTTTTGCAAAATAAATAGCCATAAGCTGCACACAGAGTTAAAACACGCAAATTAAAACAAAATGGTGTGTCTGAGAATGCAAATGTATATTTGTCATTAGTGAATAGGACTTATTTTACATAGGAAAATACAGTATATAAGCCACAAAACATTTACCAAATTTGGTGATCCTAGCATAAACCATGCTAGAGGTAAGAGGCTCATGTGGGTCTGAGATCACTCACATGACTAACAAAATAATTAGGGTACAAAGTTAATGTACAAGAACTTTTGATTCACATTTTGTAACTAGAGGAAGGAGTGATACAATTAAAAAACAAGGTTTCAGTAGTTTTTTGTGAGGTATACAAGGGTTTAAATGATATAGTGAATCTCATAGCCCAATGTATATAGGTGTGCACTTTTGTCACAGTTAATATTAAGCATCAGAGGGTCACTACCAGTGAAACACACCTCAACATTTTGGAGATTCTACAAATAAATGACAAGTCAAAAAGTAAACAAGAGCCTCTTGGATGAACTGATGCTATATTGGCCGAAAATAATTTTCAGGATATCTACATAAGAGCATTTTTTCTTTTTAACCATAAAGTGTTGAAATTATTGCTGATATTCTTGAGCAATAACAAGATTTTCAAAGTACATGTAGTTACTGTGACAGCCATACTGGGCCTAAAATTATTACCATTTTTATTTTGGACCAACTAGACATCATCTGAAGTCTTTTGGTGAAAACCCATGTCAACAAGACCATCCTTTCAGTAGGAGTGCCAAGATGGATGTCATATCAACCATATTGGATATAAGATTGGCACCCTTTTCATTTAGAACCAGCAAGATATTGTAAGAAGTCTTTTAGTGAAAACCACATGTTGATATGGCTATCCATTTAAGAAAAGCAACAATAAAAAGATTTTCAAGATGGTCTCTGTGTCAAGTTTTACGTATATCATCCAAGTAGTTTAGAACGAGTAATAAAAATAAATTTGTGCTCATAGACGGATGATGGACAACTGGACAACCCACAAGATCATGTTTTATGACCAGTGGGGCTAAAAATCAGAGGCCTTCTAAAAATCATGGAGCAAATATACATGTACATAATCATAAACAAGATCAATTATTCAACTACATATAATACTGTCATTCAACCCCACCCAACACAGAGTCTAAATCTTTGTCCAAGTGCCAAACACCAAGAGTCAACTTTATTGGAATACACTAAATACAAACTCTGCTAAAAATTCATTTGCATATGTACATAGGATCAATATATCGCAAATATAGTAGATATTAGTTGGTCGGAATAATATTTCCTAGTGAAGCTGGACAGCAAAAGTTTTCATATTGAACCTTCAACACCCACAACCAATTTATTTCCCCTCTCAGAAATGGAAAGGTGGAATGGACGGAGAAAGGAAGATTGTTAGAGCCAGATGTTTGTATCCTGATTTGAATGACAAGGTTTTGAATGGTTTTGCACCGGTCGAATGATCCAAGAAAAAGCGATAATTTTGTCAGTTGTAATGGGATATGACATTACCGCAAGTAACGGATGGTTGCATAAATTTCAAGTCTGACACAATATTAAGTGTTCTGTCCTTAGTGGAGAATCAGTTAATGTTAAGAATGAATTTGTCGAAGATTGGAACAAAAGATTGAATGATATATGCAAGAGATATGACAGCAAGGATATTTTTAATTGTGACAAAACGTTATTTTTTTTAGACTGTTGCCAACAAGGTCGCAGGAATGAAAAAGGGAATTCATGTAAATGCTATTCACATTTGCCACCCGCCTCTAGAAAGGCCACCCTCATTATAAAGTCACTTTTCTGCTGTAATAGGGGTGGCCTTATAACAGGGGGACTACTGTATATATGTACTTGTATGTTTTAATGATACAATTTTACAAAATGTGTATAATGGAGTCTCCTGCAGGTGTAAATTCTGATTTCTGCCCATATTGAATTACAAATCCACTTGACACATTTTATTCCAGTGTGAAAAAATAGCAAAGTCATGCACTCCATATCTATCTACATAAGAAAATGGTCAAGAGTTCAGTGTTATGTTTTCCATATGAAAAACGCGTTTGTCAGGGACTGACATCTACTGGCCCAAAAGAATTTCCAGGAATTCAAGTTAAGAACCTTTCAAAATAATTTTAATTGCTGAGAATTGAAGTCATCTCTAATATTCTTCAGCAATAACAAGATTTTCAAACTAGGTGTTCATTTAGGACCAACAAGAAATGAAAGGAAGTCTCTGGTGGAAACCTCAAGATAACATGACTTACTGTTCTTTTGAAGTAATGAAGAGATTTTCAAGATGGCTGCCATGATGGCCATATTGGAAAACAGGTTGGCACCATTTACACTTAGGACAAGCAAAACATTACGTCTTTTGGTGAAATAACAATATCGATATGACTAGACATCTGGAAGTAGCAACAAGATACTCAAGATGACCATTATGGTGGCCATATTGGAAGTCAGATCAGCTAACTTGACATGATAAAGAAGTTGTTCAGTGAAAACCCAATGCCAATATGACCCTTCATTCAGGAGAAGTAGTGATAACAAGATTTTCAAGATGATAACTGAAGCAGCCATATAAGATATCTCGGCAGCATTTTCATTCAGGCCCAACTAGATATTACAAGAAGTCATTGAGTATAAAAAAACAAATATGCCAAGATGACCATGAGTTCAGGAAGATCAGCGACAAGATTTCAAGATAGCCACTACAGTGGCCTTATTGAATGTGCAAGTGACACCATTTTAATTTAGAACCAACTTGTATGTGGGATGAAGGTGTAAAGGATAAAGTTTCATGGCAATCCTGAAGTAGTTTAGGAGGCAGAGTGATAACAAGATTGTGCCAATAGAATGGACTGATGACATACCATCCCATAAGTATATGGAGAAACAGTGGAGATCCATATTTTATATAGCAATCTGTGCTAAGGGCATGTACAAGGTACACTGGAACCCAAGATCAATTATGTCTGGTTTTCAAAGTCATTTACAAAAGTATAGACATAAAAGTTTTCATATCTGCACCATAATTGGATTTATATGTACCCAAAATTGACAGAAATGTATCAAAAACTGCAGGACAAGTAACATGCACAAAAATCAGTCATTGTAAGAAGAAAAAGTGCAATAATTTAACAACAAATATTGTAGGAGAGTAGTAATTTGGTGAAATGTGCATCTTCAAAGTATCATTCATGGAAATGAACTGGAAATGAACTGAAAACTTTGATAGTAGTTGTATTCACAAGATTTAATCATGCAATACATCAAGCTGCAAGAAAAAACAGTAATTCAAGCAACTATTGCGGGAATAAAGTAATTTGTTGACATGTGCGTCTTCAGATGATAAAAATAATATGTATCAAGTTTGACAGCGATCCATCAGAAACTAGACTATTTGTATTTACAAGATTAAGACGTACACTGTATTGAAATAAAGTAATAAAAATGGCACTAACTGAAGAGCCAAGTTTTTTGTTCATGTGCACATGTTGAGTTGATGACTACAACATTTACCAAGTTTCATAGCAATCAACTGAAAAATGTAAGATAATTGTGGTTACAATACTTTGTCATACATGGAATTCAGTTGAAAGAATGAGAACTCTTATAAAAAATTGCATCACAAAATAATTTATCTATATGATCATCATTAAGTGATGCCTATAATATTTACTAAATTTCATGGCAATTCATTCAAAACCAACTAGCTGAATTAATATGTGTGTGCCAGATGGATGGATGGAAGCTTGGATGGACTAACATGAGTGTTTCAAGAAGGTGTACTTAAAGTACACCAATTTTCTGTAGTTGTTGCTTGTTTTTTTCTTTTTGAAGCCTCTTCATGTTCATTAGTTTTATTCAGACTTTGTTGTAAGGTGCTTTGATCTTGCTTTCAAGTATCCATTGTTCCACTGCTGTTTTACCTGAAAGAGAGACCAGAGACTAATACTGCATCCCAATGCAATGAACTAGACAACAATCTTGCAGGTGTTGAGCCTGTTTTGCAGTGCTTTTACTGAGCTTGTACTCCAAACAGCATATATACCTTGACATTTCTCTATCTCTCTGATTCATTTGGATTCATATTTAATCAGTTTTCTTTGCAGTCTGCATGCATGAATACTAAATTCTAAATGTTGTGCTAATAAATTACATAGGAAAAATAATATTTATATTCCATTATCATTTACGAACAACTTTTTTTAAACCTGTGAAGACCAGTCGATTAGCAACAAAACTCATGATACCAATATTCTTTAACTTAAATAATTCTGATAATTTCTTTAAAACAACTTTATGAAAAAGCATGTTTCTGTTCAGTGTTAGCAAATATATGGATACTCCATTGCTCATTCACAAAACATGTAGATGTCACACAATCAAATTTGCCTTATTACCAATAAATGCAAGGATGAGAAAATGAACTACATAGTATCATTATAAAACAGTTGTATAAACAGATATTATGTACATGAACATGTAGATTCACAGCACAACATTTTATATTCAGGCATTAGCAATTTTTCAAACATTGCATCGATCAATGCATCCTTTGAAAATGAAACAAATGAGCTGCAGCAATATAACAACAAAAAACCTGATGACCACTTTACATATGCATATACTATATGACTAGATACAATCCACAAAGTTTAGTACCTTTAGCTGTGAGTTATTGTGCAGAAACAGTTTTCCATCTTTCACCTTGGCCTTTGCACGTTTCAACAACTATTAAAGTTATTGTGCAAAGGCCTAACAGCCTTGTAGCAGCAGTATACAAATTGCTTAAAAAAATTAAAATCTAAAATACCCATATCTATATAAAAACATGAGATAATAACAGACCATGTCCATGGTAGATACCTTTGTGTTGATTTCATCCCACAAAGCCACATTTTACCCTAGTTTGCATTACTGGGAGAAGGGGCAAACAAGGAGCTTCAATAACTATGCCTCAACACTTTAAACATCAAATCAGCATAATTGAAAAAGAGTTGGTCCAAATGACCTGATCCAGCAAATACAAGATCCTTCTTAAATCATTTGCATCTCTTTTTCCTGAACAAAACTGAAGTAGAAAAAAAAAACAAGGTCCAGATGACTGTACCTAGACAACTATACACCTCAATACATGACTATTGCTGAATTTGCACTAATAGCAGCCTGTTCCCAGACATAGCTGTTGTGGGCACTGCTGTAATTCTGCATTAAGGAGTATTCAATACCAAGAGGAAAAAAAGGTACAAAAAAATGTATGCAAGGTTGTACTGAACAAAATGTATACTATGTAAGAGCACTACCTGGAAGGCTGCAGCCATAAGGCATATTAATCCAGTCGATGAATGAATCTTTTAAAACCTTCGTCATTTGGGCATCCCAGTGAAACCTTTGATCTTTAATAACAATTGAATATTTAAATATATTTCTTGCCGGCATACATGTAGCTGGTAAAGTTTTTTTCACAATGTTATAAGATAAATCTTCATGAAACAAAATTAATTGCTACCCTTCTTCATCATTTGTTCGTCTTTTAATGCAGGTTCACTAGAAGCATAAAAACCAAAGCAATTGTGAATCCCTATGATTTTTATAGCATAGGATTCACAATTGCCTTGGATGTTTTTTTTATATAGCATATTCCATTACCCACCCCATACTCACCCTCACCAGCAGTGACCCAGACATTAAAATGCAGTATCTGTCACATACATGACGTCTTTTCTTATGATCAGATATATTCACTTTGGTAATAATTTCAACTTTAAAACATAATTTGAACTGTTGTTTTTCGGGTGTTTTCAAGAGTGCTTGAGACATCTTAATGTGATTAGTTACTCCGCTAATTCCCCTGCCAGCTGACCCACTGACAAGCTCTTTATTTAGGCAGTGAGCTGTACAGAGGCTCATTACAAAGAAAATTATATTTCCAACAATGAATAGAGGCTTGGGGTGTGTTTATTCTAATCTATATTTTATGAGGTATTGATGTTATTCTGAATGTTATTTTTGCTGGAGCATATGTACATTAGTATCACAGAAAAAGATTTACTTCTGTGAGTTGTATGAAACTGGGCGACATACTAAACGATCTTAACGACCCTGGGTCATCGGGTGGCACGATTTACCCAAATACTCCAGAAAAAAAAACACGTGAAACATTTCCTAGTAAATACATTTTTTAATTCATTGTCAAGTTAAGTTCTGGGTCATATTAAATATGTTAAATGACAACAGCTCTTTTCATTGGTTGTCACATGAGTTTGCACTTATCCCAAGATGAAAAATTCTTGAAAATCGCACGTTTCGGAAGCTGTAACTTCAGTTTGGTACAACGTAGAAAAGTCAATGATGGATTGATGAATAGAACAATATCTGAGGAGTAAAACAAGCCAAAGATAATGGTCTTGTGATTTTAAATACGGAAATAGCAGGAAAAAAATGGAGGGTCAGCAGTGTAACCTAGGTTTACATGTAAGACATAGCACATGTTGATTTTGTTTAGACGCACAAAACATAAATATTAGCTTCAGGTTTTACATGTGTAAGTATTTGGATGTTACTTATCTTCTCTTTTTATATAGTATGATAGAGTGGGTCCTATGTCAGAATGGGTATTTTTGTCTCTCTGTATGATTTTGTTCCTTTAGATTATTTAATTTTTGTTTTTCCACATCAAGCTCCGTCGAGCACTTGTGACAAGACAACTTATAGACAATTCGGCCCAACTATGCGATAGTTGTATAAAGATATTTTTTTCATACAGCAAGTAGATGTTAAGCTTATATATATATATATATATATATATATATATATATATATATATATATATATATATATATATATATATATATATCTGTGTGTGTGTGAGAGAGAGAGAGAGAGAGAGAGAGAGAGAGAGAGAGAGAAACGTAAACATATATTGCACTTTCTAATTAAAATATTTCAATAAATCTATTTTTTATGCTCAAGAAAAATATATGCATCTGCACAACGGCATTTTGAATTTAAGTCGTTTGGTCAAATAACTATATTGATTTATGAAATAATAATACTTACCAGATAATATTCTACAGAACACGTTTACATTTTTCTAAGAGTAGCGACACCGTCCACGAGATATTATACTAATATATTTGATATTAGACTTCAGATTGTAACACAGATTGATATATCAGACACTCAATTGCACATAGCTTCATAAAATAGAAACGATGTATTGTTACAAATTAGCGACAAGAGTAGAGGCCATGCATACCTCTTGAAAACACTAATCCTACTTTGAGAGGGATACTTCAAAGGCTTTCTTACTTTTTAATGAATACTTGTTGAAAACGATTACAGATTTAATGAAGTCTCTTGTCATATGTATCTAATACATACATTATATGTTTGGAGTGACTGAAAAGGCATACACGTTGTAAACTTTTGCGTTTATATTCTGAATCAGAAACTGTTATGATTAGAATGGTATTAATTTGACAACTTAAAATGTTGTTGGTGTTTATAATATTCATTATCAATTTAAATGAAATTTAAAATATGAGAAATTTTGGTAAAGATGCATATTATGTTATGCGCATTTATCTGTCTTTATCGTAACTTAGCAAACACAATAATGTTCTGAATTAAATTTATGTAAAATTATTGCAAAATACCTAATTATGCAATTTTCATCCATTTTCCCTGTATAATTTTAGTTGTAACAAATACGTTCAAATACGAGAAGACATCTTGTAAGGTATGTATTTTGCTTGAGAATTAAGTTTTTGAGATCTAAATAGACTTTCTTCCACAGGAGATATTATGCATCTCATTTGTGTCTACGTAACTCCCAAAGCACCACGTCCATCTCTACTATACTTCTTTTTTTTTTCTCCACAGTAATATTTGGCTTTGGGACGGTTTTTCCTAAAGATATCATAAAGCTCCTAACCATTATAACTTCGAAAAACATTTATCTAGTTCACCAATTGTTTCAAATTTTATTCTAAAACATATTATATAAGAATTGTCAACATATATGTTGAAAATAAGTACTTGTTAAAACTATTGTCTGTTGTATTTTAAAATTGGGTCGAATTTTTTTTCGAGTTGGGCAGAATTGTCTTTAAAGTTGGGCCGAATTGTCTTATTTTCGATCCAAGTTGGGCCGAATTTAGACCAGCTAGTTGGTCTCTAAGCATTTTTTTTTTGACTTGACGCCTTTTAAAAAAGGCTTAGAGACCAACTAGCTGGTCTAGGCCGAATTGACCAATAGCCGATAACACTAAGTTACTAAAAGCACAGGAGTCTGACGTTTTATCAATAAAGTACGGCGAAATGTCTGACAACATGAAATACCCTTAACAATAACATATATATAAACACAAGGAATGCAAGCGTGACCACAACCCTTCGCTCGATTCGACATTTTCTCACGAGTCTTTTATCGCTTCAGAATCGCAAGAAGACTTAAAAACTACACACATGCATTCAAAAGACAGTTACTTACCAACGCATAGCTCTTAAATGACCATGTCCTGAATCCAACCGGCGAATTAACCTTTTTTTTCACAAATACGGTCACATTAGCCAATGTAGGCTGATCTCCGGCCGGAAGTAGCCCATTCTTTACCAATTTCTACCCTGCAGTAAATATGCTGAATAACATGATGAAAGTAATTTCTCAAGTTAAAATGTTCATCTTGCTTTTTATTTCAGATTGTATCATTTTATAATTTTATTTAAATTTACAGAACAGAAATATGTACTAAAAAATGTGGTAGTAGATATAATGGTTGATGACGTCATCACACTTCAAATATTTACGATTGTTGCTGGACCCGGTAAATTAAAAAATGCGTTTGATACAAGAATTACTAGAGGTTGCCACCTGGTAAGATCATATGTTGTTTGTACTGATGTTTTTTTTTTTCCATAACAAAATAAAATTGTGAAGAAGAAAATACAATATTTGTATGAGAGACGTAGTATTTATGATGATGATGATTATGATGATAATGATAGAGACAATAAGACAATAAGAAAGAAAAAACGCTGATACTTTAACTGTTTGACCTTTGTTGATGATGGTGATGTCTGTGTGTGTGTGTGTGTGTGTGAGAGAGAGAGAGAGAGAGAGAGAGAGAGAGAGAGAGAGAGAGAGAGAGAGAGAGAGAGAGTAAATAGTTGTGACGCGGAAAATCAATAAGTAATGCGATACATTACAATTAATATCGATGGGAGAGAGAACAAAATGATTCTTATATGATATACCTATGATGATAATAAGAAAGCAAAGGCAGATGATGATGCTTTCGGATTGTAATTCAGAATCCGGAGGCCTTCTTTGGATGTTGCTCTTCCCACGGCCACTCCCATTTGACCAGGTGAGAAAAATGAATAGCAATCAATCTCCAGTCTATCCAAAGATTGTCCTTGTGCCCTGTGAACTGTTATTGCATATGCGAGTCACACGGGGTATTGGACCCGCGTTGCAACGACCTTATTACATTGCGAATCGTACACTTCAAAGCTGATCAACGGCAATGGAACAGCTTTCCCAACTAAATTAACAACAGGATGACCGTTTTCTGGAAGAACATGCACTACTCCTCGTGTGCCATTGAGCAAACCATTCGATAGGTTCCTAACTAAAATTACCGGGGAACCTTCTTTCAACACCAGTATCTTGGGTACTGCTGATCGCTGAAGATAAATCTTCTGCCCTGAAAATAAATGGATTTCAATTTATCATGAACTGGTAGGCAATACTAATGCTTTCATTTACGTGGGATTCTGAATGAGATACGAGTGGAATTCGAGTTTCACATATGGCTTTCAAATATGGAAAACCCGCTTACGCGCTTTATTTAGACCCCTTTCGCCGTAATCATTACTTCACCTCAGTTTTATTATTCTTTATGCTGTACATTGCCCTAAGGAAGTTTTAAAACATACCAGAGTTAATAGGGTTCATTTTATTTAGTCAATAAGCATGAGCAGCAGAGAGGGTAAACAGACCACGTTTTCAAGCAAAAATAATGCTTCCTACGAAACCTTATTTTAACCAAAAAAAATAAGTCTCCATTTAGCAAACGGAGACTTTACGATTTTTTAATCAATTTTGGTCGCAACGATGTGGTCATCCACCCTCTCTGCTGCTTAGTGATTTCATCACTGGGTTAACAAAAATAATAAATGATTTCAACCAAATATTTGATCGAGTCTTAGGACGAAAATCCTTTGAAATTGCAAAGCAATTTAGGATTTCACAAACAAACTAATCGCTAACACCTCTTCTTGTAAATCAATCAGATTATTTGACTGGTCGGTGAGTTTGAAATTAATTCTCGTTAACGAATTATTATGGCATCGCATGTATACAGGATTAATTGGGTTTTCAATAATTAGGAATCCTGGAGGAGCTGTTGGTGCAAACGAATAAAGAATATATCCCTGCTGAGCTTGATTTGATTTCTCTAGATTAATTTGATAGCTTCCTTCAATTGCATCACATACTAAATTGAGCGCAATCACCGTTGAAATATTCACATTATGAGGGGCAATATGCCTACCGCCACCATCTGGATCATTATTATACCTGAAGAGGACAGCTGAATCTGATTTTTGTAGCGCCTTGATATCGGTTTTAACAATTCTTGCTAGTTCATCAGCGTTGTATTTGGGAAACTTGAAATTACGCAGATTGTCCTCTGTGATATTGTAATCGGTTAGGAATCGTTGTTTATTGTCGCTGTTGTCATTAATTATTGTTTGAATAATTAGTTCATAGATATATTTCATGTCAGATATAAGTTGATTTATTATTTCAACGTGTTTTTGCGATTTTGTTTTCCGTAGTTGTTCTAGTTGTGTGTCATATAATTGTTTAATCTCATTAAAATAACCACGGACGTCAGTTAGCGTAAATGAAATAGTAACAGATGAGTCGGTTGTTCTTTTAATGATAAAATCCCATTGCAATGTGTCTTTGTTGGTAAATATAAATCTATCGGCGATTCTTCCTTTTCTTATATCAGATAAATTATCTCGATAACTGGGATTGATTTCATAATATGATTGTATGTCCGTGGTTAAGTCGGTGGCGGATTTTTCCGGTAGTTTTTCAGGCCATCCTAACACTGTTCTTAACGAGCTGTTATATATATCTACAATGTATCCCTCTGTGCTTATTTCGATCGACGACGAGAGCGTCGGTTGATGAAGATTAATAGCTATTTTTGATTCTTTTCCAGTGATTGATTTTATTCTACGCTGAATTTCAGCATTGATTTGCTTAATTTGGTACGACCCAGTTGGTAACGAAACTGTTTCCCACTCTGGAGTACCATCGGGTTTATTCTTATACGAGAACACCAGTGCGTTATTGGGTTGCTGACCACTAAATGCAACCGATCTGATATTAGGCCAACTGTGATACACTCGTAGTTTTGCTAGCGCTATCTCCTTCACTGGGACCGGAGAGGGGAAATTCACACTGAATTCTGGATTCGTTGATGTTATTGATATCATGCTTGTTTGTACTGGGTTCGTGTTCTCCACTATTCGTTGAAGTAATTCCTGCGGTGTTGTCATTGTTATTATACTCATGATTTATTTCTAATTTTGGTATCGAGGAATCATAAATACTGACCACCACTGAGAACTCACAATCTGGTAATGTTGATATTATTGACATCATTTTGTTTTTTGGGTTCGTGTTTTCTGATTCCATCGGTGTTGTCATTGTTATTATATTCATGTTGTCGCTCTAATTTCGATATCGCGGAATCAAAAATACTGACCATCGCTGAGAACTCACTATCTGATATAATTGTATCATCGAGTGACGACGATATCATCGAGGATAACTGCGAATATGCGGTTGATGCAATATGAAATTGAATTAAGTAATTCTGCAGTTTACTCTGGCTGCATGATGATATCTTTTTTGCTATCCCGGTTGATATACCCCCGATTGTAGCCACCGCAGAAATGCAAATTGGAACTACGACCGGGGCAATCATTGTAACCGATGCAAGTATTATTCCGGCACCAGCGAGAACGCTTGACACCGAGTACATAGTAATATCAATTGCAGTGATTCTTCGTCGGTATTTTTTTATTTTTATTTGATACTCCTCAGTGAGGGTTTTGAGTCTATTTTGAAATTCTCTGACCTGATCATAGCGACATTGCGTTGATGAAATCATTTTATTTTAAAAACGCTAGCGTTTTCAATTGTGAAATCTAAAGGATTTTCCTTTCAATTGAAACCACTAGTGGTTTTATTATTTACTTAAATCCGCTACGAATTCTAAGCACCAGGATATTTCTTTTCTAATGGTGTTATCAACTGCGACAATCTCAAATTCTTCTTCTCCCCCCGCGATAATTACTGTCGCGGTGCCACCAAAGTAGGTTTTACCTTTCACGATGATATCAAATTGCTTGTTAGAGATTAACGTCATCCTGTAGATACCATGGGGCCACTCCCCGATATTGACTTTCAATTTAGCATTAGAGTCTTTTATCCAATCAAAGGTCCCATGCTTTACCCTTTCAGAGGTTTCTTTTAGTTTAGCAATATCGTCATAAATGTCGAGATAGGTTTTTTTGATGTCGATATATTTCATCATCGATCCATCGCGGTTACTAAAAAATGAAAACAAAAAGAGGTCTATTTTCAAACCTTCTTGCGTGCCATAATGCCGGCTGAGTTGAGAATATGTCGTCGTGATAATGTTTCCAGAGCCCTCAAAGAACTTATTAGCCATTTCGCTGATGAGTTTTTGTTCGTCAAACGCGCTTTTAACTTCAGCGAGGGTCGGGCCTGTCAACGTTGTGGTTTCAGATGTAGGTGTTCTCCCTAAAAATTTATCAACGATGGTATTAAGTGTTGTTTGTCTCACCATAAACATATTAATATCTTTGAGAGTCATTGTAGATGTAACCGGGACACCAAAGAAATTATTAGCGACGTAGGCATTATGAGTATGCCTGATAATAAACTCACTGATTTCAGCGAGAGTCGAGTCTGCCACAGGTGGGGATCCAAAAAATCTAACAATGACGTCGTTAGTGGGTTTTTGATCTTCTATTAGTTTAGAAATCTCGAGATAATTTGCCTTGATTTCATTTTCATTCATCATCCTTCCCGCGTCCTTGTTAGCGAAGAATAGCGATAGATAGTTTTTAATTTCAGCGAGAGTCATGCCAACCACAAGCGGGGTTCCAAAGAATTTATGTACGACATTTTTGCGAAAACTATTAAAACCTCGTATAAGATCATTCAGCTCACGTTCGTTGGTAGCAATCGCGTCGGTGATTGTAGACACAAGTGCGCCTGGTTTAAGTTGTCCATCGTTGGAATACAGTGCAATAGAGTTTTCAGCGGCAGCGCGATGCCGTATCAAAATGTCATTCACGGATATATTACTGCTTTTCAATTTACCTTGGCGATCTTGAAATACAACTATTTCGTTCGGGTCAACACTTGTTAAATTTAACGTCTCAGCGATTTCATCTTCTATTATTTTTTTTACATCCTCGATAGAACCCGCAGATGTTTCCTCGGTGGGTTCCAACATTGACAGAGATTGTCCCCAAATATCGATCATTATTGTTAGCGTAACTTGTGTTTTCAATTTATTGATCCTTGTAATTTCCCACTCGTGTATTCGTTTACAATAATATGAGGTGGTTTCCACGGAGATCCAAAGGATTTTAATGAAATCTCCGCGAGGACATTTAATACTTCACGGCCGCATATCGGTGGATCATTTAATTGTTGTGTTGGCAGCGTGGAATAAAAAATCGGAAACCCTTTGAGTTTCATCGAGGAATTTATATACCGCATAAACTCGCTTGGCGGAGCTAACCCATATGAATCGAAATAGACAATCCCACGTGGATCAATCGCGTATGCAACCCAGTGAGTTCCCGATCCGCTGCTGTTATCAAGATTGATGATACCGGTTTCAACGTTATTTGGTTTTCTCGGTAATTGATCTCTCATAAAAACCCCTCTGAAGTTTTTTATCGCTAGTTTCTTAGCAGCATCAATTAAATCAAAATTGGACATAGGAACCATAGGTTCGGAAATCGAAGATTTGTAAATCGAAGATTTTTCAACTAATAAACCGTTCCTGGTATTTTTCTTAGACCCGATCCGTTCACAGATTTTCCGCTGTACCATGAATACGGGGTTCCTGGTAGGTACAACCCCTTTCCCTTTTTTATATCCTTTCCCAGTTGCCTTTTTCAACGCCATCCCTGCTGCGGTCCCAACGGCTCCCAACGCTGCCGCCTTCGCCACCGCTGGGGCAGCCGCTGCAATCAATGCTGGTATTGCGGCTAACAATGGAAATATACCACCTGATTTTATCATGTTCGCGACTGCAGCTTTCGAAAATTCTATTTGAACTCCTCGCTTATTTTTCATTGCATCATTGAAATGTTTTATTTGACGATCCGTTAATGATATTTTATGTGTACCTCCGGACATCTGCGCTGGTTTTAACGTTATTGTTGTTCCACATTATTTAGCGGATTTTGATTTTAATTTCTTGACCTGACCATCAGTCAGCTTGACACTAACAACACTATATGGCATTTTATTGTAAAACACATTTATGCTTTCAATTGATCTAATTGGGGAAATCCTATGGATTTTACATTTACAGATTTTCCACTGGTGCATCAACGAGTCTCATTCGTCCGCCAGCCCCTTCTAACAACATTGATTTGTCGCTGAGAATAACAGCAACCGCTCTATAATCAACACCACCATGATCTATACGAGCCCTAAAATGTATATCAACAACGGATTGCCTTGTTAAATCAAGATGTTCCAGTGAAAAGTAATAAATTGGATACAAGTTCTTAAAATCGAGCTGCGATATTTGCAAACCAGTATCAACATTTTGATCACGACCCATATATGACAGCATCCGATGATACACACGTGCTATTTGGTTGTTTCCGTAATTAAGCTGTATATCCTCAGATGGTTCTTGTTGTCCGTTTATTCTCAGTGAAACCTCACTTACCCCTAACCGATCAAATATCATATGACTGCGTTCTTGGGAACCTAATCGATTCCGATTCTGCAGCGCTATAAATATATGACGTGGAGCTGAAACGCCTTGTTTTGATGCCAGATGCCATGTAAATGTACCATTAACATTATCCTCTTTAGCATCAGTCGTTGTTGTTAGCCAACTTAGCAATGATTTACCACCGGTTTCCATAAACGAAAGTAGCCGCTCTTCCGTGGTAATTGATGGAGTCATTACTGGCATCCATAATACTATTTTACTCAAAACAACTTTACCTTCATCGGCACCAGTACGCCAAATTGCATCATTGGCATTGCCTTTTCGCACTAATGCGATTGTGTGTTTGGCTCCATAGATGACTTTTCTGACATTTCTGCAGAATCCAAATATGTGATGGAGTGGAATCGCACATGAAAACTTTTTCTCTTGTCCTTCCAATGCTAATTTTCGTGTTGCAAATCCTAAATTGAAATAACCATTAACGCCTCCAAGAATATCAAACGCAGCTCCGGGTCTAGCTCGACGTTCTGGATTAGTTGCTTCTCGTTGATTATCAACTGAAGTGTCTTGCGGTGTTAACACTTTAATGTATTGAAGGTGGTCAGCGTTATCAGAGGTATCCTTTGCAAACATCATAGATGGACCAGCCGATCTTGTATAATCATCGGAGTATCTTGCTAGTCCGATTATTGTTGTTGCAACATCAACCTCGCGGTCTATTGATTCAATTTCTTTTCCATCAATGAGATATCTTGCAGTTTCAAATAACGCCATTATACCATTGTTGACGAAACCAACTCGGATATTTGAATCATTTGCATATGGGGTATCAGCTGCAACATTTGTTACAAGTTTTCCTTCTACTTCAATAAATGCTTCACATGGTAAAAAGTATTTACTGGTATCTTGAACTTGAAGTTCAATTCGCGATCGTAGGTCGGGTTGTATTGCATGATAGGAATAGTATTGATAATCGCGGACGGAATCATCTTTGCGCATCTTTGCTTCCATATCTAACGCGGGATCAGCTGTTCGTTTAAACATTTATAACATTACTAGCGTTTTCAATTGTGAAACTCGAAGAGTTTAACGCTAGCGTTTTAATTCTTTATAATCATCGTCGTTGAAAATTCTTCGAATTTCTTTTTTGTTTCAAACCACTTCCTGCTATCGCGTTCATGATAGCGCTATCTGTTACCGGTGAAGCTGTCAATTGTGACGAAGTCAATTGCGCTAGTTTTTCTTCCACTGCGTTATTTATTACTTTGCTGATTTTTGCAGGCATCACTGTAGTTGATGGCAGCACTAATGACGAAGTCATTCGTGGTTTCACCACTGACGAAGTCATTCCTGGTTTCTTTCGCACCAATGATGCTATTTTGTCTTTCGCGGCAGAAAATGCCTTTCCGGCAAGATTTCCAACGAAATTGATTCCCTTATCACGGATAGCATCAATGGCTTTCATTGATAATTGTTTAGCTAACGGCACCACCTTGGGAGCCATTCTTGTAAATAACCCCGCAATCGTATTGCCGAAACCATCTCCGTACCACGCGCGATAAACAGGCAATCGTGAGTTCACCACGTAGACGCTTACGGGTTTATCATGGTCATAGTGTATAATCATCTTGTTATAAAACTAGTAGTTTTTCAATTAGTGATCAATCGCTTACATCCATAAGATTTTCATCATCAATGACGTTGTCATCAATGACGTTGTCATCGTTGTGATTTTCAACTAATTCAGCAATAAGTTCTCGATATACATTAATGTCCATGATACCACCAGCAAATAATCGTCTACAGATATCAGCGGCCTCGTTAATTATCTCGACGGAGTTATTTCCGGCTCGTTTCCCTCCGATGAGAACCTCTAACCATGATATATCACTGAGAATGTTACCAGGGCATGTCACGGTAGAGTCAAAGACATCCTTTGGATTTTTAATCGAATATCCTTTTCCGCTTGTTTTCTTAGAACCGGCTTCTGCTTTTATGTCTATTTGTTCCGGGATTGGATCCTCCATATAAGGTGATGGTTGTAGACCGCCTTTAACCACAGCTAGAAAGTTATTATAACCAGGGTGCTGCAACGCTGTGATTTTATTCCCGCCATGTTTCGCTAAATATATTTTTGATGCCCAAGTGTCTTTGCTTTTTATAAAACTTTTAAACTCGTCTTTTAATAAATTCTCTCTTATACCCTTTGGAAAATTTTCTCTAGCAAAATCAGCTAATTCGTAATCCGTACCGAGTTTTTCAATTCTATTTAATGCTGCGATTGTAAATATACTTTCAGGTGAATAGTCTCTTCCTGCAGCTGCTTCTTCGCGTTCTTCAATTTCGCGTTGAGTTTTTATATCACTGGATAACTGTTGTATCCCTGCGCGTGTTTGTCCGGTCTCTGCTGCTATCTTTTCAAGCACACCAAGAACAGGCACTTCTCGTCGCTTGCCTTCCTTAGGAATATCTCCGTATATTGCTCGTTCAGTTGCTGTTTTCACATCTTTGGTCGAACTTGTTATCGGAGTAAACAGTTGTTCACTTGACACAGAAAAGTCAGTCTGCGCTTGTTGTCGTTGTTGAAGTTTCTCGCGAAGTCTGTCTCGAACCGGTATAAACTTTTTAATTGCTGCTAGCCGCTCTCGGGCTAATTTAGTTGTAAGCGATTCACCAACCATATATTGTTTGTGAACTAAATTTTCAAATGTAAAACTATCATAATTAAAAGCTTAGTTATTAAATAACTTAGTTATTAAATAATGTACCATCAAGCTAACGTATTCATCTTCGACAGGGTTAAACTGTACGACGCTATCCGCGAGTGTTTCAGAAATAACATCGCTGGGGATTTCAGAATTGTAATATCTGAGAATGGCGATGAACGATTTGTGTTAACGACGCGGCAACAAGAACAACTACGTGAAAATGGAGGCGTCGCGGTGATTACTTGCTACTACGACCAGATCATCCATTATGCACATAACTGCATGAGCAAGTCCAGACTGATGAGTATCCTTTTAGGAGAAAATCCTATGTGACAAGTGTAACACTTGTAACAAAAAACGCTAAAAAAAAAATTAATAAATTATTTAAATTATTTACGAAAGCCTATTATTTTTTTTTAGTAACACCCACGTGGTTAAGATACTGGTTTTTCCTCGTTTAACATTTTTCTAAGATCACGAACTTTAGAACCGATTTCAGCTCGTTTTTGATATTCTTGGCCGAGCTTTTGACGTATTGCTTCAACGGTGCTAAATAGCGTTATAAATAAATTAATGTCGTTACCGTACAAACAAGCATTGATGGATTTTTGAATTCCTTTCACGAGCCTGTACATCCTAGGTAAAACATAACGACCCTTACTTGACTGATATTCAATATCTTCATATTCCGAGGTAATCTTGTCAACGTCGAGACTTTCAGATAATAATACCCCTTTATTATTTAAATTTGAGATTTCAGCAATTATAGCATTTACATCATTGATATCCATTATTTATATTTATTTATAAATAAATCTATTTATAAATATAGTATACTGTATCTCTAATTATTAAAAAAAAACATATATGACAACACATCTTTGGAACTCCTTGGGTGCCTTCGCATCCAAGTAAGCCCAAGGGGACCCGAAACATACATCTCCGGCGGGAGGCCTAAGGTGGCAAACGCCATCTTAGACCGCCCAGAAGATATGCTTGAGGTAACGTCACAACATGGACGGCACAATGCCATATATATTTCCACTCGAGTGTTGTGGCAAATTTTAGGCATAACATGTACTTAATTAACTTAATTAAGGATGGATTATAATTCAATGGAACGATGATGGTAATGATGTGGGCGTGGTAAACCAAACCAACATGGCAACCCATGAAATCGAATTCATGGTTGCATGAGTTAGAAAAAACACCAACCCACGCTACCGAGAATGCGATAGCATGGGTTGCCATGTTGGTTTGGCTGAGGGGGACCGCCCCCCCCCCCCCCCCAATTAATAGAAAAAAACATCTTCCGTTTCGCCATCAAATAATGTATCTGCTATGGGGACCGAACACGTAGTTGATAGATCTATGTTTACAAGACAAACACGATACCATTACACCACGGACTAGTCATACAGAATAGAGATTTTTTAAAATATATATCTTCTGATATACTTAACAATAAGAGATTTTTAAAATAGACAATTTTACTGTATCCATCGTATTTAGGAAATATAAAATACTAAGTACACAAAAAAAAATTAATTTAACTGTTTGTAAATATCAATCACGCATGCCTGCGTCAGTGAAATACCGATCATACAGGGTGGGAAACAGAAGTACGTTTGTACTGAAGGTCACATGAATACCGATCAATATAGAGGAGGGAAGACATGTATACTTAACAATAAGAGAGTTTTCATTATATTTATAAAAATGCATACAGAAAAAAGGAAAATAAAATACTTTTACACACAGAAAAATACAACTCGCACATAGTGATTTTAACCACACCCACCTACTTACTTCAATGAATAGGAAACACTCGCGTTCTGGCTGAGCGAACATAGGTAATGCGTTAGATTATAAAGAATTTTTGTACTGAAAAGAACGAGTTAGCTGTCTGCTTTATTGCTAGTCCACCCACCCCCCCACACATGAGATATGTAGATAAATAAAAATAATAATGCAGTTTTAGCCCACAAGCGACAATAAAAAGTTTTATTCTCTATCGAAAACTCATGCATTATATCTCCATTACATTCACGTGGGCGCGCCTAGTCAAGTACAGGTAATATAGCAGGCGACAAATTCCTTTGACGTCATAATACAAGGGAACTTAGTAGGTAGAGTGTAAATGCGGCGGATTTATCCATAAAGGATTTATCTCCCTTAAATAGTTTCAGGAGTATACGAATGTTATTTTATGACCATTTTTTTTAGACAGAGCAGTTTTAATTAAATTTTGTGCAACAAATCGAATTGAAGTACTACAAATATCGAAATATTTTCCAGCCGCATTTATCGACTGAAAGCTTCTCTCTTCATTATTTTCTAAATCAAACGATTTCACACCCTTGGGATGTTTTGCGTGCCTACCAGCGTTGCTTTTTAAAAGGTTATCGCGCTGCGAGACGGCTTGAAGATTCCCAAGACAATTATCAGTCTTCACGCCATTTATATGATCAATCACAAGGCCGTCTTCGATTAATCCGTAAAATGCTTCATAGATGGCTCTGTTACAGAGATACTTCTTCCTCCCAGCTGAAAACATCAAATACCCCATATTATTCAGATATCCAACCGGTTCTTTGAGTCTGCGGTGCCTGACAACACCATCACTAGAGGCTTCGTAATTAGCAAGCACTGGGTGAGGTCTGAAATCTTGGCTCATTTGTATAATAATACTACTTGTCTAATTTATTATCTGCTTTAATTATGAATCTCTGGATATAATCTTGAGGGGTTTTGATGACTTTGTCATTGAACGAGTCATTGATTCGTTTGTCATAGTAGCGTTTTAGTTCCCTGTATCGTTTACCCCCACAAGCAAGACACAACTGCGATTTTCCTCTAACACCCACCCCACATTGGAGGCATGGGAGAGGGCCAAAACTTCCTCGCCTAACGCTTTGTAAATGATACCCACAGAATTCACTTCTGCATGATTTGTTACACGGGGTTGTAGATCCAATCATTAGCCACTTGCAGTGATTCATTATACTATATTTTTCTATTTAAATACTTGTTTTAATTATAACATGGAGGAATTCAACAGATTATCGAAAATTAAGCCTTGGAGAAATACTAAATTCATTGATTATACCATGAAAGAATTCCAAAGATTATCCAAAATTAAGCCTTGGAGAAATACTAAATTCAATCTCGATGAGGAGTTCCAAAGATTATCGAAAATTAAGCCTTGGAGAAATACTAAATTCAATCTCGATAGAGTCTCTGATACACCAAAACGTCTAATCGGTGATAGAACTATACTCGGTAAAATCAGGAAGTGTTTTAATGAATTCTACCAAGACGGTGCAGCATACTGTTGGTCGACATTTCGGATTATTGATGAAGATGTCAATGTACCCATCATCGATGCTACTATGAACGATAAAAGAGCAGCTGAGATAATTTCACACCATGGCGAGAAATCCAAAGGATTTCAAGCAAAGCAGTTTCCATCCAAAGGTGGAAAATCCAAAGGTGGAAATCCAAAGGATTTCAAGCAAAGCAATTCCCAACAAAGCAATTCCAATCAGAAGTATTTTTTCAGAATAAAATTTATTATCGAAGTCGAAGGCAAATGGATTATTAGGGATAAATTTGAACCAATCCTCAAGGATAAAAAAACTGTCATTGTAAGTAAAGATTCCAAACCAGGAATTCTAACTGGAATTGACAAACCATACTACGAAAGATCTTATCCCGTAACATCAATTGTTTATGGGTTATATCCGTTAAATGATAAACCCGATATTGCAAAACTAGCTCCTATGAAATATTCCCCGTTAACTTCGTCAAGGCTCAATTGTGTAGCAACACGGGTAATGGAACACTTCACAAATGCATCCCGAGGAAATAAACTAACTGATCTGCAACGTAGGAAAATAACCGAATGGGAACTGACAGTGAAACAGCACGGTGCAAAGATTTCTGATATAGCTAAATTAGAAGCATCATTAAAATTCCCAATATCAGTAACAACAATAACCGGAGAAGTATTATACGAACCGAAATATCAATCGCGAGGGGCTCCAATACAAATTATTGATCATAACGAAAACGCGTGGACACCTGCAGTAACAATATTTCCACGAGATAGAACCGTAAGATATATCCCCCCGGAATTTTCCGGGGAATTTTCCGGGGATGTTTTCTATGAAGAGAAATTATTTGATGCTATTGTTGCGTTGTGTAAAGATGATCCTGTGTCAGTGTGGTTACTTAGTAGTGCTGGTTCCGAATCAGGATTTGATCAATTTGTAAGACCAAATGGTGAATTATATCGCGTTGAAGAATTAGATAACAGAATGAGAAAAATCGCTAATGATTTTTCACCGGAGAGTTCCCATGAAAAACTATTGACGGATAGTTTTACTATTCCATCAGTGGTAGCTCACTTCGCAAGAGAAAAAAACTCATGGCGTCCAACACGAAGTGATTTTCTCGAGGACGTTAAATTGAGTTGCATCGAATTTGGTCATGGAGGACTGTGGAATACAAAATACCATCGTGACGGTATGATTTCAATTGATATATCCGCGTGTTATCCTGGAAGTTTTCTCGGGTATGGAGAATGTAGTAACTATTTTAAACGATTTGGACACCCCACGCATGAAATGACTCGTGTTGCGATTAATGGGCCATTACCTGATTTTGATTTAACCGGATTCGCTCGTGTGATATCATTTGAACTCGCTACAGGGTTACATCCGTGTAGTTATGTTTGGCTTGGTAGACATATATCTGAAAAGGCCTGGATGCCAATAGTGTTACTACGATATATGATTGCTTGTGGCATGCTGATATCGTTGATTGTTTCCGAAGCTATTATATGCTATCGAGCTCAGAAAGAAGTTTGGCTACCACAACCCGATCTAGATCGTATAATTAGCGAATTGCGAAAACAATTCCCTGATGGAAAATCAAAGATTTTAAAAGAAGAAGAAATCATGAATTGGTCTAAGAAGTTATTTGAAATTTAAAAAGAACAAGCAAAGGATTTTGGACGAAGAATAATCGGTAAATTTACCCAGGGTGGACGATACGACAACGCAAAACACTCTTCGCGGTTGATCATAGATGTCGCTGAATACGATTTTATTGTAGCGGATTTAATGAAACAGGGAAAACTTGTATCCCGTAAGGATGCTTTTCTATCCAATGGTGAGAAATTAGGTACGGTTGTTACCTACTGTGATGGATATAATTCCCAGTACACACATTTGAGAAGTTCAATGCTAGCCTATGCTTCTATTAATCTATTTTCGATGATAAATAGATTTCCTAATACCGCGGTTAGAGTAGCCACTGATTCGATGTATATACACAATAAGTACAAATCAGCTGTAGCGGCATTCACAGATCCGGAGGAAGCGTGGGGGCGTTGGCGATTTAAAAAGGAGATGCTACATGAGTATTGTGAATCCGCAGACGTTGCCATGGATGATAAATATCTTTGTTGTAACCGTATTGAAATTCAATCAGAATTTTCTAATGCACCACCGGTATCTGATCCAGTATGTAGATATAAGACAGTTTATTTAAACGGTTGTGTTGGGTCAGGAAAGACAACTCGTGCAATTGAATTATTTCGTCGTGGAAACGCTAGCGTTTCTAACATGATTGTGCTAACACCGACTCACAGACTCGCCAGAGAGATGATACAACGAGGGGTAAATGCTTGCACTTACCATAGTTTTTTTCGATGGAAAGGTGACAAATGGACTCCTGAGCGTATGGGTGATAAATTCATTCCTGAAATCATAATTTGGGATGAAATATGCACAGTGTCATTAGATGTATTAAAAACATTTCTTGAGTGGTTGTTAAACAAAAACACAAAAGTCGTCATGTGCGGGGATCACGGCCAACCACCACCATTTGTCGGTGGATCTCCACATGAATGGCTAAAGGGTTCTGTAGACTATTATGAAGAAATTAATACCGACCATAGATCACTTGATGAACAATTACGCGAGTTCAAAGCACTGATTAGATTACAACCGGATAAAATCCAATGCGAAATAGCACGTGAAATAATTTCAGAAACTCCCATGAATGATTTCTGGGAAACGTGGAGACCAAATGATTTGATAGTAGCAAGTAGAAAAATAGTCAGAGACACACTTCAGATGAAGTTATTTGAAACGCATAAAGAAAAATTTGCAACACTTTCAGTACGGTTGTGTTATAGGCCTTCGGATACACGAAAACAGAATATTGAAGTTGATATTCCAGGACAGAGTGAAAAACAAATTCTCGTATTAAATGATATTGTGCTGGTTGATATCAGTGTCGTCGAAAATGCATTGCGTGCTAATAAATCCCCATGGACGCTAGGATACGCAGCAACAATACACTCTTCACAGGGATTGACTATATCGAATACAATTGTTTGGATGGTGGATAATCACATCGAATGGTCAAATTTAGTCTATCTCGCAGTATCCAGAGTACGAAACATAAATCAACTTCGAAGAGTTGTTTTCGATGATAATGACACAACAATAAGTGATATTGATGTTAGCATCATTAATAAAAAACTCTCCGGTTACAAACAACAGGACAAAAAAAAACAACGAGAATTTGATATTGATGCTGAACTAATAATCACTTTGAAGAAACAACAGAATAATCACTGCGCGAGTTGCAATTGTATAATGCGTTGGCAGTATTCGGATAAGGATCCTCGCCAATTCACCGTAGACAGAAAAAATAACAATCTCGGTCATGTCAGAAACAATGTGATGTTGACTTGTCTTGAGTGCAATAGACGCAACGGCGCTAGTTAAGACCATGCGGTGGCAATTGAGTATCCTCGGGAATCACTTGTAGTTGTTGTCGAGTAAATCCTCGCTGAGGAGCAGTTGAATCCAGTTTATAGATTGCTGGTCTACCAGTTGATCGTGTTATACTAGATATCTTGTGTGCAGTAACACTCCAAATAGGATCAGTAGCCCTTTTTCTACCCCATTCAAGCTCTCCTGGTTCGTATAAGTACCTCACAATGACACTACTACCAAGAATTGGTTGGGAAACGCTAGCGTTTCTAGGGAAATCTTTTTGTGGTTGTACGGGTATTGACTTCTTTTTAATCGCGTTGATAGGTTTCATGTTGATTGTTCTAGTAATCTCGTTATTCAGTGCAGTAATCACAGATGGTAATCTTTTAACCCATTCACGGGATCGTTCTTCTTGAATGAATTCTTTTGCGTATTGATATCCAAATAACCGCTCAGCAATCGTCCGATTAAATCGTTCGACAATGGCCTGATCGCGATGTAGCGCAGTATGCCCTCGTCGTATGGTGACATTATGATTTTTCATTGTAGATAGAACCGCACCCTGAAATTCCTTGCCAGGATCAACCTGCAATAGATTCGGCCAGTGCAGAGGACCTCGTCGATAAATCCTTTCAAATGCAGAAGCAACTTCAGTGGCTGATTTTGTTTTTAACGGTTCTGCTTCTTTGTATCGACTTGCAATATCAACTACGGTTAACGCATATTTGTAAACACCATCATGCGGCAGAAATAATATATCAGCCTGATGAACTTCATTAGGAGCAGTCACATCAAAATGCGAGAATTGAATTTGTTTAGGTGGTGGTAGATAAATTTGCCATAGTGCCTGTTTGGATAACCAATCCGCCGCTGTAGTTTTTTTCACTTTTGCAGCGATAGCGAGTTTATGTACTGCTGATTTACCCCTCCAGTATCCTCTTGGGGAATAATAAATTGATTCCATATTATTAATTACCAGCACCCATCATCAATTTGCCTTTCATAGCTGATTTTACCAACCACGAAGCCAACTTTTCTTTAAAAGATTTATCAGGAATAGCATTTAACGCATGAATTAATTTCACATCCGCGAGATGCCTGTTTTGCAGATTGCTGCTTTTATATGCAACATCATGAGCATGACACGCCTTATCAATAGCGTTTATCGGATACTCGCCGGATCGGGGTTGATTTTGATCATCAAGTCTGATATCTAATCGTGTTCCGGGACCACAGTAGCTATATCCTGGAAGGTGCTTTTCTCCGGGGTACTTTGCCCATGGGGTTCCAGGGAGCTTTGTCAATTTGGCTGCGATATCACCTCCTCGTTTTTTTTTAAACATCTCCGGATTGTAAAATCTTTGATTTTGTAGAAATAAATCTAAACTTTTTTATACCACATGTTGCACATCTACCAGTTAGTGCTGATCTGTTATTTTTAGTTGTAACCGTCGTCACATCATTTGTGCTAGTACGCGTTTTACACTTCACACAATATAGATCCATAATTTATGTATAGAGATATGAATATAATTGATTTTTCAGCGACTAAAATAAGAGAACCAGTTAAGCATCATGCAGCGCTACCAAACTCTATCCGTGCAATTATAATCGGGCCATCTGGATCCGGCAAGACTCAATTGTTGCTCAATTTAATAATGAGATGGATGAAGTGGGATAAGTTGTATTTAATTGCTCCTAGCGTAGATGATCAACGATGCTATGAAGTGTTAAAGGATTTTAACGAGAATGCATCAGAAATTAAAGGTGAGAATACCATTGATTTTATAACTGATATTGACGAGGCGCCATCCGTGGATGACCTTGATGGGAGTATTAACAATTTAGTCGTATACGACGATGTGATGTTAGACAATCAAAAAAAACCAGCTAGAATATTTTCCCGGGGGCGTCACAAAAACACTGATGTGATATATGTCACTCAACGCTACACTCAGATTCCAAAAGTGATCAGAGATAACTGTAATATTCTTGCTGTGTTTAACGGCGTTGATACACATACGCTACGAAATATTTGGCAGACATGGTGTTCCGATATGGACTTCAATCAATTTAAAAATTTCTTTAGTCATGCTCAGTCAACCCCGCATGGATTTGTAACAATAAATTTACATGATCCTCGGACACGATATCGTATCGGACTCGATCAAATATTTGGTTGAAATCATTTATTATTTTTTTTAACCCAGTGATGAAATCACTAAGCAGCAGAGAGGGTGGATGACCACATCGTTGCGACCAAAATTGATTAAAAAATCGTAAAGTCTCCGTTTGCTAAATGGAGACTTATTTTTTTTGGTTAAAATAAGGTTTCGTAGGAAGCATTATTTTTGCTTGAAAACGTGGTCTGTTCACCCTCTCTGCTGCTGCATGTACTGGGAACCATCAATTTGTACTTACATGAAAACGGTGTTCAAACAAGCCTTTACGTATAAATCTACATATTAATTTATTCCTATCTGAAATAACAATCATCTTTCCTCGAAATTATCATCAAAATAAATACTGTTTCTCAATATTCGTATATGATTTGAGGTATTATTGCTCTCTTCCTGTAATCATTACACTTAATACTTTCAAATGATGACATTTCAAACCTGACCCATAAATTCAGCTCATTTGGAAAATAGGGTCAGATGCCCCACACTCTACATTTTACATATTCTTTTGAGAGCACTGTATGTGTTACGTGGTATAATGCTAATACTTTTTTTAGAACCATGTAGTATTCATAATAAGCGTCCATGATGTTATATATATAGTTTCATTAAAATTGTTTTGGAAATGTCATCATCAATAAGCATACAGTTGTCACTAATGACAAAGCAGTGACCGTCCGATAAGTTATAACTCAGTATTTACTGTTCAGTATAGAGGAATACAAAAATCTGTTAACTCAATTTAAACCATTACAGGAAAGAAAATTACCCTCATCTTTAGCTCTGTAAGTGCGTTGTATACCATCTGCGGAATCCAAGAACAGCTGATTGTAATAATCAACGTCAAAATTTGTGCCAAATATCTTAACCATAGGTTCGTCACCAGGTAAAGGTTCTCCCATGCCTTTAAGAAGAGCTTCTGTCTCCGTTGATGGCTCGCCATTGCAAAGTTCATTTACAGCTAGTATGAGATCGTCCTCTTTCTGACGCAATACCTGCAATATTATATAACCTAAATAAAATGATTTTAACCGAAACAATTTTTTGTAGATGTCCACGAAAACTTGAAATGTTTAAATTTCAGTATATTGCTATTAGGAGGAAATTAATTCGTTACAATTATTAACATAATTTTAACTTTTATATCCACCCCACGAGATTCATTTGGATGTGATCAATCTCTATGCGAAGTTTAAAGTCGCAGATAGAATTAACTGAAAGATATGAACCCAAACCGTAAATGCTATACAACTAATTATCACATGGGAACTGTTAAATATGTTTTGGGAAACTTTCATATAAATCATATGATGTAAGAATAACTTACTTAACATGATAACTATCAATACCTAACCGTCTACTTCACTTAGTGGCATAAAGTTAGAGAGAGAGAGAGAGAGAGAGAGAGAGAGAGAGAGAGAGAGAGAGAGAGAGAGAGACCTTGTTTAAACGCATGTGATGAGGGAAAACTGTTTTGAATATATCCGCTTCAAAACAAAACTCCCCGGCATCGTCGTGCATGTAATTTGGAACTGGTGGCAACTGTTTCAAGTCACCAGAGGCAATCACCTGTTTAAAAGAAATAAATAAAACGTTTTGTTTTCATGGATGTATGTTTTGTTTGTACTGGAAAATTAGTGTTCCTGAATAAATGTCATATCTTTTCGAACGAGGAGGTATCTTTTACTTGGTAGCATAATTTAGGATTTACGAGGTCATAATTGTTATGCCACCGGGGCCAGTGATGAGTTGAGAAAAATCCCTGAATGGGGCGTAGCGCGTGCACAAGGTAAAAAAAAGGGACATTAGGACAGAACGAGTGTGGTGGTGGGGTGGGGTTGAGGTCATGAAAGCTCCAACGTTTTAAGCGTTTCAAGAAACATTTGTAGCCATGTTAACTTGATAGTAGACCCTTGCTCATTTTAAGGTGAGGTCAAAACAGATCGTCCGCAGCTCTAGTCACCACCACAACTGCTGCTCTAATCCTCCCCCAACTTGCCGGACTGTACGAAAAATGATTCATGAAAGTGATTTGACATTGTCGTATTACGTGCCTGAATTACTCCAAAAACGGCAAATGGATTTCGAATCATCCTGCAGATGTACTCCAGCGCCTCAAACGTTTTTCTCGACACCATCCCTATCTCGTCTATTACCAGTATATCTGTCGTTCGAATTCTCTCCGCAATGTCCGAACTATCACCCTGGAGATGTTTCTTAACTAGATCTTCTTTGCCATATCTCCCATCATAAAGGCCAGCCCAATGATGAAGTGTAGTTCCACTGTAGTTGACGAAATTCAACGTGGCCATTCCAGTCGAGGATGTAACTGCCACCCTTTTCTTGTTAGTTAAGGATTTGATTATACGCCTGAACAAGTGAACACACATGACATGATGAATAAATGTGATTTTTAATTACATTAGAAAGAAAACACGTATCTCCAGAAATGGATATAAGTGTTAAATTGAAGTTGTTTTTCTGCGTCATCAGGAACTGCCAATGTGACTCTGTAATGAAATAATATTTCTGCATGGAAACAAGATTCATAAACGGACAAATTAAATAACAAAAATACGTGTATTTGTAACTTCCTTTATTTATTTATAGAAACGTATAAGAAATTATCAATATGATCGTGACTTAAACGTTTACAAATTTAATATTCGCGCATGATTGCCTCAACCCTTTTAAGCTCTCTCTCTCTCTCTCTCTCTCTCTCTCTCTCTCTCTTTAAAGACTCACTTAACGAAACGATTGTATTTCCAGGTTGACAACCAATTACAAACCCGAAGTAGGAGGAATGACAATATTTGGAGACATGTATATGTATTTGGAGACATGTATATCACATCATTATTTCCCGAATGCAAACGTACATCTGTTTATAAAAATCATATTGATTACACTTGTTATAATGGTCTTGTAGAGAGATGTAACATTTCAACCGACGACACATCAATCCTTATTCCCAATGAATGTGAAGCAGGCCAAGACAGATTGGGGCACTTGACGATTACATGTCCCACCATACAGGTTGTAAATGGCAACATTGTTACATGTACTACGACTTTTGGAAAAACAATGTGCTTGATGGTTAGAGGGGCTTCACTACATATCCAGCAACAAATAGACTTAACACAGAGTAGCGTGGATGGATTGGTGTACTTATGCGAGAAACTAAAACTCTGCAAGGGAATGAGATATGACGAGAACTTCGTGATGTCAAAAAATTATGTGAAGGAAGATTGGTCAAGGTTTTGCAACGAAACACAGATTGATCAACGTGTTCGATCTTCAGTGTGCAAGGTCATCTTATCTGTGACTTCTAAAGTGGAATTATGCGAGGCGTGTAGGCGTCTTCATTCCCAAACAGAAAGGAAAGCAGGGGATGATGATGATACCTGCATTGTTTCTGATATGGAAACAAGTGAAGATAATGTGATAACTCTTGCAGAAACACCAAGCGTGAAACTAGAACCAAATGTGATGGTGGCTGAGCCTCCGGACGTAATGTTAACTGCAAATGTTGTCACAGAACCAGATAAACTGCCTAAGATTATTACATTTAATAATGTACCAGATAGATTTAACAGTTTGATGGAATCTCAACTTAGAAATAACAAGAAAGACAAGGATCCAAGACATAGGCGGTGGAATCCGGATATCATAAGCCTTTCTTTGAGTCTATATTGCAGGTCACCCAGTACTTATCAGGACCTTAAGTCATCCGGATTTCTGACACTGCCATCCAAACGTCTTTTGCAGTACTACAAAAATTCAGTTAAACAGCAACCTGGATATATTGACGAAAATTTGACTTGGATGGTGAGAGTGGCAGATAGACAGAAGATAAGTGAATTTGGAAAGCATGGTGGAATTTTAATTGATGAAATGACAATTCAGGATGACTTACAAATATCAAAAGAAGGGGACACATGGAAGTTGGTAGGCGCTGTAGACATGGGGGAGATAAACAACAGAATTGACGTGATAATGAATGGTCAGAAAAAGATCAAGCTTGCAACCCATGTTTTCCAATTAATATTTCACGGTTTCACAGGATTTAGGTGGCCAATTGCATATTTTGCATCAGAGACAGCTACAGCCCACCAAATTTTTCAAATTGTATGGGAAGGAGTTGACAAACTTGACGACAGAGGTTTCATTGTCGATTATATAATGATGGATGGAGCATCTACCAATCGCTCATTTTCTTCTATGTTGTTTACAGGCGACCCAAGACAAGAAGGGTATATGACGAAGAATATGTATGATGCTAGCCATAGGATCTGCATCATTCGAGACTTGATGCACGTTTTAAAGAAAATACGGAATAATTTGGAGTCGAGCAAATCAGCAAATGAACATGGATCAGGACGATTTCTGTCTATGGTAGACGGCTCGGTCATAATTTGGGACCATTTTACAGAGGCGTTCAAGTTTAATCTTCAGGGAGGTTTCAGATTGCACAGGAAACTGTCGAAAGAACATCTTGAATTGACGCCTCTCACAAAGATGCGGAACTCTTTGGCAATAGATGTTCTCGGGAAGGAAATGCTTTATTTGATGCGATCTTATCAGGCCTCACTGACTAACCAAGACAGTGTACGGGGTACTGTAGATCTCCTTCAACAAACCAGAAAGATCACTGAAGTTTTTTTGTGACAAAAATCGATCAATTACCGATATTAGTGATCCTCGCCTGGGCATGCTTCATGAGGTGCTAAGCTTTTTCAACACATGGGAGAAAACGGTCTCTGAGTCAACCATACTTGTCCCGCAAAAGCACCTCATGAGCAAAGAAACAAGAGATGACCTTAACTCATCCCTTATGGGGTTTATTTCACTATGTCGACAACATGTCGGAAATGGCAGGGCTATCAGTCCAGGATTTTTTAATTCTGACTTTATAGAAAATTTCTTCTGTCAACAGAGAGGCATCAAAAATGGATTAAACACAAATCCAACGATACAACAGTATGGACCATCTGTCAATAGCATTTGTCTGGGGCAAAGAACCGTGTATTCCAAATCGAACTCTATTTTGAAAGCTTCATATTTCTCAGCTACAGTACCAGCTGCTTTAAATGCAAAATCAAAATCGCTTAGAGAAGCTATACTTCAGGTTTAATTACATATATATGAGTGGCTTGTAGAAAGAGACCTGTTTATGAATTGATCTTAGGTTAAGAAATAATTATTATTCAATGTAAGTAATCACTATTTATGATTAATTTGTCTTGAAGTTAGGATTATATATGTTTATCTTGTTATTTTGTGTGTTCTTATAATAATTTCATCAGTTGTATTGATTTTTATATCTCTTGGTTAACATTTTAAACAATCGAAGTATGGTCTATGAAGGTTTTATTTGTTTGCATTATTCAAAATGTAAATCTTACATAAAGATAAGAATAAGGTTATGACACATAAAATGTCTCTGAGTTTATTGCACGCTTAACACACACACACACACACACACACACTTTTATATTGATCTTTTTTTTTTCAAGGCAGTAGGTCTCGTAACACAAATTAAACGGAACAAAACAATATTATAGTTCCAGGTCAATTAATTATTGAGTTTTTAAAAGAAACAAGTTTTACGATATAAATGAAGGGGAAATGTTTAATTAAATATTTGTAATGTCAATATTACGTTGCAGTGCGTTTCAAACTCTACGTTAAACTATCGTGGTAACACTTATCACGACAAGATTAAAGGCGGAGCAGTTGATTCAGGGCCCCCCACCCACCTAGGGCCCCGCAACACAGTGAAATTGGGAGACGGTGGGTTGGAAACTAGTGCAGGGCATTTACCATCCGATTCCAGACTTGAAAACTCTATCACCGATGCTAAAAACAAAAAAATGAATCATTAACTAGTAATATGATATCAAATGATTACTGTAAAATATATGTTTTGCCACATCCACATTGTCCAGTCAATAACAAATTGTGTCCGTCCTGGGCACATCTGAGAGCGATATACTGTTCTGTGCTGAGGTCGTCCATTGTTTTGTGTGACGGGTGCTATTTTTAGTAACGGGATGGTGCTCTATGCGCACGGCGGTATATTTTAAGTACCAACATGAAGCGAGGTTGCAAATTTACGTTTTATTTGAAAATGTCTTACAGGTATTCTTTTTATTCTTCTGTCCCATATCTAGTTAACCTACATGTTCATGAAACATACCTTGCTCATTTCTGCATAAGTAGGTTCCAGCGAGAGAGAGAGAGAGAGAGAGAGAGAGAGAGAGAGAGAGAGAGAGAGAGAGAGAGAGAGAGAGAGAGAGAGAGAAGAAACATTAGCAAAAAAAGCGCAAACTGAAACAGATAAATTGACAGTCTGAACGCTATCAGCAACTACATGTATGTATGTATGTATGTATGTATGTATGTATGTATGTATGTATGTATGTATGTATGACTTTATGTACTCTTCAACAGAGATTACATCAGATTAATCTAATTCAGGATATTACAAAATCAAGAAATACAACTAAAAACTGTTTTAAAAAACAACAGTACTATTGTGTTAACTCGCGTATTTACAAAACGAAATATTTCAATACCTGCAATCACACACACACACACACACGTGTATATATGTATATATGTATATATATATATATATATATATATGTTATAGGCGTTGTTATATGCGTTGTCTAATGTTGTAAAGCGCTTATAGCTTCTAAAGATTAGGCGCTATATTAAGTCCTCATTATTATTATTATTATTATTATTATATAGATATAAACACCCGTGTCTATGTAGGTAGGTATATTGGTAAGTGCAGAGTGAAAGCATTTTATTTACAAAGTTTGAAAATAGTAGTAATATAATACTGTAAATAATATTTTAATGATGCATTCTGCGCAAATTCAGTTATTCCATTGATGCCACATTATTACATTTCCCTAATAATCAAAGATACAGATTCTGCGCCGTGTTCGGTACAATTATTAGACACCAACGATATTTACTGCAGGGTAGAAATTGGTAAAGAATGGGCTAATTCCGGCCGGAGATCAGCCTACATTGGCTAATGTGACCATACTTATGAAAGAAAAAAGGTTAATTCGCCGGTTGGATTCAGGACATGGTCATTTAAGAGCTATGCGTTGGTAAGTAACTGTCTTTTGAATGCATGTGTGTAGTTTTTAAGTCTTCTTGCGATTCTGAAGCGATAAAAGACTCGTGAGAAAATGTCGAATCGAGCGAAGGGTTGTGGTCACGCTTGCATTCCTTGTGTTTATATATATGTTATTGTTAAGGGTATTTCATGTTGTCAGACATTTCGCCGTCCTTTATTGATAAAACTTCAGACTCCTGTGCTAAAAGTAAGATCACCCTGCTGAGTGTTGTTGTGATGGCGTTTTTGTTTTCTTAAGGTATCATAAAATCACTTAGAGCTTCGATAAAGCATATGGTTTTATAGAACAATTAAAAATTAGTCGCTACCTTACACCTAAAAAAGACGGGACTGAAAGAATTAAAAGGTTGTTTTTTGTCACACGTAGATCTATATATTAGGTTCTTTTTGCCGCACAAAATTAGTGCCGTAAAGCAGTCTAACTTCCCCTGGGGAGCATTTGTTATTTTCATTGAGGAAAAACTTGAAAATTTAGAGCGCCGTCTGTTGTCATAATGCCATGTAGTATACCATTATGACAACAGATGGCGACACGAGTTGGAAAAGAAAGATGATCATGACAAAATTAGAGCTGTTGCAAGGCCAACTCTAAATGAAATCAGGAGTTGGAATGATGTAATTTGTAATATGGCAAGTTTATATAAATAGAATATACAACTCGTAATAACTGACATATCATTTGCCATGCGACAAACTACGGTATGAAGTTAGCGTTTGGCAAAAAGCAAGATACAATTACTCAGAAGGAAAGTAGATCTAAATACTTGCAACTAGCCCTTTACCGTTTGCATCAATGAAGAATACAATATACATGGAAGGAATTATGAATGTTCCACTTGCAAGCAGCCATTTACAATAATGCAGAAGGAAAGTAGCACTTGCAAGTTGCCACGTACAGTTTGCAACAATAAAGATAACAATATACACTGATAGAATTATGAGAGTAGCACTTGCAAACAGCAATTTACAATAATGCATCAAGGAAGATTACAAAATACATGCATAGAATTATGGCGGTAATCCCCCTCCATATTTGTGAGGATCTTCGTAAATAACTGTTATCTTTAAAACATTGATAAAGCTGCTATGACTATGGAGACAACTGAGCAAATTGCATGTGTTCACATCATTCTTTTTTTTTGGCATGTTTTAGTCAAAATTGTATACAAACTGATTTTAAAAAATATTGCATAAACAATAAACGTTTAACACGAACTATATAAAGGACAAGTCTATGGAACATTTTCTCCATATATAGTTTAATATATGAATTCAAACAATTCAACGTTGGAAAAAAAAATCAGTATTCGAATAAATGCATTCATTTGTTAACTTTGCAAGTTTGGAACAATTTAGAAAATAAAAACAAGGCGGAATCGTAATTATGCAGTGCTGAATTAGTCTACCAAAATATGACTTCAAACTTACTAAATCACCGAAAAATTAAACTCACACTCCTATCGACAAAATTGGTAATATTGAGTATTTCTAACACTGCAATGTATACGCATGATGCTACGGCTCTATGGTCGTAAAATAAGCAACAGAAATAAGCGATAACAAACAAGTTTTATAACATTCAAAAGATAACTTCGTTCCATGGAATACAAAATGAAAGCTTTAAATAATTTATATTATTGTGAAATACATTTCAAATAGTTTGAAACGTTTCATGGCAAGTATAAACACATCAAGTACCAACTGAATTACAGCGGGATAGAAAACAAATTACGCTATTGAATGTTGTTGTAGCCTAGAACGTGCTGGTGTGTCAATGGGATGGAGTGTGGTGATGTGCTAAGTCTTTTGAGGTATTAAAATATTATAATAGAAATGTCCTTGAATACAAATTTACTATATTTCCAAATTAATGTTGTTATTGAATATTTTGTAATAAATTGAATAAATAAATCTAATGCTGAAAACAAAAAACATCTGAAATGGTTCTTCATTTAAGGTTAAGGCAAGAACTATAATTGTTCAAGTAAACAACATTATTTAAAATTCTCAGACATAAAAAAAAGCCAGGATAAAAGTCAAGTCTCCTCTTTAAAACATTACATATGTCAACACATTAATCAATGTCTAAGTGAAAAATATAATGCTCTATACTCAGATTCAAGCAAACGTGTTGTAACAAGATAACCGAGACGGATATTTCGGATTGATAACAAACACCTTTTATGATACAGATAAAAAGATTATGGTTTAATGTGGCGATATATATGTATAAGCAAAACAATGAAATGCGTGCGTAGTGTATCCAAATATTGGATTTAATTAAACATAATTACGCACAGACTAGAAGATGCAATCAATGATACAATGATACAAAACAATGATACGAATCAATGATACAATGATACAAAAACAATGATACAAAACCCCAGCGAAAAAAATATACAAAAAAAATGAATACAGTTTACTCACGTAGTAAACAATGCAGGATTACTCATATATAGTAAAAATGTATACGCTCAAATAGCGAAACTATATTGGAAAAATAATAACAGGACAGATAACAACTTATCTTTCCAGTTCCAAACCATATACTGGGTTCCGCAAACCCACATTAGCCCACGGCTAACAATTTACGAATAAATATATATAATGAACTATTAGTATACAGCTCCACAGCTGGTACAATAGAACTTCACAATTTCTATAGACTCCGGACCCTCTGAATACTACGAAACATTAGACCCTCCAGACACTCTGGTCATTTAGACAGCTCTACTGCTGGGTCAACCTTGTCACCCTTGACGTTAGACACTCTGGACGCTAGACATGAAGACACTCCGGCACATTAAACAGCTCTGGAAACACCAGTGCATTTAATCACAGCTCCCGACGTTTGACAGCTCCGGACACCCCGGACGTTTAACACCCTCGTACAATTAGCTGAAAAGATACCAGACACCGTGTACTAACCTTGATACAGACATAACGTAATGACGTTATACACGGTAAATTATCAAGACTATTATTATCATAATGACAGGTTCTATAGTACACCTTCCGTGTTTGATAATGCTGAATAGTAAACAATTTTATTTTAACAAAATATAGCTTTACTTTACCAATTTAAATGCCTCGTGAACACGAGTATTATGCTGTGTAAAACTATATAACAAACATGCAAAGGTAAATATAGTGATACAAAAAGCTATCACTCAGTATCAAAAATGTACTTACCCCTACAGCTAAAGTTGTGCAATCCTCCCTCCCTCGGATCTATAACCCTATAGCTACAGTCCTTGAAACCAGCCGCTTGTTGACAAAACCCGTAGTAATGTAAAGACCCTTTACGTATAGCAAAGTATTTATACGGATTCGTGCTCCGTATCATAAACACTTTGCACGAGCGGCATATAGCGAATTGTACTCACGATTCCAAAGTACAACTGCCCATATATATATAAATAAAAAAAAAATCACCCTCGGGTATCGTTGCACACGATAAACAAAACCCGAGTACATGTCTTTCCTAAATAAAACTACAACATTCCGTGACAATACCTCCCCCCTAAAAAAAAGTGGTATCACTTTTAGAACAATCACGGAATGTGAGATATGAACCATTATAAAAATCCTCCAAAATTTGTAGGCTGAACGAAATGATCTGCCCACTACGCCCTACTTAAAAAATCAGCCCCTACATTTTCTGAGCCTCGAATCGCCTCGATTCGGAAACAATACGGCTGCAAAGATAACGCCCAACGCATCAATCTTGCGTTGGCAACCTTCGCTTTATTCAAATATAAGAGTGGCCGATGGTCCGTTTGCAAAGTAAACTCCCTCCCAAAAAGGTACGTGTGGAATTTTCCTATTACCCATACTAAGCCTAAGCACTCCTTTTCAATCACGGAGTAATTTCTCTCTCTAGGGAGTAATTTCCTACTTGCATAAGCAATGGGCAATTTCACACCCCCTTGCTCCTGTAGCAAAACAGCCCCAAGACCCGTATCGGACGCATCAGTCCTCAGTACAAAAGGTTTATCAAAGTCTGGCAACTTTAAAATTGGTGCACTTACCAGTTTATGTTTTAAAGCGTTAAAGGCTTTTTCCTGGCATGCACCCCATGAAACTTTATTCGGTTCCCCCTTTTTAGTCAAATCTGTTAATGGGCTTGCAATAGCTGAAAAGTTGGGGACGAATTTTCTATAAAACCCCACTAGACCTAGGAATGATCTCACTTGTTTTTTTGTCTCTGGTCTAGGTGCATCCCTGATTGCTCCTATTTTATCTGGCTGAGGTTGCAACTGGCCTAGTCCACTTACCAGATATCCCAAACATTCTAGACTTGAATATCCTATGCTACATTAAGTAGGCCTAACTGAAAGATTTGCAGTGTGAAGTTTAATGACCAAATCCCGCAATACCCTAACATGTTCATCCCATGTATGTGTGTAAACAAAAATGTCGTCAACAAAGCTGTCGACGCTTTCCATTCCGTTTAACAGTTTACGCATAAGACGGACGCACGACGCTCCGGCATTTACTAAACCAAACGGCATGACTTTAAATTGGAAAAGTCCCTTTGGAGTCGTGAATGCCGTTAATTTGCGGGCATTATCAGAGATTGGTATCTGCCAATATCCTTTGCTTAAATCCAATTTGGAAATGTATTTGTGGCCTGCCAATTTCGAAAGTACATCTTCCATATCAGGCATTGGTTCTGCGTCAAATACGGTGATCTTGTTTAATTGTCGAAAATCGATGCAAAACCGGTTGAATATAGAATCGAGGTCATGATATCAACGTGACTAAAGAATGTATTTGTCAGTCAAGGTATCCAAATTTATTCATTATCAGCAAATAGCTTCTTTAATTGTTGTATTCAGTTAGTCCCTATTTTAATGTAATAAATACTTGAGTTAATGCCTTTTATAAATATGCAAAAGAACCGTTTCTCTTCATTAAACAGTTTGTGCCACTGTTTAGAATATGAATACTCGTCCTTCACATTCGATTTGTCAATGTCTTGCAAGGTAAGTCAACCTCATTTACATTGAAATTCCACCCAGCAGTTTAGAAGTTACGACAGCGGTTCGAAAGACGTATAGGTCGATAGACAAACTCAGCGAGTAGTCTGACAATAATGATTTTGTTTTAAGATTTGATGTTGATAAATTGTCAAAATATCGTGTAATGTCAGTAAGTGTAGATATTAGGGAACCAACGGAAAATCAAAGCTACTAGAAGCATCACATTTATGATGAAGAGGAGGCAACACAAACAAAATAAAGAACGCATTGTTACAGTTAGATGTTGGAGTTAGTTTCCATTATAAAACTCTCAGTACGATCCGAAACTATTATATATCACTAATCACTTAAAGTTTCCTGTTTCCTGTGGCGTCTTTTTTCTACGCCACACCACATGAGTCTGACGTGTTATCAATTATGTATGGCGAAATCTCTGAAAACATGAATTTACCATATCGCTATATAAATGTTTGTTTATTTTTTTATGGTTTAGCGCCATTTTTAAGCACAATATAAGATATATATGGCGGCCATTATTAATGGTGGAGGAAGAACCCCGAAAACCCCAGGAAAGAACCACTGACCCACGAGAAGCTACTGGCAAGCTTTCTCGCATAGCTACATTAGCCGAATCTTAGACTCGAAAACACGCAAGACAGAGGTGAGATGGCAGTGATCCGTAACGGACAGCGCTTTAGACCACTCGGCCAATCGGGGCCCCTGCTATATAAATGAACACAATAATTACAACTGCGACCACAACCCTCCGTTCGATTCGGCTTTTCTCAAGCGTCTTTTCTCGCTTCAGAATCGCAAGGAGATTGTAAAACTACACACATATATATCTATATATTAAAAAGACAGTGACTCAACAACGCATAACTATCGGATGACCATGTCATTAATCCAATCCAGCGAATTGAGCTTTGTTTTTACCACTGCGGTCAACACACCTTACATATAAATTCGACAAGGCGGATGTATCCCATTCTACCGCGGGCTGAATAACATGATGATCGTTTTTATCACAAACTTAAAAAGCAATGTTTAGCTTGCATTTTTTTTTCAGATTGTATTATTTTATAATTTTATATAAATTTGTACAGTATAGTAGAAAAAAGGTTGATTACGTCATTACACTTAAAATATTAAAGACGATGCTGGACCCAATAGATTAAAAATATTTGATCGTTTCTCTGGAGGTTGCCACCTTGTAGAATTATATGCTGTTTGTACTGATGCTATTTGATAACAGAACAGAAATAGTGGTAAACACAATATGGCACTTATATGCGATGTACTATTTAGTATGATGATAATAACTGAGAGAAGACAAAAAAACAGTAAGAAAGGAGAATACTCTATACTTTCTACCACTGACTAAACATCAAAAGAAGACGATGCAATAGCTGGGCAGCAAGATCAAAGACTTTGTCTAGCTGCCTGGGTGGGAACATAGAGTGTTATTTACAATGACTGAATACAGAGTAAGATAGCTCCCAAGATGTACATGAGGTTATTACAAGATTACATCAGATCTTTAGCTTCCATTATTGTGTTCATTTCTGATTGTAGCGAAAAAAATAATGCATGCGACCTCGTCATCAAGACACGTAAAGTCTTGGACAAAATGTCGTTTGCAAATTTGGATAAGTATTTTGGGTTTATGTGGCACATTGACAATGATTTTAATGAGATTCAGAAGAGTGCTCAAGTTCCTAGAACTGACAGTTTGGATGGGATAGTAGCCATTCTAGTTATGCAAAACTTACCAAGTGAAAAGTGGCAATTGTCACCGTTGTATCATATTTTTAAAAACGTACTAATTTTGGATAAAGGGATACCACGAATCCATATATAGCTGACTTTTCTGCGCAAGTAGTTAGATTTATGTGAATATATGTAACTCAACGTAGATGGTTACATGTAGATAGATGTATCTCTTAGATGATGGCCATATGTAGATAGATAAATCTACACGTAGATCGTCAAATGTGCATAAATCTTCTAAACGTAGTTGGATATATGTGGATTGATACATCGCCACGCAAATGTACAAACCTAATTGATATATCTTACCTTAGATGGATATAAGTAGATAGATATATCTCCCCGTACATGGTCATATATATATATATATATATATATATATATATATATATATATATATATATATATATATATATATATCAATGAAGATGGATATATGTGAACATATATATTTGGATGTAAATATATGTATCTGGACCGTCATATGTGTGGATTGATATATCTTCACGTAGATGGACGTATATTGCCATATATATATATCTCCATTTGGATGGTTATATGATCATGTTTATACCTCAACGTAAATGATTATATGTATATAGAGCTAACTTTGACGTGAATGGATATATGTTGATTGCTATATTGTCTGTTTGATGGATATAATTTGAGTGCCATATCGAAATGCAGATGGATTTATGCTGAAATATATATTACCATGTCGATGTAGGTTTATAGGCCGATATATCACCAGTAGTTGGACTTAAGTAGAAATATAAATCGCCACGCAGATGGATATATGTAGATTGATATATCTCTTACTTGATGGCCGTATGTAGATAGACCTGCCTCAAACTAGATAGTAATATGTGTATAAATCTATCTAGTCATAGTTGCATGTATGTGAATTGATCCATCGCCACGTTAATTGATATAACTGGATTGATATATCATAACCTTGATGAATAAATGTAGCAAGATATATCTCTACGTACATGGTCTGATAGATTTATCTCGTCATAGATGGATATAGACGTATCCATTTTCACGTTAATGGATATATCTGATGACATATCTCTATGTAGAGGAATATATGCGAATATATATGTTTCATCGTAAATGGTTATATGTAGATAGTTATATCTCCCCGTGGATCGTCAAATGTGTATAAATCTATCATGGTTGGGTATTTATTGTCAATCGATGTTGTTCTGTTTCATTTTCTGTGACATCCATTGTAATATCATAAAATCATTCTCCGTCCGCTTCTATCGCTGCTTTTATTTCTTTCAACTCCTTCTCATCTAATTGTTCAAAAAAATCCGACGAAAATTCCAGTGTAAAATCACCGTAATCGTCCATTTTGCTCGACCATGTAGCAGACGAATGCTAAATTGTATAGTAAACTATGCATTTGAATCAAAGAATATTGGAAAAAGTGTAAAAGTTATATTTATTTGCAGAATTAATTATATATTTCACAGATGACAAAATCGTTTCACAATAACGTTTCTGCAATGTTTATTTATATTTCAAAAACCGAAAGTAGTCCCAGAATTTATCGAAGTATAAACAATTCCTGATCAACATCATGTGACCGTTTACATCCAATCATATTACAGGAAATTCGTTTAATTCATAAAAATTGGAACGTATATGGTCACATGTAGATATATACATATATATCTCGACGAAGTTTGATATATGTGAACTGATATATCTGCATGTAAATGTATATATCTCGACTGTCATATGTTCACGTAGATTATTATTTGTGGATTGATATATCTCCACGAAAATGGACGTATATTACTATATGTATCTCTATTTGTATGGTTATATGATCATGGTTATACCTCAACGTACATGATGATATGTATTTAGAACTAACTTGACCTGCAAGGATATATGTTGATTGCAATATCATCTAGTTGATGCATATAATTTGAGTGCTTTGTCGCAATGCAGATATATTTATTCTGAACGATATATCACCACGTCGATGTTGGTTTATAGGCAGATATATCACCAGCAGCTGGATTTAAGTAGAGAGATAAATCGCCACGTAGATGGATGTATAGATACTAATATCACAATGTAGTTGAATATGTGAAGAATGATATATCTCTACATTAATGCATGTATATGGATTGATATATTTTCATGTAGATGGATATTTTTGATTATATATATATATCTTCACTTCGATTTTTATATGTAGATATATTTATCTCTAATTAGATCGCCGTATGTAGGATGGTCTATCTCCTCTAAAAAGGACATATCCTGATATATATGTACACGTATATGATCATTTGTAGATTCATTATCTCTAAATAGTTGGATATATGTGACTTAAAAAACCACTACACAGATGGATGTATATGTATTGACATATGTCGATGTAACTTGTTCTATGGCAAGAGAAATATATCAAAGTAGAGTGAAACAGGTTGGGAGATATATCTTCCCGTTGATGGATACATATAGAAAATGAAATCGCAAGGTAGATTGCCAAATGTAGATAGTTCTATCTCCAAGTAGATATTAAATAGTGTAAAAATCTATCTGGACGTAGTTTAATATATGTGGATTTATACATCGCCACATGGATAAACCTGGATTGATTTAGCTTAACCTAGTCATGGTCATGTGTAGATATACATATCTCGACGTAGACGGATATATGTGAATTAATATATCTTCATGTAAATATATGTATCTCGACGGTAATTTCTTCACGTAGATGGATATATGTGGACTGATAAATCACAACGCAATTGGACATATATTGATAGATATATATCCATGTAGATTTTTATTTGCTGATAGCTATATTTCAATATACCTGATTATATGTAGATAGTTATATCTTCACAAGGATGGATCTATGCTGACAGCTATAGCGCCAGGTAGAGGGATATATTTAGATCTCCATATCGCCAAGCAGATTGATTTATGTTGAATGATATATCACCACGTCGATAGAGATGTACATATACGAGGAGGCATATTTAGATTGATATATAGCTTCGTATATGTTTATATGTTGATTGGTATATCTGGAAGTAGATTGATACATACGAATAGATTTATCATCACATATATCACCAAGTAGTTGTATTTAGGTAGAAACATCAATCGCCACGTAGATGGATATATGTAGATATTTATATATCGACGTAGTTGGATATGTTAACGTTGATAAATCTCAACGTTAATGGATATATCTGGATTGATATATCTCCATGGAGACGGACATATGTGAATATATATCTTAAAGTAGATATTTATATGTATAAAGAAATATATCCAGGTAAATTGCCATATGTAGAAAGATCTACTACAACGTTGAGCGACATATATTTATTGGTATATCTCCAAAAACGTGGTTAGTTATAGATGTATATATATATATATATATATATATATATATATATATATATATATATATATATATTTGTATTGAAACATCACTACGTACATGGATGTATCTGTTTTGACATATCTTGATTTCCTTTGTTCTATGTGGAAAGCTATGCCTCCTCGTATATGTGTCTATTTTGTGCAATATATATTTGTGTAGATAGATATATTTAGATAGATGTATCTCTTAGATGATGGCAATATGTAGATAGATAAATCTCCACGTAGATCGTCAAATATGCATAAATCTTCTAAACGTAGTTGGATATATGTGGAATGATACATCGCAATGCAAATGTACAAACCTTAATTGATATATCTTAGCTTAGATGGATATTAGTAGATAGATATATCTCCACGTACATGGTCATATGTAGATATAAATATCTCGACGAAAATGGATATATGTAAACTAATATATTGGGATGTAAATATATGTATCTTGACCGTCATTTGTTCACGTAGATTAGTATGTGTGGATTGATATATCTCCACGTAGATGGACGTATATTGCCATATATATCTCCATTTGGATGGTTATATGATCATGTTTATACCTCAACGTAAATGATTATATATATATATATATATATATATATATATATATATATATATATATATATATATATATATATATATATATATATATATATAGAGCTAACTTTGACGTGGATGGATATATGTTGATTGCTATATCGTCTAGTTGATGGATATAATTTGAGTGCTATATCGCAATGCAGATGTATTCTTTCTGAAAGATATATCACCACGTCGATGTTGGTTTATAGGCAGATATATCACCAGCAGCTGGATTTAAGTAGAGAGATAAATCGCCACGTAGATGGATGTATAGATACTAATATCACAATGTAGTTGAATATGTAAAGATTGATATATCTCCACGTTAATGCATGTATATGGATTGATATATTTTCATGTAGATGGATATATTTGATTATATATATATCTTAACTTCGATTTTTATATGTAGATATATTTATCTCTAATTAGATCGCCGTATGTAGGATGGTCTATCTCCTCTAAGAAGGACATATCCTGATATATATTTACACGTATATGATCATTTGTAGATGCATTATCTCTAAGTAGTTGGATATATGTGACTTAAAAAAACCACTACGCAGATGGATGTATATGTATTGACATATGTCGATGTAACTTGTTCTATGGCAAGAGAAATATATCAAAGTAGAGTGAAACAGGTTGGGAGATATATCTTCCCGTTGATGGATACATATAGAAAATGAAATCGTAAGGTAGATTGCCAAATGTAGATAGTTCTATCTCCAAGTAGATATTAAATAGTGTAAAAATCTATCTGGACGTAGTTTAATATATGTGGATTTATACATCGCCACATGGATAAACCTGGATTGATTTAGCTTAACCTAGTCATGGTCATGTGTAGATATACATATCTCGACGTAGACGGATATATGTGAATTAATATATCTTCATGTAAATATATGTATCTCGACGGTAATTTCTTCACGTAGATGGATATATGTCGACTGATAAATCACAACGCAATTGGACATATATTGATAGATATATATCCATGTAGATTTTTATTTGCTGATAGCTATATTTCAATATACCTGATTATATGTAGATAGTTATATCTTCACAAGGATGGATCTATGCTGACAGCTATAGCGCCAGGTAGAGGGATATATTTAGATCTCCATATCGCCAAGCAGATTGATTTATGTTGAATGATATATCACCACGTCGATAGAGATGTACATATACGAGGAGGCATATTTAGATTGATATATAGCTTCGTACATGTTCATATGTTGATTGGTATATCTGGAAGTAGATTGATACATACGAATAGATTTATCATAACATATATCACCAAGTAGTTGTATTTAGGTAGAAACATCAATCGCCACGTAGATGGATATATGTTGATATTTATATATCGACGTAGTTGGATATGTTAACGTTGATAAATCTCAACGTTAATGGATATATCTAGATTGATACATCTCCATGGAGACGAACATATGTGAATATATATCTTAAAGTAGATATTTATATGTATAAAGAAATATATCCAGGTAAATTGCCATATGTAGAAAGATCTACTACAACGTTGAGCGACATATATTTATTGGTATATCTCCAAAAACGTGGTTAGTTTTAGATGTATATATATATATATATATATATATATATATATATATATATATATATATATATATATATATATATATTTGTATTGAAACATCACTACGTACATGGATGTGTCTGTTTTGACATATCTTGATTTCCTTTGTTCTATGTGGAAAGCTATGCCTCCTCGTATATGTGTCTATTTTGTGCAATATATATTTGTGTAGATAGATATATTTAGATAGATGTATCTCTTAGATGATGGCAATATGTAGATAGATAAATCTCCACGTAGATCGTCAAATATGCATAAATCTTCTAAACGTAGTTGGATATATGTGGAATGATACATCGCAATGCAAATGTACAAACCTTAATTGATATATCTTAGCTTAGATGGATATTAGTAGATAGATATATCTCCACGTACATGGTCATATGTAGATATATATATATATATATATATATATATATATATATATATATATATATATATATCTCAACGAAGATGGATATATGTGAACTAATATATTGGGATGTAAATATATGTATCTTGACCGTCATTTGTTCACGTAGATGAGTATGAGTGGATTGATATATCTCCACGTAGATGGATGTATATTGCCATATATATCTCCATTTGGATGGTTATATGATCATGTTTATACCTCAACATAAATTATTAGATGTATATAGAGCTAACTTTGACGTGGATGGATATATGTTGATTGCTATATCGTCTGGTTGATGGAAATAATTTGAGTGCTATATCGCAATGCAGATGGATTTATGCTGAAAGATTTATTACCATGTCGATGTAGGTTTATAGGCCGATATATCACCAGTAGTTGGATTTAAGTAGAAATATAAATCGCCACGCAGATGGATATATGTAGATTGATATATCTCTTAGCTGATGACCGTATGTAGATAGATATGTCTTAAACTACATAGTAATATGTGTATAAATCAATCTGTTATAGTTGCATGAATGTGAATTTATCCATCGCCACGTTTATTGATAAAACGGACTGATATATCATATACGCAAATGTATATACCTGGATAATATATATATATATATATATATATATATATATATATATATATATATATATATATATATATATATATATATATATATATATATATATATTATATATATATATCTACGTACATGGTCACATGTATATAATAATAATAATAATAATAATAATAATAATAATAATAATAATGAGGACTATGTATAGCGCCTAATCTTTAAATCTAAGCGCTTTACACCATCAATAATGATATGACTTCACTACAGAACAATAAATGAGAAAAACAATGAAATCGGAAAGCATAAAAACATGCTGAAAATATATAAGATACAAAACATGATTAGGTCGCTAAGTTCGTCCCTGAAGTCGCTACAGGTGAGTCTTGAGAGCACTCTTGAAAGGGACCACTGTGTCTTTGTGTCTAATTTCAATGGGCAATTCGTTCCACGTTGCCGGGCCCTGGTATGCAAACGAACGTTGTCCATATGACTTTGTTTTCACCTTGGGAACAATGAGTATACGATTATCAGAAGAACAGCGTAAGGATTTAGCTGGTGTATACACATGGGTGAGGCTGGATAGGTATGTTTAGCACAGAGAACAAATTTTGTGTTTGATTCTGTATCGAATTGATAGCCAGTGTAGGGTACAGAACAGTGGTGAGGTGTGCTCTGATCGAGGTACTCTAAAGATGATCCGTGCAGCTGTGTTTTGAACTTTTTGAAGTTTCTGGAGTAAATATTGTGAGGAACCAGACAGAATTGAGTTACAATAGTCTAGTCTTGAAAGTACTAATTAACACACAAGTGTTTTAGTGGCATCAACAGAAAGATATTTACGAATGGAACTGATGCGTCTCAATTCACGATATGCAGCCCTGCAGATGTTCATGACATGTTGGTGCAATGTGAGAGTACTGTTTAGAGGAACACCTAGATTCCGTACTGACTGTGCGAATTTAATGTTGGTGTTGCTGATATTTATTGTCTGAGGTAAAGGATGTGAATGAGAAAGTCTTTGTGTTGTGATCAGAATAGCCTCAGTTTTATCATCATTCATCTGCAGCTTGTTACATGTCATCCATGATATCACATCCGAAATGCACTTCTCTACTCCATGGATGGTAGCATCAACTTCAGTTGGGTGGCTAGACTTGTATATTTGGGTGTCATCAGCGTACAATTGGTGCGACACTGGGTGATGATCTATGACACTTGTGAGCGGCTGAGTGTACAGAATGAAGAGAACAGGTCCAAGAACATATCTCTCTGGAACACCATAACATACGTCAACTGGGCTGGAGTGTATTCCATTTGCAGATATAATTTGTGTCATCTTCACTAAGTAGGACTTGAATCACTGTAAGGCTATATTCTGAATGCCAAATACATGATGGAGACGGTGAAGTAATATATCATGGTCTATTGTGTAAAATGCTGCAGATAAATCCAGGAGAGTGAGGACTGTAATCTTTCCACTATCCAAAGCGGAGAGAATGTCACTAAATACTTGCAGAAGAGTAGTTTCCGTACTGTGGCAAGGGCGATATGTAGACTGTACATTGCTAAAAAGGATGTTTGAATTCAAATGAGATACAGGTTGAGTTAGAACAACCTTTTCTAAGATTTTTGATATGAAAGGGAGATTAGAAACTGGCCGGTAGTTCTTTAAATCGTTATGGTCCAGTGTTGGTTTCTTCAGCAGTGGCTTTACGATGGCAGTTTTGAAAAATGATGGGAATTCCCCTGATAAGAGAGAGATATTAATAACATCAGTTAGTGAAGGCAATATTGGTTCAAAGCACTCAAGCAGCGGTGATGTAGGAATTGGATCAAGTTCACAAGACTTTGGTGCACTTTTCATCACGATTGTCCGTACTTAATCTATAGAAACAGGTTCAAATGCTCCTAACGGTTGTCGCTGAAATTCTGCATCATACCTGTATGGTGACGAATCAGTTGTAATTGTGCTGTCAAGCGAATATCTAATGGTTTGAACTTTGTCATTGAAGAAATTTGCAAATTGGTCTGGTAGGTCTAGTGGAGAGAAGGTTGTTGGAAGTGGTGTCAAATTGTTCCTTGACATTAGTTTGTTAGTTATCTCGAAGCGCTCTTTGCACCTGGAACTCTCCGTGATCATAGAACTGTAGTGGGATGATTTGGCTAAATGGAGTATGTTTGTGACGTTCTTCTTAGCGGCTTCGTAGATTTTTTATGAATAGTGAGTCTGGTGGAATGCCAAAGCCTCTCTGCTTTTCGGCGATGTCTTTTAGCAGTACGAAGCTGGTCCCTAACACTGCTATACCAAGGAGAACACTTTTTTTATTGATACTCTGCATTTGGTGGCTGGGGCATGTTTTTCAAGCATTGAACGCAGGCAGTTATCAAGTTGTTCCGCTGTTGGATGTAAGAAAGTTGTTAGGTTTTCTTGGATGTCATGCATGAATTTGGTTCTATTTATCATACGGAGGTTTATCTTAGTAGCAAATACAGGTGGAGGGTTAGGGACTGATACGTCGAGATGGCATACAATGCATAGGTGATCAGATGCAAGTTCGTGGGATACAAGAGTTGATTGCAGAATATTATCATCAGGTCTATAAAGGAACCCGTCTAAAATGTGACCAAGTTTATGGGTAGGTTGGTTAACAGACTGTTTAAGATTGAAAACATGAATGGAATCTAGGTGTTTTGACGTGTTTGGTTTACCAGGAAAGTCATTGTGAAAGTTGAAATCTCCAAGAATAATTAGGTTGCCACCTATCGAATTTCCATACTCTAGAAGATTTGGAAACTGCTCCAAAAAGAGAGATTTAGTCAGCTTGCTTTTTCTACTAGGAAGAGGACGGTAGAGACAGAAAAAAATGGACTTACCTTTGTTCCAGTATGAGCGTTGTTTGGACTAGTTCAAACGATGTGTGGCAGAAGTTGAAGGTTGTGTTGCACTTGAGGCATTTGATCATGGAATCCTTTGCAATTACAGCGATTCCACCTCCGCGAGAGTTGCGTGGGAACGACTTCATGGAGTAATCGCTGGGTGTTAAATCCGCACACTTACCTTCATCACCTACCGAAAGTAACCAAGTTTCTGTCAGGAAAAGACGTGAATATTCTGGTCATTGATAAAATTAACAATTTCTGTGCGCTTTTCCGATGATCCTACTGATTGAGCGTTGAATAATGCAATACGTAGTGGTATCCCTCGGACAGTTGACACAACGGTTGACGATTTAAGAGGTATTTGAACCAGGTTATTGAAAATAACGGCAGAATTTTTAAGCTGCTTATCCGTTACGGGCGAAAGGGAGATAACTGGAATCCTTCTTCCTGTTCTTTTGAAAGAACCTTTCATTTTTCCCTTCCGTTTACATTTAAGAAATGATGAATGAATTCCCAGTTCGTTTAGTCCTGAGCATAATGTAGTATCTAGAACCAAAGTGTTGTCATTTAATTGAATTGATGAGGATTCGTCGTAGTGTAAGCGGTCACATGACGGCGGTTTATTCAAAAACAAATTACGTCTCAACATCGAGACAAAACAGCTGAGAAAAAATCCAATTGCTCTCGATTCCAACACAAGGAGATGAACCAACACACATGAACGGATGCATGATGAAACACAACAATGTAGACGATGACAGAAAACAAGCACAAATATCACAAATATAGTACAAAATCGGAAGAGTCCACTTTCAAGCAGTCAAGCGATGGCGGCCATCTTTCTGTATATATATGTATATATATATATATATATATATATATATATATATATATATATATATATATATATATATATATATATATATATATATATATATATATATATATATATGTCGACGATGTACTGCTTGAAAAAATATCTTTGCTAGCACTTAAAAGATAAAGAAAGACAAACTTTGCTTGACATTTACTTAACTTTAATACAAATTTTAAGAAAAAGTTAAAGGTATTAATGATGATATTTACAAGCAATTTTAGGATCGTAAATGAAAATAAATGGCCCACATTGCCAATGAACAAAAAGTGCATGAAAGAATAACTTTTAGTTTGTAAAGAAGTAGTAAATTGTTCCATTAAGCAATTAAAAGGAACAAATTCCATTTTTAAAAGGTAACAAAAGACCAATTCCAAGTCGTAAAATCTCATAAAAGTTTAACATTACATATCTTTATATTAATTAGTATATACTGCAATATACCTTCACAAAAATTAAAGTTGTACAAAGTATTGTCTTTTATTAGTCATTACTGGGAACAAAAAAAGCATTTTCTACAGTAAATTGGATAACAACTTTGATTTGCATCAGAGTATATCTTGAGGTACCCTGCAACAAAGCTTTACATTACACATTCAACACCTTTTACCAGTGAGCCTTGGTTCAGTCCTCCATCCCAGCAGTGGCCACCATTCAAGTTTGATGGTTTCATCTAGATTTTATAATCGTTTTCGCAACCAACACCACCATATCCCTATGTATACCAGTTATCAAGTGCACAAAAATGACAATAATATGATGCATGAAGAATTTAGAAATCAGGAAAACTTCATGTCGATGGAGATGTCTGTTCACTACTGTAACCTTGGTAAACAGTTTTACTGCATACTAATCTTGGTTTATGTGGCAGGTAAATGTAAAAGAAGAAATGTAAAGAACAAACTAATAAAAGAACAACCTATGACCATCATGTTTTATTACAATACTATTTTACTCAATAATTCAACAACGACATGTACAATGGACAACAATATATGCAATCACAACCTCCATTTATCTGACAAACGCCTTATATTTAAAATACTTCAAATGTATATGACTGATTAAACATAATGCATGCATGTATCAATTGATTCAACAATTGCCATAATAAAAAAATTAATTTCAGTAGCTTGTCTCAGATAAACAAGACGAGACACTTATATTTCAGTAAAACCTGTCTTGAAAGACCACTGCTATAAAAGACCACCAATCTTGAAAGACTACACTCTCAATGCACACCTTTATTGATTATATAACATTGTAACCTGCTAGGAGAGACCACCTGAGTTGAAAGACCTAAATGTTTTGGCAAAAGAGATGGTATTTCATGGTAGGTTCTACTGTACTATGTTAAATGATGTAACCATATACCATTTTCAAATGTGAAAAAGTGAAGCAGGCCCCTTACTAACATACTAAAATCTGAGAGCAGTAGACTAGATTTTTTTGTAATTATGCAAACAAGAATTGCAGAAAACATGATTGTTAATATACTTCTTTCCCATTGACAGAAATTAACTTTGTTGTGCTGTCTAAAGCTTTATGTTGTATTAAAACCTTCAACAAAAATGTAAATACATTTCCAACCATTAGTTATCATAAAAACGCATTTTCCAGCCAAGCTAATCTCAGCTTCAAACATCGCCAGGCCATTTCGGTCAGTTTGTGAAATAGGTCTTTGTCAAACTGACAGAAAAGGCAGAGGATGTTCCTATTCATTATTGCATCAAACATGTGCTCTTCTGGCCTTTCTTAGCAACCAATCAAAACTGAGCACATGACACACAGGAAATATGTGACATATTTCACAACTACACAAGGACAACATATCCGCTAAAAGTGACAACTGAGATTTTTACAAAACAACATGTATCAAAATAGCACATTCTTCACCACAAATAGTGCGCACAATTCTTATTACGTGTATTTGCATGATTTTGCCCATATAGAAAGCTTAAATTTGGTGGGAATTTTCACTGGATGCATCCTTATTTCTAGGCCTGGATTATCCACTTAGACTCCTTTGGGACATCAGGGGTGTCTTTGTCTTTTTTGACGCCCCGCGTTCTTTTTAGCGGAAGCCTCTTGCTCCTTGTTGAACATATATCAAAATATGTATTGTCCAACATTTCCTTTACTTTTTGGAACGTATCCGATTCCCATGAAGGAGGTTGGGAAATCAGCCCACGATCTGCCCCTTCTTCATCCGAACTCATGTAGTTCTTGTCCAGGACCTTTCTTACTTTTGCTTTTTTTTCCAGACTCCATGTTTCTTTTTTGTCCAAAGCAGTGAGTCTTCTCTTACATTTCTGTTACATTATAAATAAGAAAAAAGTTGAAAGATTGCACTTAATTACTTACAAACACCATGACTTTTAAAAAATAAAAACGTGTTGCAAATATTTAAGGTAGGAAACATTATTAGGTCAGTGGGCAAGTTAGTCCACATTGCTGGACCCTGGTTGTCCATATGACTTCATTTTCAAAGTGGGAATAATGAGTATGCGATTGTCAGAAGTGGAGCGTATGTATTGTGCTGGTGTGTACACATCGGCGAGTCAGATATGCATGTCGGACTGGAGTCCGTCAGTGAAACATAGCACATAGAACGAGTTTTGTGTTTGATTCTGGATTGAATGGATAGCCAATATAGAGTACAGAGCAGCGGGGAGATGTGCTCTGATTGTGGTACTGAAAGTATGATTCGAGCAGTGGTGTTTTGAACTTTTTCAAGTTTCTGGAGTATATATTGAGATGAACCAGACATACTGAGTTACAATAGTCCAGTCTTGAAAGTACTAATGAACACACAAGTGTTTTAGTACTGGTCATACCCGCATTGCAAAATGGAATGTGTTACACTGAGTTGTTTTATTTGGAGAACTGTCTACAAATATCAGGGCTCGAAATAGTAGTAGTCCGCTAGCCAGAGGCTAGCAGATTTTCCGTTGGACTAGTAACCTTCATACTGTTAATAGTCCAATGGGCTGTTACGTTTTGGTTATCAATAGTCAGCGTTTGTTTATGCCATTCCCAAATAAAGACTTGACTTAGCAGATGTTCTGTAGAATCAAAGCAGTGGCCATTGTAAACACAATATTAGCATGAGAAGACGAAGCCAATGTCTGCCTCGGAAAGCTGCGTTTCTATAACAAGAATCCATTTCATTTATTGCATTTCAATTAACAGTGCAAGTTATGTTCCCATAATTAACAACAGAAGTTTGATAATTGATCCTAATAATTCTGATAACGAATTAAATGAAAAAAATGATGTGATTTTACACTTGTTTTCCTCGACCACAGTTACAAAGTACAAAGCGGTATACCACACGAAGAACACGGCAAAAAGTATTTTTAAAAAAAATTAGTTCATACGTTTTTTTATATATTGCTTGCTACCCAAATGCTCCTACAGTCTCAAACAGGAAACTACATTTTTCCATTGAAATAATTATAAGAATTAGATCAATTTATTACGATGACGATATTGACATCCTTTCCATACAACTACTTTTTCTATGATGATAATAATAGTTTGTATTATTTTCCCTTACAAGAATAAACAAATAATTGGATATCCAAGCAGAATGCCATACATTTGTTGGGAATTTAAATCTCTGAGCATGGGTATTTAAGATTTGAAAATGTTCTGCCTTATTATTAATTTAATCATTACATTGAGGTTCGATTAATTAAGAACAATTACTAAACTTACATAATTGGAGTTGTTAAACATAATAGTTAGGTGATGCTGAAGATCATCTTGAACAGACTGAACCTACAAGCAGAAGAAATAATTGCTGAAGAACAGGCAGGGTTCCGTAGTGAAAGAAGCACAACAGAACAAATTTTCAATCTTAGGGTTCTGTGTCAAAAGTACTCACAACATCAACAAGACATCTATCATGTGTTCATAGATTTCAAAAAGTCTTTTGATAGAGTGTGGCATGAGGCATTGTGGGCCACAATTAAGAAGTACAACATGTGTCAAACGTTGACCAACACCATCAAGCAGCTGTACGCCAAGGCTACCAGTGCAGTAATTGCTCAAGGTTCTGTGGGGGACTGGTTCAAGACTACAGTTGGAGTACGGCAAGGCTGTCTCCTGTCACCCACGTTTTTCAACATCTACTTAGAGCGCATCATGAGCGAAGCCCTGGAAAACCACTGTGGAACAGTAAGCATTGGAGGGCGTAACATCACCAACCTCCGCTTTGCAGACGACATTGATGGGCTGGCAGGAAGTGAAGATGAGCGAGCCACCTTTGTAAAGAACATGGACAAAACATCTTTCAGATTTGACATGGAGATAAGTGCTGAGAAGACAAAACTGATGACAAACAGTGGCAAACAAATCTCAACCAATATTAAAGTCAGAGGACAGGAACTGGAAACAGTGGGTCAATTTAAATATCTTGGTTCCATAATCACGGAAGAGGGATCAAGAGTAGAAATTTTGTCACGAGCAGCACAAACAACGGCAGCTATGTCAAAGCTAAGACCCATCTGGAAAGACAAGAACATCTGTCTGAAAACTAAAATCAGACTATTGAGAGCACTAGTCATCTAAATCTTTCTGTATTCATGGACCCTGACAGCAGAATTACTACGAATAATTCAGACACTTGAAATGAGATGCTACAGAACCATCCATGGCTTCTCTTACATGGACTACATCAGAAATGAAGAAGTGCTCAACACCATCAGACACAAAGTAGGCCATAATGAAGACCTCCTCACCATTGTCAAAAAGAGAAAGCTGAAATGGTATGATCATGTCACTAGAGCGAACAGTCTATCCACAACAGTACTGCAGGGTAGTGTCCAAGTTAGTAGAAGGAGAGGTAGACAGAGAAAAAAGTGGAGTGACAACATCACAGAATGGACCAGGACACGTTTTTCAGAGACACAGGCATTGGCACATGATCGAGTCAAGTGGAATGAACTGGTCAGATGTTCAGCAGCACAGTGCCTCAATGACCACACTAGGTCAAGAGTCTGATGATGATGATGATGAAACACAATGCCGAGTGTCAGATGGCTTCGTTTGATGGGAACAGACTTTTTCCAATCTGAAACAAACATTATCTTATGATGCTAATATTGTATAAGTGTTTACAATAGCCACTGCTTTGGTTTTATCAGCTGGAGTTAAGTCTTTGTTAGGGAGAGGCCATTTAATTATGGGTAGGGGCAAATTAAAGGCACGTGTTTCTTGCTCTGACTTTCTTATATAAAGACACTGTGCCATTCCCATTTTTGCTTTAAATAATTCGCGTCAGCTATACAATAACATCTCATATTTCAAAATAAGGCAAATTTCCATCCTCATAAGACAGGCAAAATGTGATATTTGACAGAAGGTATTCAGCCACCGGAAAAAAGCAAACCTTCAACAAGAATGATGAGGAATAATTCTTATGATAGGAAAAACCATAACGGAAAATTTCAGAAGAAATGGCAAAAGATAGGAAATGGCTGAATTATGACGAACATAGGAACATTATGTGGTGTAACTGGTATACCGGTACGCATATCGCAAAACAAACACACAGAAAACATCCAATTTTGTGTCTAGGTTGTTTGAACTCTAAAATTGAACTTCTAAATGTATATGAATGCTGCGTGACATTGTTTTGTGAACAGGACTAGTAAAAATTTGGCAGGAAATTTAGCAAATTATCTGAATAAACCTTCTGGCTACAAAGTAATTTGTTCTAAAATTAAGCTTTGCACACACACACACAGACACACATAGAGGGTTAAGTTCACATCGGTAGCAAATGGTAGCCGTTTATACCCAGACGATTTTTCTTTCAAATTGTTGGAAGATTGGTAGTTAATGGATGTGTTGATTTGTCTCCAAAATTCATAGTCTCTACACCCAAATGAAAAGAAAACAGTCAGTCCATAAATTAAAATGAACATTGTTTGCCACTTGTGTCAAAAGGTTACATGCACAAAGTATCTAATATAGTAATAATAATAATAATCTAATAATCCAGGCAAATTTCATTCATCAACTATATCACCTCTTTCTTCCTCTCATATCGCATCTGGCGTACTTTGTGCTCATCTAATTTGTTTTTTGTCTTTCTTTTCTCAGTCTCCTTTTGGGTGGTATAATATCATGGCATAGCAGCTGTGTGAAAAATGAAAGATACATTTTAGCAAAGTATTCTCAGTGTCTAGGTACATGTAGACGGATATATGTGGATATTTATATCTCAGCGAAGATGGTTATATAGAGATAGCTATATAGCAGGGTGATGGCCATATGCTCATAGATATTTCTCCCAGTAGATGGATTTATGTAGATTGTAGATTTATGTAGATATATCTCTACGTAGATTGACACATGTGGATATATATAAATTCATGTCGAAGGTTATATGCAGAGGGATATATTTCCATGTAGATGGTTATAAACTTATAGATATATCTTTACGTAGATGGAACTATGTATATGCATACAACCAGATGTGTAGACTTGTATATCTTGATGTAGCTGCTTATATCTGGATAACTTCATGTCTACGACCATGGATATATCTTGATTGATATATCTACATGTAGATGGACATATCTCAACGATGATGGTTATATGTAGATAGCTCGAATTGCAGGGCGATGGCCATATGTTGATAGATATTTCTCCCAGTAGATGGATTTATGTAGATTGATATATCTCTACGTAGACTGACATATGTGGATAGACATATATAGTCATGTCGATGGTGATATGCAGAGGGATATATCTCCATATAGATGGTTATAAACGTGTATATATATATATATATATATATATATATATATATATATATATATATATATATATATATATATATATATATATATATATATATTTACGTAGATGGAACTATGTAGATGCTTATAACCAGATGTAGATAGTAATATGTAGACTGATATATCTTGATGCAGTTGGTTATAGATGGATAACTGTCATGTCTATAACAAAGGATATATCTTAATAGATACATCTACATGTAGATGGATATATGTGGATAGACATATCTCAACGAAGATGGTTATCTGTAGATAGCTATAATAGTAGGGTGATGACCATATGTTGATATATATTTCTCCCAGTAGATGGATTTTTAGATTGATATATCTCTACGTAGATTGACACATGTGGATAGATATATATTTATGTCGATGGTTATATGCAGAGGGACATATCTCCATGTATATGGAGCAGAGAGGGTGAATCCGACAACTACGTTTACAAGGCGTTAATTCGACAGCCAATGCTTCCTCGTAAATGCTTAATAGAAGCTTCCATTCGGCAAAACAGAATGACGCCAGGTTATTGTCACCATGTGTTGGTGCATCACGAAAAATCGAAGATTTTCAACAACGTTGTTGTGATTTCACATAGACCTTATTTGGCCAGCCAAGGCTTGTTCGTAAATGCTTAATCAGCACTCCCTCTGCTGCTGCGGGTTAACAAAATTAGCCATAGATACGATGATAAATTAGCAATATATTTTTTATATAAATGGCAAACGTTGGAGAAGCACAAATAACTAGAACAACTAGAGAACGGTTGGCTGCGATTAAGAAATTTCTCCCGGTGATAGATTCTTTCAGAGATAATTTGCAAGCTCGACAACAAGCAAAATTAGATTTTACCGCCGATACTGAACAATTATTTAAGCCTATAACTGCGGCAACTGGAGAAGTTGTAACCGCGATAAAGGAATCTAAACCACCGGTAACACCTGAGGTAAAACCTAGAGGAAAAACTTTTTGAAAAATCTGATAATAGAAATCAAGAGTTACGAGATAGATTTACCGAAGATTTTTTTTAGCAAATATCGATAAAATTGATCCAGAATCATTGATAGATTTTACAGCTTCTGGTTTTGTTGATAGATATAATTATTTAAAACCAGGACAAAAGAAAAAATTTTATCGGTAGTTTTGACAAATGGATTGATGTGATTTATAAAGTTAAACCAGGTTAGCAAGGTCGATAAAAGGTATAGTTCATTTGATGCTGCTGTTAGATTAAAAGATTATGAAAATGAACGAATAAGAGAAGCTCAAAAAAAAATTATATTATCAACCCCCACAAAATGAGAAAGAAGAAAACAATAACAAGAATTAAAACAAGAACAAAAACTTATACCAGAACCACGAGGACGACCAAAGAAAGAAATCCTTGTTGAGGATACTCAATTCCAAGAGGAACCTGAAGCTGATCTCGCGCAGGATATACCCGGAAAATCTGGTATGGGATATCGCGGTGGTGAAATTTCTAAAAATTCAATACCATGTTCAAGAAATATCCTCGATGATATATCATGGTTAGAAGTTCTCATCGGAGGAAAACGAGCTGGAAATAATTCTCCAGAGATAATTAACGAAGCGGCTGAAATCTGTCAACGGTTATTTCAAGGTCGTGTAATAAATATTGGATTATATCGTAGTTTCATTGATGAACTTACCGATGATTATTATAGCGATTGAAAATCCAAAGGATTTTTCATTGATGACTTTGTCATTCGATTAGATATATAGCATTTAAATAAAATGATAGAACATGAAAATGATTTTTGATTGTTTTTATTGAAAAATCTTTGATTTTCAGTGATTTTTGTCTGTTTTTTGATGATTTTTTTTTTGTTGGTCTTAGTTGAAAATTTCAAAGAAATTTTACGGTCAAGTAGTCGATTTTCCGTGTTGTTTCTCATAGACATTTTCCACTTCGACGAATTTTTAGTGATTTTTTGATGATTGAAATCACATTTTGTGATTTTATTGATGATTTTTGATGATTTTTGTCTGTTTTTGATTAAAAAACTACAAAAAAATCCGTGAAAATCATAAAATGATTTTACGGTCAAGTAGTCGATTTTCCGTGTTATTTCTCGTAGAGATTTCTCATTAGAAACTATTTCCATTGAAAACGGATTTTCACAGTGATTTTTTAGTGATTTTCAGTTGCTATTGATGAAATTGCAAAGCAATTTACAATGGTGATGGGTTGATCACTGGAACTTCTATGGATTTTTCACACTTGCAATTTAGAGTAGTGTAGACTTTTTCAATAATATGTATCATCATACGCGAATAGTTATTTACGAGAAACATAAACTTGAAAATGCAATCAGGGAAAGTTTTCATCATCGTAAAAATCCTATGGATTTCAACGGAGATGAAAATCCAAAGGATTTTCACGTTGAACTAGTCATTGATAACCTCGGCGACGATGATAAATTTCTACTTACTGAATCCCAATTACAACAGCTGCAAGAGAATACTATAACAACGATTGATTGTGACTACGATCAAATTATGCAATATGTTCATTCATGCCTACACGTTGAAGAGTTAATAGGAATACTAAACAGGAAAAATCCATAGGATTTTCGATTTGACCTACTCCTCGATTGAAAATCCTATGGATTTTCCAATGAAAAAAAAAAGAAATCACCAAAAATTAACCCACCCACCGCATAAACTATTATTATACTTCCGTGTAGTCAATGTATATGTGCCTCTTTATTGATTAAAAACCTGGTTCTGGTTGAGTAAGCGCGCCGTTACCTGTTCAACAGGTATTGGGATTATTATATATATGTCAATGTATAGTGAGAATTTTACCTGTAAGCATTTAGGTGATTATGTCTTAAGCTAGTTTTGTACGGGCTGAAGTATTTATAACTCCGATGAGGTAACAAGTGGGGCATTTTCAGATTCGCGAACAAGCGTTATAATATTTCGAATTTTTTAATTAATTTCGCGTTTGATCTCATATTGATGTCCCAAATCTCTTCTATTTTTTTTCCACAATAGTAAATAACGGGACAGACTTGTCTACGTAATGTTGATTGAACGAATTATAAATCGCCTGTTGGACGCGTTTAATAAATGAATATGACTTAGGCAATGTGTATCTATTTCGTTACATATTATCTCTTATATCCTCATAATCGGAAAGAATCTGGTCACAGTTTAACCTTTCTGATAATCGAATTCCCTGATTTTTCAATTCTGATATTTCATTTATAATCTGATTAATATTTTCATGATTAATTTTATATATAATTATACATATTTAATTATAAAAAATCAAAAAATTTGGGTCAATTTTGACACGATTTTAGCCAGTACAATACATATATACTTAACTAAGGATATATATATTTAACTAAAGACAGCACAATGCCATACCTCCGTTTATCAGGGTAGATTTCTGGGTATTACAATTAAAATTCCATTTGGAACCCCTTCGTGTATTTATACATCGAATGGCTTATACGACAGTACGCAGTCTTTCATAGTCCACGCAGAGTAAAAAAATAGCCAATGAATCATAGGGTATTTTTTGTATTATCAATGCATACCACAATCAATGAATCATTGGGGATTTTTGTATTATCAATGAATCATAGGGTATTTTTGTTTTATCAATGAATCATAGGGGATGATAGGGGATTTTTGTATTATCAATGCATACCACAATCAATGAATCATTGGGGATATTTATATTATCAATGAATCATAGTTTTTTTTTTTTGTATTATCAATGAATCATAGGGAATCATAGGGGATTTTTGTATTATCAATGAATCATTGGGTATTTTTGTATTATCAATGCGTACCACAATCAATGAATCATAGGGGATTTTTGTATTATTCACTCCGCGTGTACTATAAAAGACTGTGTGTATTCCAGGATTGAACATAGTCTTGGACACAATGTAGTATGAAGAGCCACAGGTAAGTCAAACTTTCTTATTGACTCTTACACAATAATTGCGCATTGGTATGAGTGTTAATAAAACTTTACTGTATAAATTCAAACCAAATTTTGTGATCATTGACAACGCATGAAGTAAGACCGAATACTTGAAAAGAATACAAAAAAAACCCAAATCCAACTATTTATAAACACTTGTGTTTGATTTATATCTTACAAAAAGCGAATAATTGATTATATCAGCTGAGAATAATGACAGGGAATTCAATCAAAAACTACCATCGAAATTAGGTGGCAGTGTTTCAAGATCCGTAACTCTGTTAGGCCGTAACACAACTAAACGAGTTATTTCCCCTTGCTATCAAAATACATATAGTTAGAGATACAAAAACTGATTTTTTTTGTCCATTTTTTCTGGAGACAGCGGTCTTTATTATTCCTTCTGCTACTCTTCGTACCGAGGGCATACAAATATCAAAATATATACCGGCCTCATTCATAGACTTGAATATTTTTTCTTCTTTAGTTGCTGTATTAAATGATTTTACAGGTCTCTTTCCAACTATTTTACAAGTACCAGTCTTTCCTCGTTTGGTGTTTTCACTCTGAGAGATAGCTTATAGATTCGATAAAGAATTATCAGTCCTAATATTATTTATATGATCAATAACAAAACCATCTTTGATCAATCCATTATATACTTCATACACGAAACGATGATTATAATATTTCATCTTCCCAGCACCAAATATCAAATACCCTTGATTACTCACAACACCAACTGATTTCTTTAGTCTGCGGTTTCTGATAATACCATCACGAGACGGTGATCACTGGGTGGGGTTGAAATTCTTGGTTAATTTATATACACATACATTTTTGTTTAATTCATTATTTGGTTGAAATATGATATTACTTGAGAATCTATGAAAGTAGTCTTGTGGAGTTCTTATGATCTTGTCGTTGACGCTGTCAAGGGTACAATCAGATTCATTGATGGAATCTTTGATGGAGTTCTTAGCTCGTTTATCATAATAACGCTTCAACTCTCTGTATCGTTTACCACCGCTACTGAGACAAAACTGTGATATTCCTCTAACCCTTACCCCACATTGGAGGCATGGTCAGGGCCCATTACTTCCACGTCGAAAGCTTTGCATATGATACCCACAGAACTCATTTCTGCATGATTTGTTACACGGGGTTACTGATCCAATCATGAGCCATTTACAATGATTCATTATATAATAAACTCTCTATTTAAATTCTTGTTTTAATTATAGCATGAAAGAGTTCGAGAGATTATCAAAAATTAAGCCTTGGAAAAATGCTAGATTTCATCTCGATAGGGTCTCTGATATACCAAAAAGTCTAATAGACGATAGAACCATGTTGAGTAAAATTCGTGATTGTTTTAATGAATTCAAATGCGATGGAGCATCTCATACGTGGTCAGCATTTCGAATTATTGATGATGATGCCAATGTACCCACAATCGATGCTACCATGAACGACGAAAGTGCAGGTAAGATCATTGCACATCTTGGGGGAAAGAGGTATTTTGTTAGAATGAAATTCATTATCCAAGAGGAAGGGGAATGGATTATCAGAGATAAATTTGAACCAATCTTGAAAAATAAAAAAACTGTTATTGTGAGTCGTGATTCCAAACCAGGAATTCTAACTGGAATTGACAAACCATACTACGAGAAATCTTATCCTGTGACAGCAGTTGTTTATGGGATATATCCGTTAAATGATAAACCAAGTATTGAAAAACTAGCACCTATGAAATTATCACCACTGACTTTGTCAACGAGAATGAATTGTGTAGCAGAACGAATAATAAAACACTTCACGAATGCATCCCGGGGAAACAAATTAACTGAACGACGACGTAAAAAAAATAACCGAATGGAGACTGACAGTGAAGGAGCATGGGGCAACAATTCAGGATATAACTAAATTAGAAACATCATTAAGATTTCCAATATCGGTAGCGACGATAACCGGAGAAGTATGTGTAATCTAAATATAAATCAGAAGGACCTCCAATCAAAATTATTGACCATAACGGACACGCGTGGACATCCGCAGTAACGATATTCCCACGGGAGCGAACCATAAGATATATCCCTGAGGAGTTTGCGGAGGATTTCTATGAAGAGAAGTTATTCGATGCTATTCACGCGTTGTGTAAAGATGACCCTGTGGCAGTGTGGTTAATTCACAGCACTGAAGATTCAGAATTAGGATTTGATCAATTTGTAAGACCTAATGGAGAATTATATCGCACTGAAGCGCTACACTCACGAATGAGGACAATCGCTAATAAATTTTGATCTACTCAGGAAAATGAAAAACTATTAACGGATAGTTTTACAATTCCATCAGTGGTAGTTCACTTCTCAAAAGAAAAAACTCATGGCGTCCAACACGAAGTGATTTTTTATTAGATGTTAAATCAAGCTGTGTTAACTATGGTCATGGAGGACTGTGGAATACAAAATATTCCCGCGAGGGTATGATTTGAATTGATATATCTGCGTGTTATCCTGGGAGTTTTCTTGGATATGGAGAATGTGATAAATATTTTAAACGATTTGGACACCCCACACATGAAATGACTCGTGTTGCAGTTAATGGTCCATTGCCTGATTTGGATTTAACTGGATTCGCTCGTGTGGTATCATTTGAATTAGCTACAGGATTATATCCGTGTAGTTATGTATGGCTTGGTAGACATATGTCTGAAAAACACTGGATGCCAATTGTGTTATTGAGATACATGATTGATTGTGGTATGCTGATATCACTGATTATTTCCGAAGCAATTATATGTTATCGAGCTCAGACCGAAGTTTGGCTACCACAACCCGATCTAGATAGTATAATCAGCGAACAACGAAAACATTTTCCTGATTTTAATAAACAACAACTCATGGATTGGTCTAAATAGTTATTTGAAATTGAAAATGGACAAGCAAAAGATTTTGGACGAAGAATAATCGGTAAATTTACTCAAGGTGGAAGATATGACAATGCAAACTATTCTTCGCGGTTGATCATAGACAGCGCTGAATATGATTTTATTGTAGCAGATTTAACGAAACATGGAAAACTTGTAAATCGTAAAGACGCTTTCCTATCCAATGGAAAACGATTAGGTACAATTGGTACCTACTGTGATGGATATAGTTCCCAATATACACATTTAAGATCATCTGTGCTTAGTTATTCTGCTATTAGTCTATTTTCGATGATAAATAGATTTCCTAATACCGTGGTTAGAGTATCAACTGATTCGATGTATATACACAACAAATACAGATCAGTAGTGGCTGCATTTACAGATCCGGAGGAAAAATGGGGGTGTTGGAGATTTAAAAAAGAGACGCTACACGAATATTGTAAATCTGTTGATGTTACGATGGACGATAAATATTTGAAAAGCAACCAATTATCAGAATTTTCTAATGCACCACCGATATCTGATCCTGTATGTAGATATAAAACTATTTACTTAAACGGTTGTGGTGGGTCAGGACAGACAACTCGTGTGATTGAAGTATTTCAAGGTAAATCAAATATGATTGTATTGCACCAACTCATAGACTTGCAAGAGAGATGATACAGCGTGAGGTAAATGCATCTACTTATCACAGCTTCTTTCAATGGAAAGGTGACACATGGACTCCTGATCGAATGGGTGAGAAATTTATCCCTGATGTCATTATATGGGATGAAATATGCACGGTATCGTTGAAAATATTACAAATATTCCTTGAATGGTTATCAATGAAAACAACAAAAAATATTATGTGCGATGATCATGGTCAACCACCACCATTTGTTGGTTTATCCCCACATAATTGGCTAAAGAAACACGTAGACTATTATGATGAGATTAATACCGACCATAGATCACTTGATGAACAATTACGTGAGTTCAAACAACTAATCAGATTACAAACGGATAGAATCCAATGTCAAATAGCTCGTGAAATAATTTCAGAAACTCCCATGAATGATTTTTGGGAAACATGGAGACCAAATATTTGATAGTGGCAAGTAGAAAAATAGTCAGAGACACACTTCAGATGAAATTATTTGAAACGCATAAAGAAAAATTTGCAACACTTCCAGTACCACTCTGTTATAGACCTACGGATATACGAAAGCAGAATATCGAAGTTGATATTCCTGGACAGTGTGAGAAGCAGATTCTCGTATTAAATGATATTGTGCTGGTTGATATCAGCGTCGTCGAGGATGCATTGAGCACTGATAAATCTCCGTGGACGTTAGGTTACGCAGCGACGATACACTCTTCATAGGGATTAACTATCACATACCAAATTGTTTGGATAGTAGATAATCGCATCGAGTGGTCAAATTTAGTTTATCTTGCAGTGTCCAGAGTGAGGAGATTAAATCAACTTCGAAGAGTTGTCCTGACAGAGTCAGGAGATGATAATGACACTAAAATAAGTGATATTGTCACTGGTGATTTCATCACTAACGACATAATCAGAACAAACTCTCTGGTTATAAACAGCAGGATAAAAAAATAAACGAGAATTTGACATTGATGCTGAATTAATAACCACGTTGAAGCAACAACAGACTAATCACTGCGCGAGTTGCAATTGTATAATGCGTTGGAGTTGGTCGGATAAAGATCTTCGCCAATTTACCGTAGACAGAAAGAATAGCAGTATTGGTCATACCAGAAATAACGTGATGCTGACTTGTCTTGAGTGCAACAGACGCAGAGGTGCTGATGAGCAGTTGAATCCAATCTATAGATTGCTGGTATACCCGTAGGTCGTGTTATACTAGATATTTTATGTGTAGTGACACTCCAAATAGGATCAGTAGTCTTTTTTACCACCTTCGAGCTCTCCCGGTTTATATAAATACCTAACAGTGACATTACCGAGTATTGGTTGTTTTGAAAAATCTTTTTGTGGGGGTTTAGGTATAGACTTTTTTCTTAATCGCGTTGTTAGGTTTCATGTTAATTGTTCGAGAAATCTCATTATTCAGCGCGGTAATCACAGCTGGTAATCTCTTAACCCATTCACGAGATCGTTTATCCTAGATGAATTCTTTCGCGTATTGATATCCAAATAACCGCTCAGCAAGTGTCCGATTAAACCGTTCAACAATTGCCTGATCGCGACGTAATGCAGGATGCTCTCGTCTGATGATGACATTATGACGTTTCATTGTTGATAAAACCGCACCCTGAAATTCCTTGCCAGGATCAACTTGTAATAGATTTGGCCAGTGCAGAGGACCCCTTCGATAAATCCTTTCAAACGCAGAAGCAACTTCAGTTGATGAGTTTGTTTTTAACAGTTCTACTTGTTTGTATCGACTCGCATCATCGACTATGGTTAGCGCGTATTTGTAACCACCATCATGTGGCAGAAATAATATATCAGCCTGATGAACCTCATTAGGAACGGTCACATCAAAATGCGAGTAGTTAATTTGTTTAGGCGGCGGTAGAAAAATTTGCCATATAGCCTATTTAGATAATCAATCTTCTGTAGTGGTATTTTCACCTTCGCGGCGCTAGCGAGTTTACCGATTACTGCTTTACCCCTCCAGTATCCTTTTGGAGAATAATAAATAGATTCCATGTTGTTATTAATTACCAGCACCCATCATTAATTTACCTTTCATGGCGGATTTTATCAACCATGAAGCCAATTTTTCTTTGAATGAAACACTAGTGTTTCCAGTGATAGAATTCAGCGCATGAATTAATTTCACATCTGCGAGATGACGTTGCTGTACATCGCCGCTCCGGTAAGCTATATCATGTATCCGACATGCTTCATCGATAGCATTTATCGGATTCTCTCCCGGGTTAGGATTATCCTGATTATCAAGTCTGATATCTAATTGTGTTCCCGGTCCACAATAACTATATCCTGGAAGGTGTTTTCACCTGAATACTTCCTCCATGGTAACCTTGGGAGTTTAGCTAACTTGGCGGAGATATCTCCACCGCTTTTTTTAACAAATCGATATTTTTTTATCCCACACATTTCACACTTGCCAGTGACCGCTTCTTACATTTCACACAATATAGATCCATAATATATTTATGTTATATCTAATGGAAGTGATTGATTTCTCAGCGCTAAAGAAAAACCAACAAGTAAAACATCACCCGTTGTTACCAAACTCTATCAGGATGATTATCATCGGACCGTCCGGAAGTGGTAAAACTCAGTTGCTGCTAACGATGATAATGAAGTATATGGTGTCACAGAATTAGGCGAAAATTAAATTTATTTTCTTCTTGATTTACAAACTAATCTCACCATTTTTGGGGGTTTCGTCGTACATGCGTTGCCTGGGGTGAATAAGTGATTTTTCCCAAGGTAAGCGGCGTGTAACGATTTGCATGTGCCTGATTTTGAATTACATGAAATCCGGAACATTAGTTTCACGTAGTGCACGGTAATCTTGCCGTGATTTCTGCTCACCTATTTGAGGGTATATAAGGCAGAATATTACTGATAAATAGGACGGGACCTAAAGTATCTAATCACAGGATAGATAGCTCGTCTTTCAATCTCCAGCGAAAGGGCTGATAACGCATCTGATAACGCATCTGATAGCATCTCTGATAGCATCTCTGATAACGCATCTGATAACGTCTCTGATAACGCATCTGATAACGCATCTGAGAACGCATCTGAAAACATCTCTGATAACGTCGGCTGATAACATCTCTGATATCGTAGCTGAAATTGTTGCTGATTTATTGTGCAATCGAATTGAAGTATCTGACTGTCTGTCTGCCAGATTGTCTGTCCGTCTACATCTGTCGTGACGTGTAAATATCCGGAAAGCTAGAAGTCCGAGTGTCGGAGCTGTCTAGTGTTGTAAACATCCGGGGCGACATCTAGGGTATTGAGGAACGTTAGTTCTAGTAGATGTTGTATGCTGTCTGTACGTATAACTGTGGTGGATCCGTGAAGGGCAAGTGACCGATAAAAGTATTGAGTCAACCCTAGGTCCTCGGGGAAACTGGGCGGCGATTCAACTGTGGGTGAATCGTACGGTTATACAGGGTCGAGACACATGTGTGTGTTGCAATTATAGTACAATTGAATACAGTGTTGTATTTACATGGTTACTTCAAATCACAATAGTATTTCAAGGCATTGCATGATTCTCAATAAAAGCTAGCAACTTGATTAAATACATGTATATGTTCGTGCTAGTTGTCGCAATCCATACGTGCGATAGTATAGTTTGATGCTTGTGTTTATTATCGTGATTTATACTTGCGTTAATATAACTTTTGTAAAGGTTCTTTGGATCTGTGCATAGTCCAAGAGATTCCTTTGTATCTGTGTTTTATTTTGTATTAATATTTCATTTATTCATGTATTGTGAATGGTTGTGAGTGTAATTGTGGGTTGAACGCATGAGTTATTGTGTTGCTACATCATTATTTTTCATTAATAATTTATTTCATAAATTTATATTTTCTTTCACATATTGTGTTTGTGTTGTTCATTTAATCCACCATCTTCTCTGTAACAATTCTGTTACATATGGCTTGGGATAAACTATATTTAGTTTCCCCAAGCGTACATGATCAACATTGTTATCAAGTGTTAAAAGATTACAACGATACTGTTTCAGAAGCTTACGGCGGAAACGTCGAGGTAATCAGAGATATCGACGAAGCGCCATCCGTGGAAGACTTAGATGTATGCGTTAACAATCTTGTTGTGTACGACGATGTGATGTTAGAGAAACAAAAGAATCCCGCGTTGATATTTTCCCGAGGACGGCATAAAAACACAGACGTGATATATGTCACTCAACGTTACACACAGATCCCGAAGGTCATCAGAGATAATTGTAATCTGTTGTTTGTATTTAACGGAGTTGATACTCATACACTCAGAAATATATGGCAAACTTGGTGCTCCGATATGGATTTTAACAAATTTCAAAATTTCTTAAATGGCGCCAGAGCCACCCCACATGGATGTGTAACGATAAGTATACACGATCTTCGGATTTTCCGTGATGCAGCAACACATGGTGACAATAACCTGGCGTCATTCTGTTTTGCCGAATGAAGGCTTCTATTAAGCATTTACGAGGAAGCCTTGGCTGTCGAATTAACGCCTTGTAAACGTAGTTGTCGGATTCACCCTCTCTGCTGCTGATGGTTGTAAACGTATAGCTATATCGTACCGTAGATGGAACAATATAGATGCATTTAACCAGACGTAGATAGTCATATGCAGACATATAAGTCTTGATATAATCGGTTATATCTGGAGAACTACATGTCTATGACAATGGATATCTCTTGATTGATACATCAGCATGTAGATAGCTATATGTTGATGGACATATCATAACGAAGATGGTTATATGTAGATAGCGATAATAGGAGGGTGATGGAATATTTTGACAGATATGTCTACCAGTACATGGATTTATGTAGATTGATATATCTCGTCGTAAATTGACATATGTACCTAGAAATATATTTATATCGATGGTTATATTTAGAGAGATAAATCACCATATAGATGTTTATAAACTTATAGCCATATCATACCGTAGATGGAACTATGTAGACGCATATAACCAAAGGTAGATAGTCATATGTTTACTTACATATGTGATGTAATTGGTAATATCTGGATATCGTGATTTCTACTACCATAGATATCTCTTGATTGATTCATCTACATATAGATGGATTCAACTTCATGGACATATCTCAAAGAAGATGGTTATATGTAGAATAGCAGCTATATGGCTATATCTTGATAGATATATCTCCCAATAGATGGATTCACGTAGATTGATCTATCTCAACGTAGATGGACATATGTGGATAGATATATCTTCATGTTTTTGGTTATATGCAGAGAGATATATCTCCATGTAGATGGTTATAAACTTATAGACATATCTTACTGTACTCGGAATTATGTAGATGGATATAACCAGACGTAACTGGTCATATGCAGACTTATAGATTTTGATGTATTTGGTTATTACTGGAAAACTTCACGTCCATGACAGTGGATATATCTTGATTGATACATCTAGATATAGATGGATAAATGTTGACGGAGATATCTCTACTAAGATGATTATATGTAGATATATATAATAACAAGGTCATGGCTATATTAGGATCTATATTTCCCCCCAGTAGATGGATTTATGTAGACTGATTTATCCCTACGTAGATTGATATATATGGATCGATATATATTCATGTCGATGGTTATATGCAGAGGGATATCTCTCCATGTAGATGGTTTTAAACGTATAGATATATCATCATATCATAGATATTTCTTTACCTTGATGGAACTATCTAGATGCATATTACCATACGTAGATAGTCATATGTATACTTACATATCTTGATATAGTTAGTTACATCCGGACAACTTCAAGTCTACGACAAAGGATATATCTTGATGGATACATCTACATGTAGATGGATATGTGTAGATAGACATATGTCAAAGTAGATGGTTATATGTAGATATATATTATAGCAGGGTGATTACGATTGTTTGATGGATAGTTATCCAAGTAGATGGATATTTATAGATTGATATGTCTCAACGTAGATTGACATATGCGGACAGATATATATTTATGTCGATGGTTATATTCAGAAGGATATATCTCAATGTAAATGGTTATAAACGAATAGATATATCTTCACGTAAATGGAACAAAGTAGAAGCATATTACCAGACGTAAATAGTCATATGTAGCGTTATATATCTTGATGTAGTCGGTTCTATCTTTATAAAATCATGTATATGAGAATGGACATATCTTGATATATTCATCTCCATGTAGATGTATATATGTGGATAAAATTATCGCAATAAAAATGGTTATATGTAGATACTTATAATAACAGAGCGATTGCCAGATGTTGATAGATATTTCTTTCAGTAGGTAGATGGATTTATGTAGACTGATATATCGCAGTATGTAGGTTAATATATCTCTACGCAGATTGACATTCGTGGGATAGATATCTATTCATGTCGATGGTTATATGCAGAGGGATATTTCTCCATGTAGATTGTTATAAACGTATACATATATCTTACCGTAGATGGAATTATGTAGATACATATAACCAGATGTAGCTGGCCATAAGCAAACTAATATATCTTGATGTAGTTGGTTATATCTGGAGAACTATATGTCGATGACAATGGATATAACTTGATTGATACATCTACTAGTAGATGGATAGATGATGACAGATATATCTCAAAGAAGATTATTAAATGTATATAGCTATTATATCAGGGTGATGGTCAATTGTTGATAGATATTTCTTCCAGTAGATGGATTTTTGTAGATTGATATATTTTACCGTAGATTGAAATAGGAGGATATGTATATATATATATATATATATATATATATATATTTATTTATTTATTTATTTATTTCGAAGGTTATATGCAGAGGGATATAATTATACGTATATGTTTATGAACGTAAAGATATATCATAACGAAGATGGAATTATGTATCTGCACATAACCATACGAAGATTCTCATGTGCTGCCTTATATATTTTGATGTAGTTGGTTATATCTTGAAAACATCACGTCTTCGACAATGGATATATCTTGATTGATACATCTACATGTAGATGGATAAATGCTAATGAACAAATCTCAACGAAGATGCTTATATATAGATAGCTATAATAGTAGAGTGATGGCCATATGCTGACATATATATATATATATATATATATATATATATATATATATATATATATATATATATATAATATATATACCAGTAGATGTATATAACAGTATATAAATATATATATATATATATATATATATATATATATATATATATATATATATATATATATATATATATATATATATATATTGGTTATATGCAGAGGGATATATCTCTACGTATACGTTTATAAACGTATAGCTATATCTTACCGTAGATGGAAGTAAGTAGATGCATATAACCAGACGTAGGTAGTCATATGTAGACTAATATTTCTTGATATAGTTGGCTATATCTGGATAACTTCATGTCTGCAAGATATGAAATATTTTGATTGATACATTTACAGGTAGTTGGATATATGTGGATAGACTTATCACAAAGAAGATGGTCACATCTTGATTGCTTTAATGACACGATGATGACCATATGTTGATAGATATTTCTCCCAGTAGATAGATTCATGTAGATTGATATATGTCATCGCGGATTGACATATACGGATAGATATATATTAATGTCGATGGTTATATGCAGAGGGACATATCTCCATGAAGTTTGTTATAAACGTTGAGATATATTTTTACGTAGATGGAACTATGTAGATGCATATAACCAGGCAAAGATACTCATATGTAGACTTATATATCTTGATGGATTTAATTATATCTGGATAACTTCATATCTACGAGAATGAATATATCTTAATTGATACATCCAGATATATATGGATAAATGTTTATAGACGTATCACAACGAAAAAGGTTAACTGTAGATAGCCATAATATCAGGGTGATGGCCATATGATGATAGATATTTTCCAAGTAGATGGATTTATGTAGAATTAAATTTCTCAAGGCAGATTGACAAATGCGGATAGATATATATTGATGTCGATTGTTATATGCAGAAGGATATATCTCCATGTATATGGTTATAAACGTATAGGTATATCTTCCGGTAGATGGAACTATGTAGATACATATAACCAGACGTACATTGTCATGTGTAGACATGTATATCTTAATATAGATGGTAAAATCTGGATAACTTCATGTCTACGATAATGGATATCTCTTGATTGATGATATATCTACATGTAGATCGATATATGCGGATAGACTTATCTTAACAAAGATGGTTATATTTAGATAGCTATAATAGGAGGGTGATAACCATTTGTTGACAGATATATCTTCCAGTAGATGGATTGATGAAGATTGATATATCTCAACGTAGATTCACATATGTGGATAGATATATATTTATGTCGATAATTGTATGCAGAGAGATATATCTTTCCATTTAGATAGTTATAAACGTATAGATATATCCTTAAGTACAATGAACTATGTAGATGTATATAACCAGACGTAGATTGTCATGTTTAGACTTATATATCTTGATGTAGTTGTTTATATCTGGATAACTTCATGTCTACGACAATGGGCATATGTTGATTGATATATCTACATGTAGATGAATATATGTGGATAGACGTATCGCAAGGAAGATGGTTATATGTAGATAGCTATAATAGCCGGGTAATAGTCATTTGCTGACAGTTATATCTTCCAGTAGATAGATTTATGGAGATTGATATATCTCAACGTAGATTGACATATGTGGATATATATCCTTTCATGTCCATGGTTATATGCAGATGGATATATTTCCATGTAGATGGGTATAAACGTATATATATATATATATATATATATATATATATATATATATATATATATATATATATATATATATATATATATATATTTCTTTACGTAGATGGAACTATGTAGATGCATATAACCAGACGTAGTCTAATGAATTCTTATATATTTTGATGTAGTTGGTTATATCTGGAAAACAATGGATATATCTTGATTGATTCATCTAGATGTAGATGGATATATGTTGATGGTCATATCTCATCGAAGGTGATTATATGTAGATAGCTATAATAAGAGGCTGATATAAATATGTTGAGAGATATATCTAGCAGTAGAAGGATTTGTTTTGTTTTTGTTTTTTATGGTTTAACGCCATTTTCAGCACAATATAGGCTATACATGGGGCCAGTATTAATGGTGGAGGAAGAAACCGGACAAACCCCGGAAAGAACCACCGACCCACGAGAAGCTACTGGCAAGCTTTCTCACATAACTACATTTACCGAATCTTAGACTCGAAGACACACAGACAGAGGTGAGATGGCAGTGGTCCGTAACGGACAGCGCTTTAGACCACTCAGCCACTCGGGGCCCCAGTAGAAGGATTTAAGTAGATTGATATATCTCAGCGTAGATTGACAAATATGGATAGATATATAGTTATGTCTATGGTTATATTTAGAGGGTTATATGTCCATGTGGTTGGTTATAAACGAATAACTATATCTTACCGTAGATGGAACTATTTATATGTATATAAATAGACGTAGATAATCATATGTAGACTTATATATCTTGATGTAGTTCGTTATATCTGGAAAACTTCATTTCGACGACAATGCTTATATCTTGATTGATAAATCTACATGTAGATGGATATATGTGGAATGACTGTTCGCAACGAAGATGGTCACGTGTAGATGACTATAATAACAGGACGATGGCCATATGTTGATAGATATTTCTCCCAGTAGATATATTTATGTAGATTGATATATCTCAGCGCAGATGGACATATTTATATATCTACATGTTGATGGAAATATGTGTATAGACTTATCGCAACGAAGATGGTTATATGAAGATAGCGATACTAACAGGGTGATAGCCATTTGTTGACAGTTATATATTCCAGTAGATGGATTTATGTACATTGATATATCTCAACGTAGATTGAGATATGTGGATAGATATAGTTTCGTGTCGATGGTTATATGAAGAGGGATAGATCTCCATGTAGATGGTTATAAACGTAGATATATATCTTGCCGTAGATATAATAATGTAGATGCATATAACACGACGTAGTTGGTCATATGCAGACTTTTATATCTTGATGTAGTTGGTTGTATTTGGAGAACTACATGTCTATGACAATGGATTTATCTTGATTGATACATCTAGATGGAGATGGATATATGTTGACGGACATATCTGAACGAAGATGGTTATATGTAGATAAATATTATAGCAGGGCGATGACCATATAATGATCGATATTTCTCCCAGTAGATGGATTTATGTAGATTGATATATCACAGAGAATATTGACATATGTGAATAGATATGTAATTATGCCGATGGTTATATGCAGAGGGATATATGTTGATGGACATATCTGAATGAAGATGGTTATGTGTAGATAGGGATAATATCAGAGTGATGGCGATATCTTGATAAATATTTCTCGCATTAGATGGCCTTATGTAGGTTGATATATCTCTACGCAGACTGACGTACGTGGATAGATATATATATATTCATATCGATGGTTATATGCAGAGTGATATATCTCCATGTAGATGATTATAAACGTATTGTTGTATGTTTACGTAGATGGAACTACGTAGATGCGTATAACCATACGTAGAATGTCATGTGTAAAATTGTACATCTTGATGTACTTGGTTATATCTGGATAACTTCATATATATGGCAATTTATATATCTTCATAGATACATCCACATGTAGATGGATATATGTAGATAGACTTATGACAACGAAGATGGTTATATGTAGATTGTTACAATAGGAGAGTGATGGCCATCTTCTGACATACATATCTACTAGGATATGGATTTATGTAGATTGCTATATCTCAGCGTAGATTGACATATGTGGATAGATAGATATTTATGTCGATGGTAATATAGAGAGTGATATATCTCTATGTAGATGTTTATAAACGTATAGCCATATCTTACCGTATATGGAGCTAAGTAGATGCATATAACCAGACGTAGATAGTCATATGTTGACTTATATATCTTGATGTAGTTGGTTATATCTGGATAACTACATGTCTACGACAATGGGTATATCTTGATTGATAAATCTAAATGTAGATGGATATATGTGGATATACTTATCGCAACGATGATGGTCACATGTTGATATGTTTAAGAACAGGATGAAGGTCATAGGTTAATAAGTGTATGGATTTATGTCGATTCGTATATCTCAGCGCAGATTGACATATGCGGATAGATATATATTTATGTCGATGGTTATATGCACAGGGATATATCTCGAGGTAGATGGTTTAAAACGTATAGCTATATCTTACCGTAGATGGAAAAAACTATATAGATGCATAAAACCGGACAAAGATAGTCATATGCAGACATATATTTCGATGTAGTTTGTTATATATGGAAAACATACATTATATGTACATAAAATAAATAACAGGGTAATGGTTATATGTTGATATATATTTCTCCCAGTAGATGGATCTATGTAGATTGTTATATCTCAACGTAGATTGACATATGATGATAGATATATATTTGTGTCGATGTTTATATGCAGGTGGATATATCTCCATAAAGATGATTATATACGTATAGATATATCTTCACGTAGATGGAACTATGTATATGCATATAACCATACGTAGATTGTCATGTGTAGACTTATATATTGTGATGTAGTTGGTTATATCTGGATAACGTCATGTCTACGACAATGGTCATATCTTGATTGATATATCTACATGTAGATGGATATATTTGGATAGATTTATCGCTACGATGATGCTTATATGTAGATAGCTATACTAGCCATTTGTTGACAGTTATATATTCCAGTAGATGAATTTATATAGGTTGATATAACTCAACGTAGATTATGATATGTGGATAGATATATTACCATGTAGATGGTTATATGAAGAGGGATATCTCTCCATGTAGATGATTATAAACGTTTAGATATCTTACTGTAGATGGAACTATGTGGATGCATATAAACAGGCGTAGTTGGTCATATGCAGACTTAAATATCTTGATGTAGTTGGTTGTATCTGGAGAACTACGTCTATGAGAATGGATTTATCTTGATTGATACATCTAGATGGAGATGGATATATGCTGACGGACATATCTCAACGAAGATGGTTATATGTAGAAAGCTATAATAGCAGGGCGATGGCCATATGATAATTGCTATTTCTCCCAGTAGATGGATTTTTAGATTGATATATCTCAGAGAATATTGACATATGTGGATATATATATATATATATATATATATATATATATATATATATATATATATATATATATATATATATATATATATATATATATATATATATATTATGTCGATGGGTATATGCAGAGGGATATATCTCCATGTAGGTGATTATAAACGTATATATATATCTTACCGTAGATGGAACTATCTAGATGCATATAACCAGACGTAGATAGTCATATGTATAGTTGGTAATATTTGGATAACTTAACGTCTACGAATATGGAACTATCTGTATTGATACATATACATATAGAGGGATATATGTTGATGGACATATCTCAATTAAGATGGTTATATGTAGATAGGTATATTAGCAGGGTGATGGCCATATGTTGGTAGATATGTATCGCATACATGTGGATGGATATATGTGGATAGAGGTATCTCAATGAAGATGGTTTTATGTATATAACTATAATATCATAGTGACAGCTATATGTTAAAGGAATAGGGAACGTACAAGTTGATTTTATATTATCTGATTGCCTGTCGTTCAGAATTATAATTTATCTAACTCCCTTACACCGTTCTCGGGTCATTTAGTTACTATAAAGAATTATTTGGTTATCCGCGCAAGTGCCTTGAGAGATAATTAGATACGTGTCACGTGGTCGGTTGTGACGTCACAGGATCTATTGCTAACCGTCAACATAGCATACTCCAAGGGCTGCTAGCATGATTCAGATAATTTCTTTTCCCTTTTGGATCATGTAAAATGGCGAGAACGATTTCCCCTACTTCTCTGTAAGCGTGAACAATTTACCGTATCAGCATGAGCCACGTTTGAAGACTAACAACGAAGAAGGTAGTGATGACACGTCATGTTCAGAATGACGAGGATAGTTTGCAGAGTGAAGAAGGACGACTCGATAACACACAATGGTTTGTATTGATTTATACTTGTAGCATGCATTTCATATACTGTATATATATATATATATATATATATATATATATATATATATATATATATGAGCAGAACGCACGTTACATTTCACTAACTGAAACTGAAACTTTGTCAACTCCTGTGTGTATAAATATGCAAATTTTGGTGGACCCAAATTTCCATAATCCTCCCTCGATTGCCTGAAACTTTTAAAGATTACCCATAGTGCGAGTTATCAAAGCAGATGCTCGTAAAGCTGTATTTTAGTGTTTATGTCGTGGTAAATTAAACATTTTAAAAAAATATTAATTAGCAATGTTTTCATATTTTTTAAAGCAATGAAAGCCACATATAGTTTGTAAATTTATAATTGCTGCATTGTTTCAGAACACTTATTCTAGTGGAAATAGTGACATGCTGTACACTGTAAACACACATACTTTTTTGTTGTTCATTATTTTAAACTTCAACTACATTTACTCCTTCACACAGTGAAGTATGTTTTCTTTTTCAAATACATTTGGACAAAAGCCCATGCAGAATACAGGACTAGGAAAATGAATGTCAGTAAACACCAACGATTAACTTCTTCTGCCATCTATAAACATTATAATCACACGTTTAATGTTATCACAAGTTACACTGAATATTCATCTATTAAATACAATTCGACTCATAATATGAGAGGGACTTGACAATGCTTACTCTAAACCTTGCATGGCAACATACATGTACTTAGAAATAATGTTGTTTTGTCAAACTTTATTTCAAATGCAAAATCAACATGCTATTTCTAATCCGCATATTTCCTTTTGAATGCTTACAAAATGTTGAAAGTGATTTTTAAACATTCTTGAATTGTCACAATAACGTTGCGATAAGCATCTTAACGAAGTTGGAAACATCAGTATTCACCCACGTCAACGATGATATATTTATTTCGATTGATACAGCACGATGTAATTTACATTCGGTCTACAGATATATCTGCAAACATAAGCTTACATGTTGTCAGATTTATCTTCATATAGTTTGTTATAGGTATATAGATACGTCTGCACGTAGATGGAAATAGGTAGATATATATTAGTCTACGTATATTGTCATATGTAGATGTAATATTTAGGTAAATTGTGAGACTTTTTGAATTGGAAAACATCGACATAGATAGTTGTATTTGGATTGAGATATCTCGACGTATTTTGGTTAATGTGGATAATTATAGCTATGTGTAGATGGATAATTGTTGAGAGATGCAGATTAACGAGATTAGAATTGTTTTATTTGAGACATCTCAACTTTTATAGATGAATCTCGATTGATATAGAACTATGTGATTTGGTTTCTGTCTATAGATATGTCTCCAGACATAAGCTTACATGTTGTCAGATTTATCTTCATGTAGTTTGTCATATGTATATCGATACATCTTCACGCAGATAGAATAATGTAGAGGCATATCAGTCTACGTAGATTGTCATATGTAGATAGATTTATCCTAAAGAATGTGTATCTACCTGAATTGAAATACCGCAAAGTATATGAATATATTTGGATTGAAATATCTAGATCTTTTCTAGTAAATATTTACAGTTATAACTATGTGTAAATGGTTATATGTTGAGATAAGCATCTTAGCGAAGCTGGAAACATCTGTATTCAAACACATCAACGTTGACATATGTGTCTCTATTGATATAAAACAATGTAATTTGGTTTCGGTCTACAGATATTTCTCCAAATATAAGCTTACATGTTGTCAGATTTATCTTCATGTAGTTTGTTATAGGTATATAGATACGTCTGCATGTAGATGGAAATACGTAGATATATATTAGTCTACGTATATTGTCATATGTAGATTTAATATTTAGTTAAATAGTGAAACTAGCTGAATTGGAAAACATCGACATAGATAGTTGTATTTGGATTGAAATATCTCGATGTATTTTGTTTAATGTGGATAGTTATAGCTATATGTAGATGGATATATGTTGAGAGATGCAGCTTAACGAAGTTGGAATTGTCTGATTTCAAACATCTCAACTTTGATAGATGAATCTCGATTGATATAGAACTATGTGATTTGGTTTCTGTCTATAGATATGTCTCCAGACATAATCTTACATATAGTCAGATTTATCGTAATGTAGTTTGTCATATGTATATCGATACATCTTAAAGCAGATGGAATAATGTAGAGATCTATAAGTCTACATAGATTGTCATATGTAGATAGATTTGTTGCAAAGAAAGTGAATCTAACTGAATTGATACACCGCAACGTGGATGAATATATTTGGATTGAAATATCTCGATCTTTTCTAGTAAATATGTATAGTTATAGCTATGTGTAGATGGATATATGTTGAGAGATGCAGCTGAACGATGTTGGAATTGACTGATTTCATACATCTCAACTTTTATAGATGAATCTCGATTGATATAGAACTATGTGATTTGGTTTCTGTCTATAGATATGTCTCCAGACATAATCTTACATGTTCACCGATTTATCTTCATGTAGTTTGTCATATGTATATCGATACATCTAAACGCAAAAAATGTAGAGATCTATCTGTCTACATAGATTGTCATATGTAGATTGATTTGTCCCAAAGAAAGTGAATCTAACTGAATTAAAACACCCCAACGTAGATGAAAACATTTTGATTGAAACATCTAGTTCTATTCTAGTAAATATGGATAGTTATAGCTATGTGTTGATGGATATATGTTGAGATAAGCATGTTAACGAACTTGGAAACGTCTGTATTGAACCACATCAACGTTGATATATGTATCTCGATTGATATATCACGATGTAATTTGGTTTCGGTATACAGATATATCTCCAAAACATAAGCTTACATGTTGTCAGATTCATCTTCATGTAGTTTGTTATAGGTATATAGATACGTCTGCACGTAGATGGAAATACCTAGATATATATAAATCTACGTAGATTGTCACCTGTAGATGTAATATTTAGGTAAATAGTGAATATACCTGAATTGGAAAACATCGACATACATAGTTGTATTTGGTTTGAAATATATCGCTGTATTTTGGTTAATGTGGATAATTATAGCTTTGTGTAGATGGATACATGTTGAGAGATGCACATTAACGAAGTTGGAATTGTCTGATTTCATACAACTCAACTTTGATAGATGAATCTCGATTGATAAAGAACACTGTGATTTGGTTTCAGTCTATAGAGATGTCTCCAGATATAATATTACATGTTGACAGATGTGTCTTCATGTAGTTTGTCATATGTATATCGATACATCTAAACGCAAATGGAATAATGTAGAGATCTATCAGTCTACATAAATTGTCATATGTAGATTGATTTGTCCCAAAGAAAGTGAATCTAACTGAATTAAAACACCGCAACGGAGATGAAAACATTTGGATTGAGATATCTCGATCTATTCTAGTAAATATGGATAGTTATAGCTATGTGTAGATGGATATAGTTGTATTTGGATTGAAATATATCGCTGTCTTTTGGTTAAGGTGGATAATTATAGCTTTGTGTAGATGAATATATGTTGAGAGATGCAGCTTAACGAAGCTGGAATTGTCTGATTTCATACTTCTCAACTTTGATAGATGAATCTCGATTGATATAGAAGAATGTGATTTGGTTTTTGTCTATAGATATGTCTCCAGGCATAATCATACATGCTGACAGATTTATCGTAATGTAGTTTGTCATATGTATATCGATACATCTAAACGAAAATCAAATAATGTAGAGATCCATAAGTCTACATAGATTGTCATATGTAGATAGATTTATCCCAAAAAAGACAATCTACCTGAGTTGAAAAACCTCAAAGTAGATGAATATATCTGGATTCAACTATCTCGATCTACTCTAGTAAATATGGATAGTTATAGCTATGTGTAGATGGATATATGTTGAAATAAGCATGATAACGAAGCTTGAATCATCTGTATTCAACCACATCAACGTTGATATATTTATCACGATTGATATAGCACGATGTAATTTGGTTTCGGTCTACATATATATCTCCAAACATAATCTTACTGGTTGTCAGATTTATCTTCATGTAGTTTCTATAGGTATATAGATACGTCTGCACGTAGATGGAAATACCTAGATTTATATTAATCTACGTAGATTGTCATCTGTAGATGTAATATTTAAGTAAATAGTGAATCTAGCTGAATTGGAATACATCGACATAGATAGTTGTATTTGGATTGAAATATATCGCTCTATTCTAGTAAATATGGATAGCTATAGCTATGTGTAGATGGATATATGTTGAGAGAAGCATCTTAACGAAGTTGGAGTTGTCTTATTTCAGACATCTCATCTTTGATAGATGAGTCTCGATTGATATAGAACTTTGTGATTTGGCTTCTGTCTATATTTATGTCTCCAGACATAATCTTACATATTGCCAGATTTATCTTAATAAAGCTTGTCATATGTATATCGATACATCTAAAAGCAGATGGAATAATGTAGAGATCTATCACTCTACATATATTGTCATATGTAGATAGATTTGTCCCGAAGAAAGAGAATCTAACTGAATTGGTACACCGCAGCGAAGATGAATACATTTGGATTGAAATATCTCGATCTATTCTAGTAAATATGGATAGCTATAGCTATGTGTAGATTGATATATGTTGAGAGATGCAGCTTAACGAGGATGGAATTGTCTGATTTCAGACATCTAAACTTTGATAGATGAATCTCGATTGATATAGAACTATGTGATTTGGTTTCTGTCTATAGATATATCTCCAGACATAATCTTACATGTTGACAGATTTATTTTCATGTAGTTTTTCATATGTATATCGATACATCTAAACGCAGATGGAATAATGTAGAGATCTATAAGTCTACATAGATTGTCATATGTAGATAGATTTGTTTCAAAGAAAGTGAATCCAACTGAATTGATACACCGCAACGTAGATGAATATATTTGGATTGAAATATTTCGATCTATTCTAATAAATATCGATCGTTATAGCTATGTGTAGATGGATATATGTTGAGATATGCATCTTAACGAAGTTGGAAACATCTATATTCAACCACACCAACCTTGATATATGTATCTCGATTGATATAGCACGATGTAATTTGGTTTCGGTCTCCAAACAAAAGCTTACATGTTGTCAGATTCATTTTAATGTAGTTTGTTATAGGTATTTAGATATGTCTGCACGTAGATGGATATACGTAGATATATATTAGTCTACATAAATTGTCATATGTAGATGTAATATTTAGGTAAATAGTTAATCCAGTTGAATTGGAAAACATAGACATAGATAGTTGTATTTAGATTGAAATATCTCGATGTTTTTTGGTTATTGTTGATAGTTATATCTATGTGTAAATATACATATGTTGAGAGATCTAGCTTAACGGAGTTGGAATTGTTTGATTTAAAAATCTCATCTTTGACAGATGAATCTCGATTGATATAGAACTATGTTATTTGGTTTCTTTCTATATATATACGTCTCAAGACATAATCTTACATGTTGAGAGATTTATCTTCATGTTGTTTGTCATATGTATATCGATACATCTAAACGCAGATGGAATAATGTAGAGATCTATCAATCTACGTAGATTGTCACATGTCAATAGATTTATCCCCAAGAAGGTGAATCTCTCTGAATTGAACTACCGAAATGTATAAAACTATATTTGGATTGAAATATCTCGATCTGTTCTAGTAAATATGGATAGTTATAGCTATGTGTAGTTGGATATATTTTGAGATAAGCATGAATACAAAGCTGGAAACATCTGTATAACCCACATCAACGTTTATGTATGTATCTCGACTGATATAGCACGATGTAATTTGTTTTCGGTCTACAGATAAATCTCCAAGGTAAGCTTACATGTTGTCAGATTTATCTTCATGTAGTTTGACATAGGTATATCGATACATCTTCACGAAGATGGAATAATGAAGAGATCTATCAGTCTACGTAGATTGTCCTATGTAGATAGATTTATCCCCAAGAAAGTGAATCTATCTGAATTGAACCACCGCAACGTATATAACTATATTTGGATTGAAATATCTCGATCTGTTCTAGTAATTATGGATAGTTATAGCTATGTGATGTTCGATATATGTTGAGATAAGCATGATAACGAAGCTTGAAACATCTGTATTCAACCACATCAACGTTTATAAATGTATCTCGATTGATATAGCACGATGTAATTTGGTTTCGATCTACAAATATATCTCCCAATGTAAGCTTACATGTTCTCAGATGTATCTTCATGTAGTTTGTGATAGGTATATAGATACGTCCGCACGTAGATGGATATAAGTCCACGTAGATTCTCATATGTAGATGTAATACTCATGTAAAGATTGAATCTAGCTGAATTGGAAAACATCGACAAAGATAGTTGTATTTGGATTGAAATATCTCGATGTATTTTGTTTAATGTGGATAGTTATAGCTATGTGTAGGTGGATATATAATGAGAGATGCAGCTGAACTTAGATGGAATAATCTGATATAAGACATCTCAATTTTGATACATGAATCTCGATTGATATAGAACTATGTGATTTGGTTACCGGCTATAGATATGTCTCCAGACATAAGCTTACATGTTGTCAGATTTATCTTCATATAGTTTGACATACGTATATCGATACATCTTCACGAAGATGGAATAATGTAGAGATCTTTCAGTCTACATAGATTGTCATATGAAGATAGATTTATCCCCAAGAAAATTAATCTATCTGAATTGAACCACCGCAACGTATATAACTATATTCGGATTGAAATATCTCGATCTGTTCTAGTAAATATGGATAGTTATAGCTATGTGTAGTTGGATATATGTTGCGATAAGCATGATTACGAAGCTGGAAACATCTGTATCACCCACATCAACGTTTATATATGTATCTCGATTGATATAGCACGATGTAATTTGGTTTCGGTCTACAGATATATCTCCAAACGTAAGCTTTTATGTTGTCAGATGTATCTTCATGTAGTTTGTTATAGGTATATTTGATTACCGGCTATAGATATGTATCCAGACATAAGCTTACATGTTGTCACATTAATCTTCATGTAGTTTGACATACGTATATTGATACATCTTCACAAAGATGGAATAATGTAGAGATCTATCAGTCTATGTAGATTGTCATATGTAGATAGATTTATCCCCAAGAAAGTGAATCTATCTGAATTGATCCATCGCAACGTATATAACTATATTTGGATGGAAATGTCTCGATCTGTTCTAGTAAATATGGATTGTTATAGCTATGTGATGTTGGATATATGTTGAGATAAGCATGATAACGAAGCTTAAAACATGTGTATTCAACCACATCAACGTTTATATATGTATCTCGATTGATATAGCACGATGTAATTTGGTTTCGGTCTACAGATATATCTCCAAACGTAAGCTTACATATTGTCAGATTTGTCTTCATGTAGTTTGACATACGTATATCGATACATCTTCACGAAGATGGAAAAATGTAGAGGTCTGTCAGTCTACGTAGATTGTCATTTGTGGATAGATTTATCCCCAAGAAAGTGAATCTATCTGAATTGAACCACCGCAACGTATATATCTATATTTGGATTGAAATATCTCGATCTGTTCTAGTGAATATGGACAGTTATAGCTATGTGATGTTGGATATATGTTGAGATACGCATGATAAAGAAGCTTGAAACATCTGTATTCAACCACATCAACGTTGATGGATGTAACTCGATTGATATAGCACGATGTAATTTGGTTTCGGTCTACAGATATATCTCCAAACGTAAGCTTACATGCTGTCAGAAGTATCTTCATGTAGTTCATTATAGGTATATAGATACGTCTGCACGTAGATGGAAATACGTAGATATATATAAGCCTACGTAGATTGTCATTTGTAGATGTAATATTCATGTAAAGAGTGAATCTAACTGAATTGGAAAATATCGACAAATATAGTTGTATTTAAATTGAAATATCTCGATGTATTTTGTTTAATGTGGATAGTTATAGCGATGTGTAGGTGGATATATGTTGAAAGATGCAGCTTAATTAAGATTGAATAATCTGATATCAGACATTTAAACTTTTATAGATGAATCTCGATTGATATAGAACTTTGCAGATGTATTCAACCACATCAACGTTTATATATGTATCTCGATTGATAAAGCAAAATGTAATTTGGTTTCGGTCTACAGATATATCTCCAAACGTAAGCTTACATGTTATCAGATTTATCTTCATGTAGTTTGACATACGTATATCGATACATCTTCACGAAGATGGAATAATGTAGAAATCTATCAGTCTACGTAGATTGTCATATGTAGATAGATTTATCCCCAAGAAAGTGAATCTATCTGAATTGAACCACCGCAACGTATATAACTATTTTTGGATTGAAATATCTCGATCCGTTCTAGTAAATATTGATAGTTATAGCTATGTGTTCTTGGATATATGTGGAGATAAGCATGATAACGAGGCTTGAAACATCAGTATTAAACCACATCAACGTTGATATATGTATCTCGATTGATATAGCACGATGTAATTTGGTTTCGAACTACAGATATAGAATGTTCTCTGATATATCTTCATGTAGTTTGTTATATGTATATAGATACGTCTGCACGTAGATGGAAATACGTAGATATATATAAGTAAGCTTAGATTGTCATATGTAGATGTAATATTCATGTAAAGAGTGAATCTAGCTGAATTGGATACCATCGACAAAGATAGTTGTGTTTGGATTGAAATATCTCGATGTATTTTGTTTAATGTGGATAGTTATAGCTGTGTGTAGGTGGTTATATAATGAGAGATGCAGCTCAACTAAGATGAAATAATCTGACATCAGACATTTCAACTTTGATAGATGAATCTCGATTGATATTGAACTATGTGATTTGGTTACCGGCTATAGATATGTCTCCAGACATAAGCTTAAATGTTGACAGATTTATCTTCATGTAGTTTGACATACGTATATCGATACATCTTCACGAAGATGGAATAATTTAGACATCTATCAGTCTACGTAGATTGTCATATGTAGATAGGTTTATTCCAAAGAAAGCGAATCTATCTGAATTGAACTACTGCAAAGTATATAACTGTATTTGGATTGAAATATCTCGATTTGTTCTAGTAAATATGGATAGTTATATCTATGTATACTTGGATATATGTTGAGATAAGCATGATAACGAAGCTTGGAACATCAGTATTCAACCACATCAACGTTGATATATGTATCTCGATTGATATAGCACGATGTAATTTGGTTTCGATCTACAGATATAGAATGTTCTCAGATGTATCTTCATGTAGTTTGTTATAGGTATATAGATACGTCCGCACGTAGATGGAAATACGTAGATATATAAGTCCACGTAGATTGTCATATGTAGATGTAATATTCATGTAAAGACTGTATCTAGCTGAATTTGATACCATCGACAGCGATAGTTGTATTTGGATTGAAATATCTCGATGTATTTTGTTTAATGTGGATAGTTAAAACTATGTGTAGGTGGATATATAATGCGACATGCAGCTTAAATAAGAATATTCTGATATCAGACATCTGAACTTTGATAGATGAATCTCGATTGATATAGGACTATGTGATTTGGTTTCCGGCTATAGATATGTCTCCAGACATAAGCTTACATGTTGTCAGATTTATCTTCATGTAGTTTGACATACGTATATCGATACATCTCCACGAAGATGGAATAGTGTTGAGATCTATCAGTCTGCATAGATTGTCATATGTAGATAGATTTATCCCCAAGAAAGTGAATCTATCTGACTTGAACCAACGCAACGTATATAACTATATTTGGATTGAAAAGTGTCGATCTGTTCCAGTAAATATGGATAGTTATAGCTATGTGATGTTGGATATATGTTGAGATAAGCATGATAACGAAGCAGGAAACATCAGTATTCAAACACATCAACGTTGATATATGTATCTCGATTGATATAGCACGATGTAATTTGGTTTCGATTTACAGATATAGACTGTTCTCAGATGTATTTTCATGTAGTTTGTTATAGGTACGTCTGCACGTAGATGGAAATACGTAGATACATATAAGTTCACGTAGATTGTCATATGTAGATGTAATATTCATGTAAAGAATGAATCTAGCTGAATTGGATACCATCCACAAAGATAGTTGTATTTGGATTGAAATATCTCGATGTATTTTGTTTAATGTGGATAGTTATAACTATGTGTATGTGGATATATAATGAGAGATGCAGCTTAACATAGATGGAATAATCAGATATCAGACATCTTAACTTTGATAGATGAATCTCGATTGATATAGAACTATGTGATTTGGTTACCGGCAATAGATATGTCTCCAGACATAAGCTTACATGTTGTCAGATTTATCTTCATGTAGTTTGACATACGTATATCGATACATCTTCACGAAGATGGAATAATGTAGAGATCTATCAGTCTACGTAGATTGTAAAATGTAAATAGATTTATCCCCAATAAAGTGAATCTATCTGAATTGAACCACAGCAATTTATATAACTATATTTGGATTGAAATATCTGGATCTGTTCTAGTAAATATGGATAGGTATAGCTATGTGTAGTTGGATGTATGTTGAGATAAGCATGATTACAAAGCTGGAAACATCTGTATCACCCACAGCGACGTTTATATATTTATCTCAATTGATATAGCAGGATGTAATTTGGTTTCGTTCTACAGATATATCTCCAAACGTAAGCTTACATGTTCTCAGATTTATCTTCATGTAGTTTGCGATAGGTATATAGATTCGCATGCACGTAGATGAAAATACATAGATATATATAAGTCTTCGTTGAATGTCATATGTAGATGTATTTGTCATGTAAAGAGTGAATCTAGCTGAATAGGAAAACATCGACAAAGATAGTTGTATTTGGATTAAAATATCTCGATGTAATTTGGTTAATGTGGATAGTTAAAGCTATGTGTAGGTAGATATATAATGAGAGATGCAGCTTAACTAAGATGGAATAATCAGATATCAGACATCTCAACTTTGATAGATGAATCTCGATTGATATAGAACTTTTTGATTTGGTTACCGGCTATAGATATGTCTCAAGACGTAAGCTTACATGTTGTCAGATTTATCTTCATGTAGTTTGACATACGTATATCGATACATCTTCACGAAGATGGAATAATGTAGAGATCTATCAGTCTACATAGATTGTCATATGTAGATATATTTCTCCCCAAGAAAGTGAATCTATTTGAATTGAACCACCGCAACGTATATAACTATATTTGGAATGAGATATCTCGATCTGTTCTAGTAAATATGGATAGTTATAGCTATGTGTAGTTGGATATATGTTGCGATAAGCATGATAACGAAACTTGAAACATCAATATTCAACCACATCAACGTTGATATATGTATCTCGATTGATATAGCACGATGTAATTAGGTTTCGATCTACAGATATAGAATGTTCTCAGATGTATCTTCATTTAGTTTGTTATAGGTATATAGATACGTCTGCACGTAGATGGAAATACGTAGATATATATAAGTCCACGTAGATTGTCATATGTAGATGTAATATTCATGTAAAGAGTGAATCTATCTGAATTGGATACCATCCACAAAGACTGTTGTATTTGGATTGAAATATCTCGATGTATTTTGTTTAATGTGAATAGTTATAGATATATGTAGGTGGATATATAAAGAGAGATGCAGCTTAACTAAGATGGAATAATCTGATATCAGACATCTCAACTTTGATAGATGAATCTCGATTGATATAGAACTATGTGATTTGGTTACCGGCTATAGATATGTCTCCAGACATAAGCTTACATGTTGTCAGATTTATCTTCATCTAGTTTGACATACGTATATCGATACATCTTCACGAAGATGGAATAATGTAGAGATCTATCAGTCTACGTCGATTGTCATATGTAGATAGATTTATCCCCAAGAAAGTGAATCTATCTGAATTGAACCACCGCAACGTATATAACTATATTTGGATTGAAATGGATTGTCATACGTAGATGTAATATTCATGTAAAGAGTGAATCTATCTGAATTGGAAGCAGCAGAGGGGGCGAATCGGACATTTGGTCCAGTCATCATTTGCTCTAAATCTAACAAACATCTCGAGGGAATTAATTCGAATCCTTTTTTTAATCCAAAAAAAAAGATTACTTGTTCGAAACATAAGTTTTTCGCAAGTCATAGTCCAAGACCGTTTTCATCGTTTAGTCAAAATACGGTCTCGTCGTGATGTCATCGCCCCCCCCCCCCTTGCTGTTATGGGTTAATAATTTATTTCAACCAAATATTCGAACAAGTTTTTAGAACTTTACAAAGAAACTAATCGCTAACACCTCGTCTTGTAGATCAATTAAATTATTTGACTGGTCGGAGAGTTGGAAATTTATTTCTCGTTATCGAATTATTATGGCATCGCTTGTAGACAGGATTAATTGTGTTTTCAATAATTAGGAATCCTGGAGGAGCTGTTGGTGCAAACGAATAAAGAGTATATCCTTGGTGAGCTTCATTTGATTGTTCGAGATTAATTTGATAGCTTCCTTCAATTGCGTCACATGTTAAGTTGAGAGCAATCACCGTTGAAATATTCATATTGTGCGGGGCAATATGCTTACCGCCACCATCTGGATCATTATTATATTTGAGGAGGACAGTTGAATCTTGTACTTGTAATACCTTGCTTATATTCCTAACAGATTCTTTTAGTTCCTCAGCGTTGTATCCGGGAAACTTGAAATTACGCAGATCGGCTTCTGTGATATTGTAACTGGTTAGGAATTTTTGTTTACTGTCGATGTTGTCATTAATTATTGTTTGAATAATTCGTTCATTTATATATTCCATGTCAGATACAAGCTGATTTAATATTTCAACGTGTTTTCGCGATTTTGTTTGCTGTAGTTGTTCTAGTTGTGTTTCATGTAATTGATTAATTTCATTAAAATAACCAGTGATATCAGTTAGCGTAAATCAGATAGTTACAGATGAGTCGGCTGTTCTTTATATGATTAAATCCCATTGCGATGTGTTTTTGTTGGTAAATATAAATCTATTTGCGATTTTTACTTTTCTTATATCAGATAAACTATCTCGATATCTGGGATTTATTTCATTATATGATTGTACATCCGTGGTTAAGTTGGCGGCGGCTCCGGGTGGTTTTTCAGGCCATTCTAGCACTGTTCTTAACGAGCTGTTATAGATATCTACAATGTATCCCTCTGTGCTTATTTCGATCGACGACGAGAGCGTCGGTTCATGAAGATTAATAGCTTTTTTTGATTCTTTTCCAGTGATTGATTTTATTCTACGCTGAATTTCAGAATTGGTTTTCTCAATTTGGTAGGACCCAGTTGGTAACGAAACAGTTTCCCACGCTGGAGTACCATCGGGTTTATTCTTATACGAGAACACCAGTACGTTATTGGGTTGCTGACCGCCAAATGCATCCGATCTGATATTAGGCCAGCTATGATATACTCGTAATTTTGCCAACGCGATCTCGCGCACTGGAATCGGAGAAGGGAAAATCACGTTGAATTCAGGGTTTGTTGATGTTATTGATATCATGCTTGTTCGTATCTGAGTGGTATTCTCCGCGATTCGTTAAAGCAGTTCGAGTGACATTATTGTTAACGCTATCTTCAATTTCCAATTTCAACATCGCGGAGTTATACAACTGGGTAATCGTGGAAAATTCAACATCGGATATGAACGAATTATCTATCGATAGTGAGATCAACTTGGATAATTTCGAGTATGCGTCAAATACCACCCGGTACCGAGCTGTATAATCACTGAGTTTTTTCTGAGAACACGATGATAACTTTTTAGTTATCGCGGTGGTGACTGCCGCAATTGTTGTTGCCGCGGAGATAGCAATTGGAACTGCAATCGGAGCCATCATGGTCACCGTTGACAAAATAACCCCGGTGCTGGCCAACACACCGGATACCGAGTACACGGTGATGTGGATGATTGCTACGCTGCGTCGGTATTTTTTCATTTTTTTCACGATAGCGATCAGAAAGTGATTTCAAGTTCGCGAAAAACTCTTTCACGGTATCATATCGATATCGATGCGATTGTGATACCTCTGGGACTATTATCGGTTCAATTGATTTCATCGATGTCATTACTATTTTAAACCCGCTAGTGTTTTCAATTATTCGATTGTGTACTTGGATTCATGGTCGGTGGGGGGAATACCGGATACGAATTCTAGCGTCCAGGGTAGCGACTCCCTAACCCCTGCCGCTGGCCCGTCGGATGTAGTTATATCAATTCAGATAGGGTATCTTATTCGGTCGGGCGCGTCGGGTATCATATCGTTTATATATGTTACTGTGTTAACACCTGTTATATATGATGGTCCCGGACCGACTCTCAAATCAAATTTACGGCGATGTATTATTGTAAATCGATAACAACCCGGTATATTACCATATTTGCTATGAAAATATAAACTATTTTCATTTCCTTGGATCGAATCAAAGGTTCCACTGGCAACTGGTTTTTACGCGGTGTGGAATTTTTACTTTATCGAGTCGTTCGATCATTTTTTTAAAATCATCTTTGACGGCATTAACTGTTGTTTTACTTTCATTGATAGCCGCGATAATTTCAACGAGAGTCATGTCTACCTTAAGTGAGATTCCAAAAAACTTAATAATGGGGAAGTCGGTGGGTTTTTGTATCCTTTCAAAGTCTGCTTTTAGTTTAAAAACATCATTGTAAATATCGAGATAATTTGTCCTGATTCTGGTAGGATCTATTGTCCCCCTCCCCCCACCCCACCCCGTCAGAAAAGAATGAAGCCAGAAGGTTTCTGGTGTTAAGCTGTGCATGTTCTTTAAGATGTATATCAATGTGATAAAATTTTGTCGTGAGATCTTGGGGGCCATACCCCTCAAAGAACTTATTAACAATTTCGCTGGTGAGTTTTTGTTGGTCAATAGCTTTTTTAACTTCAGCGAGGGTCGGGCCTGTCAGAGATGTGGTTTCAGACACAGATGTTCTCCCTAAAAATGTATCCACGATGGTATTAAGTGTTGTTTGTCTCACCATAAGCATATTAATATCTTTGAGAGTCATTGTAGATATAGCTGGGACAACAAAGAAACTATTAACGACGTAGGTATTGAGAGTATGCTTGCCAATAAACTCGCTAATTTCAGCGAGAGTCATGCCTGCCACAAGTGGGGTTCCAAAAAACTTATCAACGACGTCGTTAGTTGGTTTTTGTACCTTTTCAAGATTTTGTATTATTTTAGAAATATCCGTGTAAATATCGAGATAATTTGCCTTGATTTCATTTTCATTCATTATCCTTCCCGCCTCCTTGTTAAAAAAGAATAAAGATAGAAAGTTTTTAATTTCAGCGAGAGTCATGCCAACCACATGCGGGGTTCCAAAGAATTTATGTACGACATTTTTGCGAAAACTATTATAACCTCGTATATAATCATCCAGCTCACGGCCGTGGGCGGCAATCATGTTGTCGTGGGCGGTAATCATGCTGTCGTGGGCGGTAATCCTGTCGGTGATCGTAGACACAAGTGCGCCTGGTTTAAGTTGTCCACCTTTGGAATACAGCGCAACAGAGTTTTCAGTGGCGTCGCGCTGCCGTATCAAAATGTCATCCGCGGATATATTACTGCTTTTCAATTTACCCTGGCGATCTTGAAATACAACTATTTCGTTCGGGTCAACACTTGCTAAATTTAACGTCTCAGCGATTTCATCTTCAATTATTTTTTTACATCCTCGATAGAACCCGCAGATGTTTCCGCGGTGGGTTTCAACATTGACAGAGATCGTCCCCAAATATCAATCATTATTGTAAAGACTCTAGTATTTTCAATTTATTGATTCTCTAAAATTACCTTGTAATTTCCCACTCGTGTATTTATTTACAACCAGATGAGGGGGTTTCTGTGACGATGAAATCTCCGCGAGGACATTTAATACTTCACGGCCGCATATCGGTGGATCATTTAATTGTTGTGTTGGCAGCGTGGAATAAAAAATCGAAAACTCAAAGAGTTTCATCGAAGAATTTATATACCGCATAAACTCGTTCGGTGGGGCTAGCCCATATGAATCAAAAAAGAGATTCCCACGTGGATCGATCGCGTATGCATCCCAGTGAGTTCCCGATCAGCTGCTATTATCAAGATTTATGATACCGGTTTCGTTTAGGTTTTCTCGGTAATTGATCTCTCATAAAAAACCCTCTGAAGTTTTTTTATCGCTAGTTTTTTAGCAGCATCAATTAAATCAAAATTGGACATTGGTAGAATTGGGCTTTCAACTAATAAACCGTTCCTGGTATTCTTAGACCCTTTCCGCTGTACCATGAATACGGGGTTCCTGGTAGGTACAACCCCTTTCCCTTTTTTATATCCTTTCCCAGTTGCCTTTTTCAACGCCATCCCTGCCGCGGTCCCAACGGCTCCCAACGCAGCCGCCTTCGCCACCGCTGGGGCAGCCGCTGCAATCAATGCTGGTATTGTGCCTAACAATGGAAATATACCACCTGATTTTATCATGTTGGCGACTGCAGCCTTTGAAAATACAATTTGGACCCCTCTCTTATTCTTTAGCGCATGATTGAAATGTTTTAGCTGACGATCCGTCAATGATATTTTATGTGTACCGCCGGACATCTTCACTGGTTTCAACGTTATTGTGGTTCCACATTCTTTAGCGGATTTTGATCGCAATTTCTTGACCTGACCATCAGTCAGCTTGATACTAACATCACTATATGTCATTTTATTGTAAAACACATTTATACTTTCAATTGACCTAATTGGAAACTCTTCAAGTTTCGTTTACATATTTTCCACTGGTGCATCAACAATTCTCATTCGTCCACCAACACCTTCAAGTAGCATTGATTTGTCGCTGAGAATGACAGCAACTGCTCTATAATTAGGAATAGTGCCACGAATGACATTGGCTCTGAAGTGTATATTAAAGACGGATTGCCTTGTTAAATCAATATGTTCCAGCGAAAAGTAGTAGATCGGATAAAAGTTCTTAAAATCATATTGCGATATTTGCAAACCAGTATCAACATTTTGATCACGGCCCATATATGACAGCATACGATGGTATACGCGCGCAATATGGTTTTGACCGAAATTAAGTTGTATGTCTTCGGATGGTTCCTGCTGGCCATTTATTCTCAACGAGACCTCAGTAACTCCTAATTGATCAAATATCATATGACTGTGTAATTGTGATTCCACTCTTGTCATATCCTGTAAGGTGATAAATATATGACGTGGAGCTGACACGCCTTGTTGTGATGCCAAGTTCCATGTAAATGTACCATTGATATTTGATTGCTTAACATCAGTTGTTGTTGTTAGCCAACTTAGCAATGATTTGCCACCCGCATCCATAAATGATAGTAGTCGCTGTTCTGTGGTAATTGATGGGGTCATTACTGGCATCCACAAGACCAATTTAGTTAAAATGACTTACCAGCGTCAGCATCTGGATTTGCAGGATCCGCTGGAATTCTCCAGATTGCATCATTGTCACTACCCTTTCGCACGAGTACTACTGTATGCTTCGCTCCATAAATAACTTTTCGTACATTTCTGCAGAATCCAAATATATGATGCAACGGAATCGCACATGAAAACGATCTACGCTGTCCTGCCAACATTGCTATTCGTGTTGCAGCTCCTAGATTGTACTGGGGATCAGTATTTATAATCATATCCTCGATAGCAGCAGGGGTGGGAGGACCAGCACGATCATTTGGTCGTCGTACAATAAATTGAGTGTGCCCAGCAGTTTTTTTATTATCTTTTGCAAACATCATAGACGGACCTGCTGATCTTGTATAATCGTCAGAATATCTTTCTAACCCAATTATTGTTGTAGCCACATCAACATCACGTTCTATAGACTCAATCTCTTTTCCGTCAATGAGATATCTCGCGGATTCATATAGCGCCATGATACCATTATTGACTAAGCCGACTTTGGTACCATCTGGATACGGTGCGGGTACAGCAGGAGTATCAGTAAGTCGTACAAGTTCTCCTTCTACTTCGATAAACGCTTCAGTGGGTAGAAAGTATTTGCTGGTATCATGGACTTGAAGTTCAATTCGCGATCGAATATCTGCTTGTATTGCATGATAGGAACAAAATTGATAATCGCGGACGGAATTGTCCTTGGGTACAGGGTCTTCCATATCTAACGCTGGATCAGCTGTTCTTTTGAACATATTATTATTATTCACATCAGAATTTTCAATTGTGAAATTCTTTGTAGTCATCGTTGTTTTTGTTTCCGTTTCAAATCACTTCCTGCTATCATGTTTGCGATATCATCTTGGTTACTGTTCGCCAGCGGCGCAGCCACGGATGACGGAGTCACCGAAGCAGCCAACGACGCTAATTTTTCTTCCACTGCGCTATTTATTGCTTTGCTGACACTTGCAGGCATCACTGTTGTAGATGGCAGTACAACTGGTTGCTTTTTTCATCGTCGCACCAATGATGTTATTTTATCTTTCGCGGCAGAAAATGCCTTTCCGGCAAGATTTCCAACAGCGCTGATTCCCTTATCACGAATAATATCAATGGCCTTCATTGATAATTGTTTAGCTAACGGCGCCACCTTGGGAGCCATTCTTGTAAATAAACCCGCAATGGTATTGCCGAAACCATCTCCGTAATATGCTCTATAAACAGGCAATCGTGAGTTCACCACGTAGACGCTTACGGGTTTATCATGGTTGTAACGTATGATCATCTTGTTATAAAACTAGTAGTTTTTCAATTAGTGATCAATCGCTAAGATCCATAGGATTTTCATCATAACCATGGGTGTCTCTGTGATTTTCAACTAATTCAGCAATGAGTTCTCGATATACATCAATATTCATGATACCGCCGGCAAATAATCGTCTACAGATATCAGCTGCTTCATTAATTATCTCGATGAAGTTGTTTCCGGCTCGCTTTCCACCCATAAGTACTTCTAACCGTGATATATCACTTAGGATGTTACCAGGACATGTCACGGTTGCGTTGAAATCCAAAGGATTTTTAATTGAATATCCTTTTCCGCTTGTTTTCTTAGAACCGGCTTCTACTTTTATGTCTATTTCTTCCGGGATTGGATCCTCCGTATAACGTGGTGGTTGTGGACCGCCTTTAACCGCAGCTAGAAAGTCATCATAACCAGGGTGCTGCAACGCCGAGATTTTATTCCCGCCGCGTTTCACTAAATATATTTTTGATGTCCAAGTGTCTTTGTTTTTTATAAAACTTTTAAACTCGTGTTTTAATCAATTCTCTCTTTTACCCTTTGGAAAATTGTCTCTAGCAAAATCAGTTAATTCGTAATCCGTACGGATTCCTCTAATTTCATTTAATGCTGCGACTGTAAATATATTCTCAGGTGAATAGTCTTTTCCTCCAGCTGCACCTTGTTGTTCTTCTTCGAGTTCTTCAATTTCGCGTTGAGTTTTTATATCACTGGATAGCTGTTGTATCCCTGTGCGCGTTTGTTCGGTCTCTGCTGCTATCTTTTCAAGTGTATCAAGCAGCGGCGCCTTCGTTGCTCGTTCTTTTTCAGGAATTTCTCCGTATATCGCTGCTTCAGTTAACTTTTTCACATCTTTGGTCGCACTTGTTATCGGAGTAAACAGTTGTTCACTTGACACAGAAAAGTCAGTCTGCGCTTGTTGTCGTTGTTGAAGTTTCTCGCGAAGTCTGTCTCGAACCGGTATAAACTTTTTAATTACTGCTAGCCGCTCTCGGGCTAATTTAGTTGTAAGCCATTCACCTACCATATATTGTTTGTGAACTGAGTTTTCAAATGTGAAACTATCACAATTAAAAGCAGAGTTATTAAATAATGTACCATCAAGCTAACGTATCCATCTCCGACAGGGTTAAACTGTGCGACGCTATCCGCGAGTGTTTCAGAAAAAACATCGCTGGGGGTTTCAAAATTGTAATATCTAAGAACGGCGATGAACGATTTTTGTTAACGACGCGGCAACAACAACAACTACGTGAAAATGGAGGCATCGCGGTGATTACTTGCTACCACAGCCAGATCATCCAGTACGCAGATAACTGCATGAGCAAGCCCAAACTGTTGAATATTCTTTCAGGGGAAAATCCTATGTGAGTGTACAAAAAACGCTAAAAAAAATAATTTTTTAGTGAAAATTTACTGAAAGCCTATTTTTTATAGTAACGCTCACGTGGTTAGGATACTGGTTTTTCGTCGTTTAATATTTTTCTAAGATCATGAACCTTAGAACTAATTTCAGCTCGTTTTTGATACTCTTGGTCGGGCTTTTGACGTATTCAACGGTGCTAAATAGCGTTATAAATACATTAATGTCGTTACCGTACAAACAAGCATTGATGGACTTTTGAATTTCTTTAACGAGCCTGTACATCTTCGGTAAAACATAACGACCCTTACTAGACTGATACTCAATTTCTTCATATTCCGAGGTAATCCTGTCACAGTCGAGACCTTCAGGTAATACTATCCCTCGATTTTTTAAATTTGAAATTTCAGCAATTATAGCATTTACATCTTTGATATCCATTATTTATAAAAATATAATATAATATATTTTACCTCTAATTATTAAAAAATATTGGGGTCGTTTTTGACCCGTTATGTTTTATGGACTGTACAATGCTGTATATCTCCACTCGAGTGTTGTGGCAGATTTTAGGCATAACATATATTTAATTAATGGACATTACAATGCCGTATATCTCCATTCGAGTGTTGTGGCAGATTTTAGGCATAACATATACTTAATTAACTTAATTAATGGACAGTACAATGCCGTATATCTCCACTCGAGTGCTGTGGCAGATTTTAGGCATAACATATACTTAATTAATGGACAGTACAATGCCGTATATCTTCACTCGAGTGTTGTGGCAGATTTTAGGCATAACACATACTTAATTAACCTAATTAATGAACAGTACAATGCCTTATATCTCCACTCGAGTGTTGTGGCATATTTAAGGCATAACATATACCTTATTAACTTAATTAAGGATTGATATATTGAATGAAACGATGATGGAATTTGTGATGTAATGATGTGGGACGGCACAAGACAGCACAAACATGAAACGACGGGGCGGATTTTCTACGGCCAATCCAACCAATCAAAAGCAACCCAATTAAATTAACCGGGTTGCATGATTGACAAAAGACAACCACACGCCCGAGTTAAATGGCGTGGGTTAGTTTTGATTGGTCGGAATCGACTTTCAAAAGCCCCAAGCTTTTAACGAGTCATAACATATATAAGGTGACTAATACAGCAGCGTTGATTCACGGGTGTGTTATTTTATTTCCTTGAATGACTTATTAATGATGTTTCATAACATTTAAATGAGACAAAATATTTGAATAAAACACTAAACAAAAGAATTCAGTTGTTAGATAACAGCGTGTATTTCATTAGTTTTCATCGTAACATGATTAATTAGTCTTAATATTAATTGGACTTCAAGGGGAGTAACTCTGTCATGCGACTTTATTATTGTACGATTTATCTAACTTGATGTATGAAAATTGTATCCTATGTGTACGTAGTAGTACCGGTAATTGGACTTCAAGGGACGTAACTCTGTCATGCGACTTTATTATTGTACGATTTATCTCCCTCGATATATGAAAATTGTATCCTGTGTGTACGTAGTAGTAATTGGACTTCAAGGGACGTAACTCTGTCATGCGACTTTATTATTGTACGATTTATCTCCCTCGATATATGAAAATTGTATCCTGTGTGTGTTTTTCTTTGACAGAGCTGATTTAGTTATATTTTCTGCTACTGAAGGCACACAAATATCGAAATATCTACAAGCTTCATTCATCGACTGAAATATTTTCTCCTCGTTAGTTGATGTATCAAATGATTTGACGGATCTCTTTCCAACTGACTTACAAGTCCCTGTCCTGCCCGTTTTGCATTCTGACTTTGTGAGACGGCTTGAAGATTCTCAAGACAATTATCAGTCTTCACGCCATTTATGTGATCAATAACAAGGCGGTCTTTGATTAATCCGTAAAATGCTTCAAAAATAATTCTGTGACAGAGATATTTCTTCTTCCCAGCTGTAAAAATCAAGTATCCCATATTATTTACCCGTCCAACCGGCTTCTTTAGTCTGCAATTTCTAACAACACCATCACGGGATGCTTCATAATTAACAAGCACTGGATGAGGTCTGAAACCTTGGCTCATTTGTATAATAATACTATTTGTCTAATTTATTTTTTGCTTTAATTATAGTCTATCAATGTAGTCTTGAGGGTTTTTTATGATTTTGTCGCTGACGGAGTCATAGGTAGGATCAATGACTGCATTTTTTATTCGTTTGTCATAATAGCGTTTTAGTTCTCTGTATCGTTTGCCGCCACAACTGAGACGCAACTGCGATTTTCCCCTTACCCCCACCCCACATCGGAGGCACGGAAGGGGGCCAAAACTTCCTCGCCGAACACTTTGTAAATGATACCCACAGAATTCGCTTCTGCATGATTTGTTACACGGGGTTGTTGATCCAATCATTAGCCACTTGCAGTGATTCATTATACTATATTTTTCTATTTAAATACTTGTTTTAATTATATGAATAACGAATTCGAGAGATTATCATCAATTAAGCCTTTAAAAAACGTTAAATTCAATCTCGATAGAACCCTCAAAGATGTGCCAAAACGGGCAATAACGGATAGAGCCTTGATAAATAAAATACGCGATTGTATTAATGAATTCAAGCACGACGGTGCATCTCATAGCTGGTCAACATTTCGAATTGATGGCGTTGTTGATGCCACCATGAACGACAGCAACGCAGCGTTGATGTTATCACAAGTTGGTAACAAAAGTATTTTTTTTTAGAGTGAAATTCATTATCCGTGTAGAATCAGGCGGTTGGATTATACGAGATAAATTTGAACAGATTCTTAAAGACAAGAAAACAGTCGTTGTTAGCCGTGTTTCTAAGCCAGGTCTGTTAACTGGAATTGACAAACCATTCTATGAACAAGCGGATCCTGAAACAGCAGTTGTGTAAGGGATATATCCGTTAAATGAAAAACCCGATATAAGAAAACTTAAACCAATGGAACAGTCGTCGCCGGCGACTTCGTCGTCAGTGGCTTTGCCACTCAATTGTGTAGCAGCACGAATAACAGAACGTTTTACAAATGCATCCCGAGGGAACAAACTTACCGATCTACGGCGTAGCAAAATAGCTCAATGGGAGTTAACGGTGAAAGACCGCGGAGCGACTATTAGCGATATTGCAAAATTAGAAACGTCGCTGAGATTTCCAATAACTGTTACAACGATAACCGGAGAAGTTTTATACGAATCAAAATATAAATCAAAGGGAGCCCCAATTAAAATTATTGATCATAACGAACACGCATGGACGTCCGCGGTCACAATATTTCCACGAAACAGAACAATAAAGTATATACCCGACGAATTCTTACGAGAAGAATTTTCCAGGGACGGTTTTCTCGTTGAAAAGAAACTATTCGATGCTATTGCGCATTTGAGTAAAAACGACCCCTTGTCGGTGTGGTTACTTCGCAGCACTGAAAACGACCCGAATACGTTTGATCAGTTTGTAAGACCAAACGGTGAATTATACCGCACTGAAGCATTTCACAACAAAATGAAAAAAAACAGCTAGTGGGTTTTTAACGGCGTGTGGCGAAGCCACCGATGAAATCATCAACGACGAACAATTATTGGCAAACTGTTTTACAATCCCGTCGGTTGCAGCTCATTTTGCAAGAATCAAAAACGCATGGAAACCAACACGCGTATAATTATTGCCAGACATTGAGGCTAGTTGTTTAGAATTTAATCATGGCGGTTTATGGAATAACAAATACGACAGTGATAATATCATTTCAGTTGATATGGCTGCTTGTTACGATTTGGACATGAAATGACTCGTGTTGCAATTAATGGGCCGCTGCCTGATTTTGATTTAACTGGATTCGCTCGTGTAGTATCATTTGAAATTGCAGCAGGACTTCATCGCTGTTGTTATATTTTGATTGGTAGACACATGTCTGAAAAGAAGTGGCTGCAAATAGCGCTATTACGATTCATGATTGATACAAAAATGTTAATTTCGCTGACAGTCAGTGAAGCAATTATATCATATCGGAAACAAATCAATGTCTGATTACCAACACCGGAACGTCTTGATAGTATAATTGAGGAATCCAGAAAACATATTGATGCCGGCGAAGAATATATCATCGAGTGGGTCAAACGGATATTTAATCAACGAAACATCGAAGCAAAAGATCTCGGCAGAAGAATAATCGGAAAATTCACTCAGGGAGGAAAAAAATGCGACTATAAACGATATTGTTCACGGCTGATTATGGATAACATCGATACGACTTTGTAATCGCGGATGCAGTATCTAAAAACAAATATGTGGATCGTAAAGATGCTTTTTTGTCCGATGGAACAAAATTGGGTACATTTGTTACTTATAGCGACGGTTACAAATCCCCGTATTCACATTTGAGGTCGTCGATGCTGGGTTATGCTTGTATTAATTTATTTTCAATGATAAATAGATTTCCTGACACTGCGGTTAGAGTTGCCGTTGATTCATTTTACATTAACAGCAAGTACAGTTGCGCAGTTGCTGAATTCACTAATTCAGATGAAAGTTGGAGATCATGGAGAATTAAAAAAGAAATGCTGCGTGATTATTCTGAATCAGCAGATGTTAAAATTAAAAATAATTACTTACGCAGTAATAATTTATCAGAGCGTTCTAATGCACCATCGATATCAGATCCAATTTGTAAATATAAAACAGTTTATTTAAACGGCTGTGGCGGGTCAGGAAAGACGACGCGTGCAATTGAGTTATATCGAGGACTCGTAAACATGATTGTGCTGACGCCAACACATAGATTAGCGAGAGAGATAAAACAACGAGGCGTTTCCGCGTGTACGTATCATAGTTTTTTCAGATACAGTGGAGACAAATGGACACCTGAACGAATGGGAGATAAATTTACCCCCGAGGTTATAATTTGGGATGAAGTATGCACAGTATCAACAGAAATATTAAAGATGTTCTTGGATTGGCTGCTGCAAAAGAATACAGCGGTGATAATGTGCGGAGATCATGGACAGCCAGAGACACACTTCAGAAAAAGTTGTTTGAGCTTCACAAAGAAAAATATCCCCTGATAAAAGTTCCATTGTGTTATAGACCCGCTGACACACGGTTTACAGAATATTGAAGTTAAAATTCCAGGACAGCGCGAAAGACAAACACTATTGTTAAATGATATTGTGCTGGTTGATATCAGTGTTGTCGAAGATGCATTGCGTGCTAATAAATCGACATGGACACTGGGTTACGTAACAACAATACATTCCTCGCAGGGATTAACCATCGCGGATACAATTGTTTGGATAGTCGATAATCGCATTGAGTGGTCAAATTTAGTCTATCTTGCAGTGTCTAGAGTACGGCGAATAAATCAACTTCGAAGAATTGTTTTCGATGACGACATCACAATGGATGATATTGATGTTAGCATCATTAATAAAAAACTCTCCGGTTACAAACAACAAGACAAAAAAACAACGAGAATTTGATATTGATGCTGAATTAATAATTACGCTGAAGCAACAACAGAATAATCACTGCGCGAGTTGCAATTGTATAATGCGTTGGCAGTATTCGGATAAAGATCCTCGCCAATTTACCGTAGACAGAAAAAATAACAGTCTCGGTCATGTCAGAAACAATGTGATGTTAACTTGTCTTGAGTGCAACAGACGCAACGGCGCTAGTTAAGGCCGCACAGTGGCAATTGAGTATCATCAGGAATCACTTGTAATTGTTCGCGTGTAAAACCCCGCTGAGGGGCAGTTGAATCCAATTTATAGATTGGAGTTCTACCAGTTGATCGTGTTATAGTAGATATGCTATGCGTAGTGACACTCCAAATAGGATCAGTAGCCCTTTTTTTACCACCTTCGAGGTCTCCTGGTTCATATAAATATCTCACGGTGACATTGCTGAGAATTGGCTGATAAACGCTATCCCGCTGTGGTAGTGGTATATACTTTTTATTGCGTTTTTAGGTTTCATATTGATTGCTCTGGTAATCTCGTTATTTAGCGCTGCAATTACCCCTGGTAACCTTTTGACCCATTCACGGGATTGCTTTTCTTGGATGAATTCTTTTGCGTATTGATATCCAAATAACCGCTCAGCAAGAGTCCGATTAAATCGTTCTACAATTGCCTGATTGCGATGTAGTACTGTATGCCCCCGTCTGATGGTGACATTGTGATCTTTCATCGCTGATAAAACAGCGCCTTTAAATTCCTTGCCAGGATCAACTTGTAACAGATTTGGCCAGCGTAGTGGGCCTCGTCGATAAATCCTTTCAAATGCAGAAGCAACATCAGCTGATGATTTTGTTTTTAGCGGTTCTGCTTGTTTGTATCGACTCGCAACGTCAACTACGGTTAGCGCGTATTTGTAACCATTATCATGTGGTAAAAACAATAAATCAGCTTGATGAAATTCATTGGGTCCGGTAACATCAAAATGCGAGAAATTGATTTGTTTAGGACGCGGTAGATAAATTTGCCATATAGCCTGTTTGGATAACCAATTAGCCGCAGTGGCCTTTTTCACTTTTGCGGCGTTGGCGAGTTTATTGATTGCAGCGTTACCCCTCCAAGATCCCCTCGGAGAAAAATAATTAGATTCCATATTATTAATTACCAGCGCCCATCATCAATTTGCCTTTCATAGCCGATTTTACCAACCACGAAGCCAATTTTTCTTTGAAATATTTATCAGGAAAATCATTTAACGCATGAATTAATTTCACATCCGCGAGATGCCTGTGTTGCAAATTGCTGCTTTTATAAGCAACATCATGAACATGACACGCCTTATCAAAAGCGTTTATCGGATACTCGCCGGGTCGGGGCCTGATTTTGATCATCAAGTCTGATATCTAATCGTGTTCCTGGGCCACAATAGCTATATCCTGGAAGGTGCTTTTTTCCTGGATACTTTGCCCACGGCGTTCCAGGGAGTTTTACTAACTTGGCTGCAATATCACCTCCTCGTTTTTTTTTTTTAAACATCTCCAGATTTCATAGAAACAAACCTAAACTTTTTTATACCACACGCTGCACATCTACCAGTTAGTGCAGATCTGTTATTTTTAGTTGTAATCGTCGTCACATCATTTGTGCTAGTACGCGTTTTACACAATATAGATCCATAATTTATGTATAGAGATATGTGTATAATTGATTTCTCAGCGACTAAAACGAGAGAACCAGTTAAGTATCATGCAGCGCTACCAAACTCTATCCGCGCAATTATAATCGGGCCATCTGGATCCGGCAAGACGCAATTGTTGCTCAATTTAATAGTGAGATGGATGAAGTGGAATAAGTTGTATTTAGTTGCTCCTAGCGTATCTGATCAACGATGCTATGAAGTGTTACAGGATTTTAACGAGAATGCATCAGAAATTAAGGGTGAGAACGTCATTGAATTTATAACTGATATTGACGAGGCACCATCCATGGATGATCTTGATGGGAGCATTAACAATTTAGTCGTATACGACGATGTGATGTTAGAAAATCGAACAAACCCAGCTAGAATATTTTCCCGAGGCAGGCATAAAAACACCGACGTGATATATGTCACTCAATGCTACACTCATATTCCAAAAGTGATCAGAGATAACTGTAATATTCTTGCTGTGTTTAACGGCGTTGATACACATACGTTACGAAATATTTGGCAGACATGGTGTTCCGATATGGACTTCAATCAATTTAAAAATTTCTTTAGTCATGCTCAGTCAATCCCGCATGGATTTATAACAATAAATTTACATGATCCTCGGGCACGATATCGTATCGGACTCGATCAAATATTTGGTTGAAATAAATTATTAACCCATAGCAGCAGGGGGGCGATGACATCACGACGAGACCGTATTTCGACTAAACGATGAAAACGGTCTTGGAGTATGACTTGCGAAAAACTTGTGTTTCGAGCAAGCAATCTTTTTCTTTTTTCTGGGTTGAAAAAGAAGGATTCGAATTAATTATCTCGAAATGTTTGTTAGATTTAGAGCAAATGATGTCTGGAGCAAATGTCCGATTCGCCCCCTCTGCTGCTTTGGAAAACATCGACAAAGATAGTTGTATTTGGATTGAAATGTCTCGATGTATTTTGTTTAATGTGGATAGTTATAGCTATGTGTAGGTGTATATATCTTGAGAGATGCAGCTTAACTAAGATGGAATAATCTGATATCAGACATTTTAACTTTGATAGATGAATCTCGATTGATATAGAACTATGTGATTTGGTTACCGGCAATAGATATGTCTATAGACATAAGCTTACATGTTGTCAGATTTATCTTCACGTAGTTTGACATAAGTATATCGATACATCTTCACGAAGATGGAATAATGTAGAGATCTATCAGTCTACGTAGATTGTCATATGTAGATCGACTTATCCCCAAGAAAGTGAATCTATCTGAATTGAACCACCGCAACGTATATAACTATATTTGGATTGAAATATCTCGATCTGTTCTAGTAAATATGAATAGTTAAAACTATGTGTATTTGGATATATGTTGAGATAAGCATGATAACGAAGCTTGAAACGTCTGCATTCAACCACATCAACGTTTATATATGTATCTCGATTGATATAGCACGATTTAATTTGGTTTCGGTCTATATATATATATATGGAAACGTAAGCTTATATGTTGTCAGATTTATCTTCATGTAGTTTGACATACGTATATCGATATATCTTCACGAAGATGGAATAATGTAGAGATATATCAGTCTACGCAGATTGTCATATGTAGATAGATTCATCCCCAAGAAAGTGAATCTATCTGAATTGAACCACCGCAACGTATATAACTATATTTGGATTGAAATATCTCGATCTGTTCTAGTAAATATGGATAGTTATAGCTATTTGTACTTGGATATATGTTGAGATAAGCATGATAACGAAGCTTGAAACATCAGTATTCAACCACTTCAACGTTGATATATGTATCTCGATTGATATAGCACGATCTAATTTGGTTTCGATCAACAGATATACAATGTTCTCATATGTATCTTCATGTAGTTTTTTATAGGTATTTTTATACGTCCGCACGTAGATGGAAATACGTAGATATATATAAGTCCACGCAGATTGTCAGATGTAGATGTAAGATTCATGTAAAGAGTGAATCTAGCTGAATTGGATAGCATCGACAAAGATAGTTGTATTTGGATTGACATATCTCGATGTATTTTGTTTAATGTGGATAGTTATAGCTATGTGTAGGTGGATATATAATGAGAGATGCAGCTTAACTAAGATGGAATAATCTGAGATCACACATATCAACTTTGATAGATGAATCTCGATTGATATAGAACTATGTGATTTGGTTACCGGCTATAGGTATGTCTCCAGACATAAGCTTACATGTTGTCAGATTTATCTTCATGTAGTTTGACATACGTCTATCGATACATCTTCACGAAGATGGAATAATCTAGAGATCTATCAGTCTACGTAGATTGTCATATGTAGATAGATTAATCCCGAAGAAAGTGAATCTATCTGAATTGAACCACCGCAACGTATATAACTATATTTGGATTGAAATGTCTCGATCTGTTCTACTAAATATGGATAGTTATAGCTATGTGATGTTGGATATTTGTTGAGATAAGCATGATAACGAAGCTTGAAACATCTGTATTCAACCACAACAACGTTTATATATGTATCTCGATTGATATAGCACGATGTAATTTGGTTTCCGTTTACAGATATATCTCCAAACGTAAGCTTACATGTTGTCAGCTTTATCTTCATGTAGTTTGAAATACGTATATCCACGAAGATGGAATAATGTAGAGATCTATCAGTCTACGTAGATTGTCATATGTAGATCGATTTATCCCCAAGAAACTGAATCGAACCACCGCAACGTATTTAACTATATTTGGATTGAAATATCTCGATCTGTTCTAGAAAATTTGGATAGTTATAGCTATGTGTACTTGGATATATGTTTAGATAAACATGATAACGAAGCTTGAAACATCAGTATTGAATGACATCAACGTTGATATATGTATCTCGAGATTGATATAGCACGATGTAATCTGGTTTCGGTCTACAGATATATATCCAAACGTAAGCTTACATGTTGCCAGATTTATCTTCATGTAGTTTGACATACGTATTTCCATACATCTTCACAAAGATGGAATAATGTAGAGATCTATCATTCTACGTAGATTGTCCCCAAGAAAGTGAATCTATCTGAATTGAACCACCGCAAAGTATATAACTATATTTGGATTGAAATATCTCGATCTGTTCTAGTAAATATGGATAGTTATAGCTATGTGTAGTTGGATATATGTTGAGATAAGCATGATAACGAAGCTTGAAACATCAGTATTCAAGCACATCAACGTTGATATATGTATCTCGATTGATATAGCACAATGTAATTTGGTTTCGATCTACAGATATAGAATGTTCTCAGATGTATCTTCATGTAGTTTGTTATAGGTATATAGATACGTCCGCACGTAGATGGAAATACGTAGATATATATAAGTCCACGTAGATTGTTATATGTAGATGTAATTTGCATTGACAATATTCGAAGGATAACAAATGGAGCCGTTGATGCTATCACTGACAACAGAGGAAACGTGGAGAACCAGACTACAGATCAGCCCTTCTCAGGGCTACTTTATGTTCAGCCTTTTTTAGGGATAATTAATGTAAATGTTGATGTTAATTTTAATGTTGATGTTGGTGTTAGTGTTGATGTTGATGTTGATGTTAGTGTTAGTGTTGATGTTAATGTTAATGTTAATGATGTTAATGTTGATGTTGATGTTGATATTAATATTAATGTTAATTGTTAATTGTTATTGTGTTGTACTGTTGTAATTGTCTTGTATTGTTACTATTTCCTACCCTTTGTGACTCTTTGGAATAGGGGAAGGCTAGTGAAACAGTGGGGACACAGGCTCTTTTCTATATAGAAATCGCCTGGATTGGTGTACGCACATGTATACAGCCTTGTATACCTCTGTGCCTAAGCACATATATACAGTCTGGTATACCTCTGTGCCTAATCCAATCAGTCTCTCTGGGAAGCTGGTGTTGACCCATTTCCCTCTTCTATTTCTAAAATCTCTATGTCCTTGTCTATGTTAAATGTTTTTTCTATAGATAGAGAATTCTCAAACTCGATTGGTAACAGAGAATTCCATTTGACTAACCAAACATCAATCTCAAATATGGCCCTTTTGGATCACACCCAACCAAATTTAAAACTTAAAACAACCTACCATGAACAAACTTGCATAGTCACTCTGACACCTTAGTGTAGGTATTCTGTTTTTTCTTAGGGTGAATTTCCCTCCGAGAAGGGATCTTTGCCAGTAGGATGGTGGCGATTTGTTAGTACACTCTGTACTTACTTAGGGGTATAGTGATAGGCGATAGGAAATTCGTAACTTGTATATCTTGACTCAATTGCACAGGTGGCTTACACATGATTGGTATAGGGCCTCCATTAGAAAAACTGGACTAAATTCGAAATAAATCAAAAGGGATTGCAACCTCATGGACACATATACATACATTGCACACAATCATTTATGACCTTATTAGAATATATAAGGTAGTCTTAATCCAGGACTATCAGGCCCCCGCAACACAATGTTGCAATAGTAATGAAATACAATAAATAACATTAAAACGATACACAACACAACATAATATAGCACTTCTACTTTTTATACATGTCTTATGGGGTTGCAAGTATAATAATAAGGGTGTGGTACTTTTTGGCTCCTCGTGTTTCTTTGTTTTTGGGTCCGGTTGTATGTGGGGCACTGCCTTTGCGTGTGGGACGACGATGAATTAAATTCCGGGACCTTTTCCTCCTTTCCCTCTTCCTGCTGGCCTGCTGATGAAGTTGATAGGTGTAAGTGTGGATGGGACTTGCCTACTTACCTCAGGGCCTCCATTTATACCGATAGTTACTTTTTAGTAATTCGGTATAACGCCCAAATTGATAAGTGTACTACTGTACACAAATATAAAGGTAAATAAATGTTCAGCGATATGCTGGATATAAAAGTTGCCCAAATGTTCCAAGTGAACGGTGGCAACTTTAAAATACCAATTAGTTAGTTAGTTATGTAGATGTAATATTCGTGTAAAGAGTGAATCTAGATGAATTGGAAAAATCGACAAAGATAGTAGTATTTGGATTGAAATATCTCGATGTATTTTGTTTAATGTGGATAGTTATAGCTATGTGTAGGTAGATATATAATGAGAGATGCAGCTTAACTAAGATGGAATAATCAGATATCAGACATCTCAACTTTGATAGCTGAATCTCGATTGATATAGAACTATTTGATTTGGTTACCGGCTATAGATATGTCCCCAGACATAAGCTTACATGTTGCCAGTTTTATCTTCATGTAGTTTGACATACGTATATCGATACATCTTAACGAAGATGGAATAATGTAGAGATCTATCAGTCTACGTAGATTGTCCCCAAGAAAGTGAATCTATCTGACTTGAACCACCGCAAAATATATAACTATATTTGGATTGAAATATCTCGATCTGTTCTAGTAAATATGGATAGTTATAGCTATGTGTAGTTGGATATATGTTGAGATAAGCATGATAACGAAGCTTGAAACATCAGTATTCAAGCACATCAACGTTGATATATCTGTCTCGATTGATATAGCACGATGTAATTTGGTTTCCATCTACAGATATAGAATGTTCTCAGATGTATGTTCATGTAGTTTGTTATAGGTATATATATATGTCCGCCCGTAGATTGAAATACGTAGATACATATAAGTTCACGTTGATTGTCATATGTAGATGTAATATTGATGAAAAGAGTGAATCTAGCTGAATTGGATACCATCGACAAAGATAGCTGTATTTGGATTGAAATATCTCGATGTATTTTGTTTAATGTGAATAGTTATAACTATGTGTAGGTGGTTATATAATGAGAGATGCAGCTTAACTAAGATGGAATAATCTGATATCAGACATCTCAACTTTGATAGATGAATCTCGATTGATATAGAACTATGTGATTTGGTAACCAGCTATAGATATGTCTCCAGACATAAAATTACATGTTGTCAGATTTATTTTCATGTAGTTTGACATACGTATATCGATACATCTTCACGAAGATGGAATAATGTAGAGATCTATCAGTCTACGTAGATTGTCATATGTAGATAGACTTATCCCCAAGAAAGTGAATCTATCTGAATTGAACCACCGCAACGTATATAACTGTATTTGGATTGAAATGTCTCGATCTGTCCTAGTAAATATGGATAGATATAGCTATGTGATGTTGGATATATGTTGAGATAAGCATGATAACGAAGCTTGAATCATCTGTATTCAACCACATCAACGTTTATCTATGTATCACGATTGATATACCACGATGTAATTTGGTTTCGGTCTACAGATATATCTCCAAACGTAACCTTACATGTTGTCGGATTTATCTTCATGTAGTTTGACATACGTATATCGATACATCTTCACGAAGATGGAATAATGTAGAGATCTATCAGTCTACGTAGATTGTCATATTTAGATAGATTTATGCCAAAGAAAGTGAATCTATCTGAATTGAACCACCGCAACGTATATAACTATATTTGGATTGAAATTTCTCGATCTGTGCTAGTAAATATGGATAGTTACAGCTATGTGTACTTGGATATATGTTGAGATAAGCATGATAACGAAGCTTGAAACATCTGTATTCAACCACATCAACGTTTATATATGTATCACGAATCATATATCACGATGTAATTTGGTTTCGGTCTACAGATATATCTCCAAACGTAAGCTTACATGTTGTCAGATTTATCTTAATGTAGTTTGACATACGTATATCGATACATCTTCACGAAGATGTAATAAAGTAGAGATCTATCAGTCTATGTAGATTGTCAAAGAAAGTGAATATATCTGAATTGAACCACTGCAACGTACATAACTATATTTAGATTGAAATATCTCGATCTGTTCTAGTATGTTTATAGATTTATGCCAAAGAAAGAGAATCTATCTGAATTGAACAACCGCAACGTACATAACTATATTTGGATTGAAATATCTCGATCTGTTCTAATAAATATGGATAGTTATAGCTATGTGATGTTGGACATATATTGAGATAAGCATGATAAAGAAGCTTGAATCATCTGTATTCAACCACATCAACGTTTATATATGTATCACGAATCATATATCACGATGTAATTTGGTTTCGGTCTTCAGATATATCTCCAAACGTAAGCTTACATGTTGTCAGATTTATCTTCATGTAGTTTGACATACGTATATCGATACATCTTCACGAAGATGGAATAATGTAGTGATCTATCAGTCTACGTAGATTGTCATATGTAGATAGATTTGCGCCAAAGAAAGTGAATCTATCTGAATTGAACCACCGCAACGTATATAACTATATTTGGATTGAGATATCTCGATCTGTTCTAGTAAATATGGACAGTTATAGCTATGTGATGTTGGATATATGTTGAGAAAAGCATGATAACGAAGCTTTAAACATCTGCATTCAACCACATCAACGTTTATGTATGTGTCTCGATTAACATAGCACGATTTAATTTTGTTTCGGTCTACAGATATATATCCAAACGTAAGCTTACATATTGCCAGATTTATCTTCATGTAGTTTGACATACGTATATCGATACATCTTCACGAAGATGGAATAATGTAGAGATCTATCAGTCTACGTAGATTGTCATATGTAGATAGATGTATGCTAAAGAAAGTGAATCTATCTGAATTGAACCACTGCAACGTATATAACTTTATTTGGATTGAAATATCTCGATCTGTTATAGTAAATATGGATAGTAGTAGCTATGTGATGTTTGATATATGTTGAGATAAGCATGATAACGAAGCTTGAAACATCTGTATTCAACCACATCAACATTTATATAAGTGTCTCGATTGATATAGCACGATGTAATTTGGTTTCGGTCTACAGATATATATCCAAACGTAAGCTTACATGTTGCCAGACTTATCTTCATATAGTTTGACATACGTATATCGATATATCTTCACGAAGATGGAAAAATGTAGAGATCTATCAGTCTACGTAGATTGTCATATGTAGATAGATTTATGCCAAGGAAAGTGAATCTATCTGAATTGAACCACCGCACCGTCTATAACTCTATTTGGATTGAAATGTATCGATCTGTTCTAGTAAATATGGATAGATATGGCTATGTGATGTTGGATATATGTTGAGATAAGCATGATAACGAAGCTTGAATCATCTGTATTCAACCACATCAACGTTTATATATGTATCACGATTGATATAGCACGATGTAATTTGGTCTCGGTCTACAGATATATCTCCGAACGTAAGCTTACATGTTGTAGATTTATTTTCATGTAGTTTGACATACGTATATCGATACATCTTCACGAAGATGGAAAAATGTAGAGATCTATCAGTCTACGTAGATTGTCAAATGTAGATAGATTTATCCCCAAGAAAGTGAATCTATCTAAATTGAACCACCGCAACGTATATAACTGTATTTGGATTGAAATGTCTCGATCTGTTCTAGTAAATATGGATAGTTATAGCTATGTGATGTTGGATATATGTTAAGATAAGCATGATAACGAAGCTTGAATCATCTGTATTCAACCACATCAACGTTTATATATCTGTCTCGATGGATATAGCACGATGTAATGTGGTTTCGGTCTACAGATATATCTCCAAACGTAAGCTTACATGTTGCCAGTTTTATCTTCATGTAGTTTTACATACGTATATCGATACGTCTTCACGAAGATGGAAAAATGTAGAGATCTATCAGTCTACGTAGATTGTCATATGTAGATAGATTTATACCCAAGAAAGTGAATCTATCTGAATTGAACCACGGCAACGTATATAACTGTATTTGGATTCAAATGTCTCGATCTGTTCTAGTAAATATAGATAATTATAGCTATGTGATGTTGGATAAATGTTTAGATAAGAATGATAACGAAGCTTGAATCATCTGTATTCAACCACATCAACGTTTATATATGTATCACGATTGATATAGCACGATGTAATTTGGTTTCGGTCTACAGATATATCTCCAAACGTAAACTTACATGTTGTCGGATTTATCTTCATGTACTTTGACATACGTATATCGATACATCTTCACGAAGATGGAAAAATATAGAGATCTATCAGTCTACGTAGATTGTCATATGTAGATAGATTTATCCCCAAGAAAGTGAATATATCTGAATTGAACCACCGCAACGTATATAACTATATTTGGATTGAAATATCTCGATCTGTTCTAGTAAATATGGATAGTTATATCTATGTGATGTTGGATATATGTTGAGATAAGCATGATAACGAAGCTTGAATCATCTGTATTCAACCACATCATCGTTTATATATGTATCACGATTGATATAGCACGATGTAATTTGGTTTCGGTCTACAGATATATCTCAAAACGTAAGCTTACATGTTGTCAGATTTATCTTCAAGTAGTTTGACATACGTATATCGATACATCATCACGAAGATGGAATAATGTAGAGATCTATCAGTCTACTTAGATTGTCATATGTAAATAGATTTATGCCAAAGAAAGTGAATCTATCTGAATTGAACCACAGCAACGTATATAACTATATTTGGATTGAAATATCTCGATCTGTTCTGGTAAATAAGGATAGTTATAGCTATGTCATGTTGGATATATGTTGAGATAAGCATGATAACGAAGCTTTAAACATCTGTATTCAACCACATCAACGTTTATATATGTGTCTCGATTGATAAAGCACGATGTAATTTGGTTTCGGTCTACAGATATATCTCCAAACGTAAGCTTACATGTTGTCAGATTTATCTTCATGTAGTTTGACATACGTATATCGATACATCTGCACGAAGATGAAATAATGTAGAGATATATCAGTCTACATAGATTGTCATATGTAAATAGATTTATGCCAAAGAAAGTGAATCTATCTGAATTGAACCACCGCAACGTATATAACTATATTTGGATTGAAATATCTCGATCTGTTCAAGTAAATATGGATAGTTATAGCTATGTGATGTTGGATAAATGTTGAGATAAGCATGATAACGAAGCTTGAAACATATTTATTCAAACACATAAACGTTTATATATGTGTCTCGATTGATAAAGCACGATGTAATTTGGTTTTCGTCTACGGATCTATCTCCAAACGTAAGCTTAGATGTTGTCATATTTATCTTCATGTAGTTTGATATACGTATATCGATACATCTTCACGAAAATGTAATAAAGTAGAGATCTATCAGTCTACGTAGATTGTCAAAGAAAGTGAATCTATATGAATTGAACCACCGCAACGTATATAACTGTATTTGGAAAGAAATGTCTCGATCTGTTCTAGTAAATATGGATAGTTATAGCTATGTGATGTTGGATATATGTTGAGATAATCATGATAACGAAGCTTGAATCATCTGTATTCAACCACATCAACGTTTATATATGTATCACGATTGATATAGCAAGATGTAATTTGGTTTCGGTCTACAGATATATCTCCAAACGTAAGCTTACATGTTGCCAGATTTATCTTCATGTAGTTTGACATACGTATATCGATACATCTTCACGAAGATGGAATAATGTAGAGATCTATCAGTCTACGTAGATTGTCATATGTAGATAGATTTATGCCAAAGAAAGTGAATCTATCTGAATTGAACCACCGCAACGTATATAACTATATTTTGATTGAAACATCTCGATCTGTTCAAGTAAATATGGATAGTTATAGCTATGTCTACTTGGATATATGTGGAGATAAGTATGATAACGAAGCTTGAAACATCAGTATTCAACCACATCAACGTTGATATATGTATCTCTATTGATATAGCACGATGTAATTTGGTTTCGATCTACAGATATAGAATGTTCTCAGATGTATCTTCATGTAGTTTGTTATAGGTATATAGATTCGTCCGCACGTAGATGGAAATACGTAGATACATATAAGTTCACGTGGATTGTCATATGTAGATGTAATATTCATGTAAAGAGTGAATCTAGCTGAATTGGTTACCATCGACAAAGAGAGTTGTAATTGGATTGAAAGATCTCGATGTATTTTGTTTAATGTGGATAGTTATAACTATGTGTAGATGGTTTTATAATGAGAGATGCAGCTTAACAAAGATGGAATAATCTGATATCAGACATCTTAATTTTGATAGATGAATCTCGATTGAAATAGAACTATGTGATTTGGTAACCAGCTATAGATAAGTCTCCAGACATAAAATTGCATGTTGTCAGATTTATCTTCATGTAGTTTGACATACGTATATCATTACATCTTCACGAAGATGGAATAATGTAGAAATCTATCAGTCTACGTAGATTGTCATATGTAGATAGATTTATCCCCAAGAAAGTGAATCTATCTGAATTGAACCACCGCAACGTATATAACTGTATTTGGATTCAAATATCTCGATCTGTTCTAGTAAATATGGATAGATAGCTATGTGATGTTGAATATATGTTGAGATAAGCATGATAACGAAGCTTGAATCATCTGTATTCAACCACATCAACGTTTCTATATGTATGTCTATTGATATAGCACGATGTAATTTGGTTTCGGTCTACAGATATATCTCCAAACGTAAGCTTACATGTTGCCAGATTTATCTTCATGTAGTTTGACATACGTATATCGATACATCTTCACGAAGATGGAAAAATGTAGAGATCTATCAGTCTACGTAGATTGTCATATGTAGATAGATTTATCCCCAAGAAAGTGAATCTATCCGAATTGAACCACCGCAACGTATATAAATGTATTTGGATTGAAATGTCTTGATATGTTCTAGTAAATATGGATAGTTATAGCTAGTTGTACTTGGATATATGTGGAGCTAAGCATGATAACGAAGCTTGAAACATTAGTATTCTACCACATCAACGTTGATATATGTATCTCTATTGATATAGCACGATGTAATTTGGTTTCGGTCTACAGATATATCTCCAAACGTAAGCTTACATGTTGCCAGATTTATCTTCATGTAGTTTGACATACGTATATCGATACATCTTCACGAAGATGGAAAAATGTAGAGATCTATCAGTCTACGTAGATTGTCATATGTAGATAGATTTATGCCAAAGAAAGTGAATCTATCTGAATTGAACCACCGCAACGTATATAACTATATTTTGATTGAAATATCTCGATCTGTTCAAGTAAATATGGATAGTTATAGCTATGTCTACTTGGATATATGTGGAGATAAGCATGATAACGAAGCTTGAAACATTAGTATTCAACCACATCACCGTTGATATATGTATCTCTATTGATAAAGCACGATGTAATTTGGTTTCGATCTACAGATATAGAATGTTCTCAGATGTATCTTCATTTAGTTTGTTATAGGCATATAGATACGTCCGCACGTAGATGGAAATACGTAGATACATATAAGATCACGTAGATTGTCATATGTAGATGTAATATTCATGTAAAGAGTGAATCTAGCTGAATTGGATACCATCGACAAAGATAGTTGTATTTGGATTGAAATATCTCGATGTATTTTGTTTAATGTGGATAGTTATAACTATGTGTAGATGGTTATATAATGAGAGATGCAGCTTAACAAAGATGGAATAATCTGATATCAGACATCTCAACTTTGATAGATGAATCTCGATTGATATAGAACTATGTGATTTGGTAACCAGCTATAGATAAGTCTCCAGACATAAAATTGCATGTTGTCAGATTTATCTTCATGTAGTTTGACATACGTATATCGATACATCTTCACGAAGATGGAATAATGTAGAAATCTATCAGTCTACGTAGATTGTCATATGTAGATAGATTTATCCCCAAGAAAGTGAATCTATCTGAATTGAACCACCGCAACGTATATAAATGTCTTTGCATTGAAATGTCACGATCTGTTCTAGTAAACATGGATAGATAGCTATGTGATGTTGAATATATGTTAGATAAGCATGATAACGAAGCTTGAATCATCTCTATTCAACCACATCAACGTTTATGTATGTATCACGATTGATATAGCAGGATGTAATTTGGTTTCGGTTTACAGATATATCTCCAAACGTAAGATTACATGTTGTCAGATTTATCTTCATGTAGTTTGACATACGTATATAGATACATCTTCACGAAGATGGAATAATGTAGAGATCTATCAGTCTACGTAGATTGTCATATGTAGATAGATTTATCCTTAAGAAAGTGAATCTATCCCAATTGAACCACCGCAACGTATATAAATGTATTTGGATTGAAATGTCTTGATATGTTCTAGTAAATATGGATAGTTATAGCTATTTGTACTTGGATATATGTGGAGCTAAGCATGAAAACGAAGCTTGAAACATCGGTATTCTACCACATCAACGTTGATATATGTATCTCTATTGATATAGCACGATGTAATTTGGTTTCGGTCTACAGATATATCTCCAAACGTAAGCTTACATGTTGCCAGATTTATCTTCATGTAGTTTGACATACGTATATCGATACATCTTCACGAAGATGGAAAAATGTAGAGATCTATCAGTCTACGTAGATTGTCATATGTAGATAGATTTATGCCAAAGAAAGTGAATCTATCTGAATTGAACCACCGCAACGTATATAACTATATTTTGATTGAAATATCTCGATCTGCTTAAGTAAATATGGATAGTTATAGCTATGTCTACTTGGATATATGTGGAGATAAGCATGATAACGAAGCTTGAAACATTAGTATTCAACCACATCACCGTTGATATATGTATCTCTATTGATAAAGCACGATGTAATTTGGTTTCGATCTACAGATATAGAATGTTCTCAGATGTATCTTCATTTAGTTTGTTATAGGCATATAGATACGTCCGCACGTAGATGGAAATACGTAGATACATATAAGATCACGTAGATTGTCATATGTAGATGTAATATTCATGTAAAGAGTGAATCTAGCTGAATTGGATACCATCGACAAAGATAGTTGTATTTGGATTGAAATATCTCGATGTATTTTGTTTAATGTGGATAGTTATAACTATGTGTAGATGGTTATATAATGAGAGATGCAGCTTAACAAAGATGGAATAATCTGATATCAGACATCTCAACTTTGATAGATGAATCTCGATTGATATAGAACTATGTGATTTGGTAACCAGCTATAGATAAGTCTCCAGACATAAAATTGCATGTTGTCAGATTTATCTTCATGTAGTTTGACATACGTATATCGATACATCTTCACGAAGATGGAATAATGTAGAAATCTATCAGTCTACGTAGATTGTCATATGTAGATAGATTTATCCCCAAGAAAGTGAATCTATCTGAATTGAACCACCGCAACGTATATAAATGTCTTTGCATTGAAATGTCACGATCTGTTCTAGTAAACATGGATAGATAGCTATGTGATGTTGAATATATGTTAGATAAGCATGATAACGAAGCTTGAATCATCTCTATTCAACCACATCAACGTTTATGTATGTATCACGATTGATATAGCAGGATGTAATTTGGTTTCGGTTTACAGATATATCTCCAAACGTAAGATTACATGTTGTCAGATTTATCTTCATGTAGTTTGACATACGTATATAGATACATCTTCACGAAGATGGAATAATGTAGAGATCTATCAGTCTACGTAGATTGTCATATGTAGATAGATTTATCCTTAAGAAAGTGAATCTATCCCAATTGAACCACCGCAACGTATATAAATGTATTTGGATTGAAATGTCTTGATATGTTCTAGTAAATATGGATAGTTATAGCTATTTGTACTTGGATATATGTGGAGCTAAGCATGAAAACGAAGCTTGAAACATCGGTATTCTACCACATCAACGTTGATATATGTATCTCTATTGATATAGCACGATGTAATTTGGTTTCGGTCTACAGATATATCTCCAAACGTAAGCTTACATGTTGCCAGATTTATCTTCATGTAGTTTGACATACGTATATCGATACATCTTCACGAAGATGGAAAAATGTAGAGATCTATCAGTCTACGTAGATTGTCATATGTAGATAGATTTATGCCAAAGAAAGTGAATCTATCTGAATTGAACCACCGCAACGTATATAACTATATTTTGATTGAAATATCTCGATCTGCTTAAGTAAATATGGATAGTTATAGCTATGTCTACTTGGATATATGTGGAGATAAGCATGATAACGAAGCTTGAAACATCCGTATTCATCCACATCAACGTTGATATATGTATCTCTATTGATATAGCACGATGTAATTTGGTTTCGATCTACAGATATAGAATGTTCTCAGATGTATCTTCATGTAGTTTGTTATAGGCATATAGATACGTCCGCACGTAGATGGAAATACGTAGATACATATAAGATAACGTAGATTGTCATATGTAGATGTAATATTCATGTAAAGAGTGAATCTAGCTGAATTGGATACCATCGACAAAGATAGTTGTATTTGGATTGAAATATCTCGATGTATTTTGTTTAATGTGGATAGTTATAACTATGTGTAGATGGTTATATAATGAGAGATGCAGCTTAACAAAGATGGAATAATCTGATATCAGACATCTCAACTTTGATAGATGAATCTCGATTGATATAGAACTATGTGATTTGGTAACCAGCTATAGATAAGTCTCCAGACATAAAATTGCATGTTGTCAGATTTATCTTCATGTAGTTTGACATACGTATATAGATACATCTTCACGAAGATGGAAAAATGTAGAGATCTATCAGTCTACGTAGATTGTCATATGTAGATAGATTTATGCCAAAGAAAGTGAATCTATCTGAATTGAACCACCGCAACGTATATAACTATATTTTGATTGAAATATCTCGATCTGTTCAAGTAAATATGGATAGTTATAGCTATGTCTACTTGGATATATGTGGAGATAAGCATGATAACGAAGCTTGAAACATTAGTATTCAACCACATCAACGTTGATATATGTATCTCTATTGATATAGCACGATGTAATTTGGTTTCGATCTACAGATATAGAATGTTCTCAGATGTATCTTCATGTAGTTTGTTATAGGCATATAGATACGTCCGCACGTAGATGGAAATACGTAGATACATATAAGATCACGTAGATTGTCATATGTAGATGTAATATTCATGTAAAGAGTGAATCTAGCTGAATTGGATACCATCGACAAAGATAGTTGTATTTGGATTGAAATATCTCGATGTATTTTGTTTAATGTGGATAGTTATAACTATGTGTAGATGGTTATATAATGAGAGATGCAGCTTAACAAAGATGGAATAATCTGATATCAGACATCTCAACTTTGATAGATGAATCTCGATTGATATAGAACTATGTGATTTGGTAACCAGCTATAGATAAGTCTCCAGACATAAAATTGCATGTTGTCAGATTTATCTTCATGTGGTTTGACATACGTATATCGATACATCTTCACGAAGATGGAATAATGTAGAAATCTATCAGTCTACGTAGATTGTCATATGTAGATAGATTTATCCCCAAGAAAGTGAATCTATCTGAATTGAACCACCGCAACGTATATAAATGTCTTTGGATTGAAATGTCACGATCTGTTCTAGTAAACATGGATAGATAGCTATGTGATGTTGAATATATGTTAGATAAGCATGATAACGAAGCTTGAATCATCTCTATTCAACCACATCAACGTTTATGTATGTATCACGATTGATATAGCAGGATGTAATTTGGTTTCGGTCTACAGATATATCTCCAAACGTAAGCTTACATGTTGTCAGATTTATCTTCATGTAGTTTGACATACGTATATAGATACATCTTCACGAAGATGGAATAATGTAGAGATCTATCAGTCTACGTAGATTGTCATATGTAGATAGATTTATCCCCAAGAAAGTGAATCTATCCGAATTGAACCACCGCAACGTATATAAATGTATTTGGATTGAAATGTCTTGATATGTTCTAGTAAATATGGATAGTTATAGCTATTTGTACTTGGATATATGTGGAGCTAAGCATGAAAACGAAGCTTGAAACATCGGTATTCTACCACATCAACGTTGATATATGTATCTCTATTGATATAGCACGATGTAATTTGGTTTCGGTCTACAGATATATCTCCAAACGTAAGCTTACATGTTGCCAGATTTATCTTCATGTAGTTTGACATACGTATATCGATACATCTTCACGAAGATGGAAAAATGTAGAGATCTATCAGTCTACGTAGATTGTCATATGTAGATAGATTTATGCCAAAGAAAGTGAATCTATCTGAATTGAACCACCGCAACGTATATAACTATATTTTGATTGAAATATCTCGATCTGCTTAAGTAAATATGGATAGTTATAGCTATGTCTACTTGGATATATGTGGAGATAAGCATGATAACGAAGCTTGAAACATCCGTATTCATCCACATCAACGTTGATATATGTATCTCTATTGATATAGCACGATGTAATTTGGTTTCGATCTACAGATATAGAATGTTCTCAGATGTATCTTCATGTAGTTTGTTATAGGCATATAGATACGTCCGCACGTAGATGGAAATACGTAGATACATATAAGATAACGTAGATTGTCATATGTAGATGTAATATTCATGTAAAGAGTGAATCTAGCTGAATTGGATACCATCGACAAAGATAGTTGTATTTGGATTGAAATATCTCGATGTATTTTGTTTAATGTGGATAGTTATAACTATGTATAGATGGTTATATAATGAGAGATGCAGCTTAACAAAGATGGAATAATCTGATATCAGACATCTCAACTTTGATAGATGAATCTCGATTGATATAGAACTATGTGATTTGGTAACCAGCTATAGATAAGTCTCCAGACATAAAATTGCATGTTGTTAGATTTATCTTCATGTAGTTTGACATACGTATATAGATACATCTTCACGAAGATGGAATAATGTAGAGATCTATCAGTCTACGTAGATTGTCATATGTAGATAGATTTATCCCCAAGAAAGTGAATCTATCTGAATTGAACCACCGCAACGTATATAACTGTATTTGGATTCAAATATCTCGATCTGTTCTAGTAAATATGGATAGTTATAGCTATGTGATGTTGGATATATGTTGAGATAAGCATGATAACGAAGCTTGAATCATCTGTATTCAACCACATCAACGTTTATATATGTATCACGATTGATATAGCACGATGTAATTTGGTTTCGGTCTACAGATATATCTCCAAACGTAAGCTTACAAGTTGCCAGATTTATCTTCATGTAGTTTGACATACGTATATCGATACATCTTCACGAAGATGGAATAATGTAGAGATCTATGAGTCTACGTAGATTGTCATATGTAGATAGATTTATCCCCAAGAAAGTGAATCTATCTGAATTGAACCACCGCAACGTATATAAATGTATTTGGATTGAAATGTCTCGATATGTTCTTGTAAATATCGATAGTTACAGCTATTTGTACTTGGATATATGTGGAGCTAAGCATGATAACGAAGCTTGAAACATCAGTATTCAACCACATCAACGATGATATATGTATCTCTATTGATATAGCACGATGTAATTTGGTTTCGGTCTACAGATATATCTCCAAACGTAAGCTTTGATGTGGCCAGATTTATCTTCATGTAGTTTGACATACGTATATCGATACATCTTCACGAAGATGGAATAATGTAGAGATCTATCAGTCTACGTAGATTGTCATATGTAGATAGATTTATGCCAAAGAAAGTGAATCTATCTGAATTGAACCACCGCAACGTATATAACTATATTTGGATTGAAATATCTCGATCTGTTCTAGTAAATATGGATAGTTATAGCTATTTGTACTTGGAAATATGTTGCGATAAGAATGATAAAGAAGCTTGAAACATCAGTATTCAACCACATCAACGTTGATATATGTATCTCTATTGATAGAGCACGATGTAATTTGATTTCGATCTACAGATATAGAATGTTCTCAGATGTATCTTCATGTAGTTTGTTATAGGTATATAGATACGTCCGCACGTAGATGGAAATACGTTGATACATATAAGTTCACGTAGATTGTCATATGTAGATGTAATATTCATGTAAAGAGTGAATCTAGCTGAATTGGATACCATCGACAAAGATAGTTGTTTTTGCATTGAAATATCTCGATGTATTTTGTTTAATGTGGATAGTTACAACTATGTGTAGTGGTCATATAATGAGAGATGCAGCTTAACAATGATGGAATAATCTAATATCAGACATCTCAACTTTGATAGATGAATCTCGATTGATATAGAACTATGTGATTTGGTATCCATCTATAGATAAGTCTCCAGACATAAAATTGCATGTTGTCAGGTTTATCTTCATGTAGTTTGACATACGTATACCGGTACATCCTCACGAACATGGAATAATGTAGAGATCTATCAGTCTACGTAGATTGTCATATGTAGATAGATTTATCCCCAAGAAAGTGAATCTATCTGAATTGAACCACCGCAACGTATATAACTATATTTTGATTGAAACATCTCGATCTGTTCAAGTAAATATGGATAGTTATAGCTATGTCTACTTGGATATATGTGGAGATAAGTATGATAACGAAGCTTGAAACATCAGTATTCAACCACATCAACGTTGATATATGTATCTCTATTGATATAGCACGATGTAATTTGGTTTCGATCTACAGATATAGAGTGTTCTCAGATGTATCTTCATGTAGTTTGTTATAGGTATAGAGATTCGTCCGCACGTAGATGGAAATACGTAGATACATATAAGTTCACGTAGATTGTCATATGTAGATGTAATGTTCATGTAAAGAGTGAATCTAGCTGAATTGGTTACCATCGACAAAGAGAGTTGTAATTGGATTGAAATATCTCGATGTATTTTGTTTAATGTGGATAGTTATAACTATGTGTAGATGGTTTTATAATGAGAGATGCAGCTTAACAAAGATGGAATAATCTGATATCAGACATCTTAATTTTGATAGATGAATCTCGATTGAAATGGAACTATGTGATTTGGTAACCAGCTATAGATAAGTCTCCAGACATAAAATTGCATGTTGTCAGATTTATCTTCATGTAGTTTGACATACGTATATCATTACATCTTCACGAAGATGGAATAATGCAGAAATCTATCAGTCTACGTAGATTGTCATATGTAGATAGATTTATCCCCAAGAAAGTGAATCTATCTGAATTGAACCACTGCAACGTATATAACTGTATTTGGATTGAAATGTCTCGATCTGTTCTAGTAAACATGGATAGATAGCTATGTGATGTTGAATATATGTTGAGATAAGCATGATAACGAAGCTTGAATCATCTGTATTCAACCACATTTACGTTTATGTATGTATCACGATTGATATAGCAGGATGTAATTTGGTTTCGGTCTACAGATATGACTCCAAACGTAAGCTTACATGTTGTCAGATTTATCTTCATGTAGTTTGACATACGTATATAGATACATCTTCACGAAGATGGAATAATGTAGAGATCTATCAGTCTACGTAGATTGTCATATGTAGATAGATTTATCCCCAAGAAAATGAATCTATCTGAATTGAACCACCGCAACGTATATAACTGTATTTGGATTCAAATATCTCGATCTGTTCTAGTAAATATGGATAGTTATAGCTATGTGATGTTGGATATATGTTGAGATAAGCATGATAACAAAGCTTGAATCATCTGTATTCAACCACATCAACGTTTATATATGTATGTCTATTGATATAGAACGATGTAATTTGGTTTCGGTCTACAGATATATCTCCAAACGTAAGCTTACATGTTGCCAGATTTATCTTCATGTAGTTTGACATACGTATATCGATACATCTTCACGAAGATGGAAAAATGTAGAGATCTATCAGTCTACGTAGATTGTCATATGTAGATAGATTTATCCCCAAGAAAGTGAATCTATCCGAATTGAACCACCGCAACGTATATAAATGTATTTGGATTGAAATGTCTTGATATATTCTAGTAAATATGGATAGTTAAATCTATTTGTACTTGGATATATGTGGAGCTAAGCATGATAACGAAGCTTGAAACATCAGTATTCTACCACATCAACGTTGATATATGTATCTCTATTGATATAGCACGATGTAATTTGGTTTCGGTCTACAGATATATCTCCAAACGTAAGCTTACATGTTGCCAGATTTATCTTCATGTAGTTTGACATACGTATATCGATACATCTTCACGAAGATGGAAAAATGTAGAGATCTATCAGTCTACGTAGATTGTCATATGTAGATAGATTTATGCCAAAGAAAGTGAATCAATCTGGATTGAACCACCGCAACGTATATAACTGTATTTTGATTGAAATATCTCGCTCTGTTCAAGTAAATATGGATAGTTATAGCTATGTCTACTTGGACATATGTAGAGATAAGCATGATAACGAAGCTTGAAACATCAGTATTCAACCACATCAACGTTGATATATGTATCTCTATTGATATATCACGATGTAATTTGGTTTCGATCTACAGATATAGAATGTTCTCAGATGTATCTTCATGTAGTTTGTTATAGGCATATAGATACGTCCGCACGTAGATGGAAATACGTAGATACATATAAGATAACGTAGATTGTCATATGTAGATGTAATATTCATGTAAAGAGTGAATCTAGCTGAATTGGATATCATCGACAAAGATAGTTGTATTTGGATTGAAATATCTCGATGTATTTTGTTTAATGTGGATATATATAACTATGTGTAGATGGTTATATAATGAGAGATGCAGCTTAACAAAGATGGAATAATCTGATATCAGACATCTCTACTTTGAAAGATGAATCTCGATTGATATAGAACTATGTGATTTGGTAACCAGCTAAAGATAAGTCTCCAGACATAAAATTGCATGTTGTCAGATTTATCTTCATGTAGTTTGACATACGTATATAGATACATCTTTACGAAGATGGAATAATGTAGAAATCTATCAGTCTACGTAGATTGTCATATGTAGATAGATTTATCCCCACGAAAGTGAATCTATCTGAATTGAACCACCGCAACGTATATAAATGTATTTGGATTGAAATGTCACGATCTGTTCTAGTAAACATGGATAGATTGCTATGTGATGTTGAATATATGTTAGATAAGCATGATAACGAAGCTTGAATCATCTCTATTCAACCACATCAACGTTTATGTATGTATCACGATTGATATAGCAGGATGTAATTTGGTTTCGGTCTACAGATATATCTCCAAACGTAAGCTTACATGTTGTCAGATTTATCTTCATGTAGTTTGACATACGTATATAGATACATCTTCACGAAGATGGAATAATGTAGAGATCTATCAGTCTACGTAGATTGTCATATGTAGATAGTTTTATCCTTAAGAAAGTGAATCTATCCGAATTGAACCACCGCAACGTATATAAATGTATTTGGATTGAAATGTCTTGATATGTTCTAGTAAATATGGATAGTTATAGCTATTTGTACTTGGATATATGTGGAGATAAGCATGAAAACGAAGCTTGAAACATCGGTATTCTACCACATCAACGTTGATATATGTATCTCTATTGATATAGCACGATGTAATTTGGTTTCGGTCTACAGATATATCTCCAAACGTAAGCTTACATGTTGCCAGATTTATCTTCATGTAGTTTGACATACGTATATCGATACATCTTCACGAAGATGGAAAAATGTAGAGATCTATCAGTCTACGTAGATTGTCATATGTAGATAGATTTATGCCAAAGAAAGTGAATCTATCTGAATTGAACCACCGCAACGTATATAACTGTGTTTGGATTCAAATATCTCGATCTGTTCTAGTAAATATGGATAGTTATAGCTATGTGATGTTGGATATATGTTGAGATAAGCATGATAACGAAGCTTGAATCATCTGTATTCAACCACATCAACGTTTATATATGTATCACGATTGATATATCAGGATGTAATTTGGTTTCGTTCTACAGATATATCTCCAAACGTAAGATTACATGTTGCCATATTTATCTTCATGTAGTTTGACATACTTATATCGATACATCTTCACGAACATGGAATAATGTAGAGATCTATCAGTCTACGTAGATTGTCATATGTAGATAGATTTATCCCCAAGAAAGTGAATCTATCTGAATCGAACCACCGCAACGTATATAACTGTATTTGGATTGAAATGTCTCGATATGTTCTAGTAAATATCGATAGTTATAGCTATTTGTACTTATATATATATGTGGAGCTAAGCATGATAACGAAGCTTGAAACATTAGTATTCAACCAATTCAACGTTGATATATGTATCTCTATTGATATAGCACGATGTAATTTGGTTTCGGTCTACAGATATATCTCCAAACGTAAGCTTACATGTTGCCAGATTTATCTTCATGTAGTTTGACATACTTATATCGATACATCTTCACGACGATTGAAAAATGTAGAGATCTATCAGTCTACGTAGATTGTCATATGTTGATAGATTTATGCCAAAGAAAGTGAATCTATCTGAATTGAACCACGGCAACGTATATAAGTGTATTTGGATTCAAATATCTCGATCTGTTCTAGTAAATATGGATAGTTATAGCTATGTGATGTTGGATATATGTTGAGATAAGCATGATAACGAAGCTTGAATCATCTGTATTCAACCACATCAACGTTTATATATGTATCAGTTTGATATAGCACGATGTAATTTGGTTTCGGTCTACAGATATATCTCCAAACGTAAGCTTACATGTTGTCCGATTTATCTTTATGTAGTTTGACATACGTATATCGATACATCTTCACGAAGATGGAATAATGTAGAGATCTATCAGTCTACGTAGATTGTCATAAGTAGATAGATTTATCACCAAGAAAGTGAATCTATCAAAATTGAACCACCGCAACGTATATAACTGTATTTGGATTGAAATGTCTCGATATGTTCTAGTAAATATCGATAGTTATAGCTATTTGTACTTAGATATATGTGGAGCTAAGCATGATAACGAAGTTTGAAACATCAGTGTTCAACCACATCAACGTTGATATATGTATCTCTATTGATATAGCACGATGTAATTTGGTTTCGGTCTACAGATATATCTCCAAACGTAAGCTTACATGTTGCCAGATTTATCTTCATGTAGTTTGACATACGTATATCGATACATCTTCACGAAGATGGAATAATGTAGAGATCTATCAGTCTACGTAGATTGTCATATGTAGATAGATTTATCCCCAAGAAAGTGAATCTATCTGAATTGAACCACCGCAACGTATATAACTGTATTTGGATTGAAATGTCTCGATATGTTCTAGTAAATATGGATAGTTATAGCTATTTATACTTGGATATATGTGGAGCTAAGCATGATAACGAAGCTTGAAACATCAGTATTCAACCACATCAACGTTGATATATGTATCTCTATTGATATAGCACGATGTAATTTGGTTTCGGTCTACAGATATATCTCCAAACGTAAGCTTACATGTTGCCAGATTTATCTTCATGTAGTTTGACATACGTATATCGATACATCTTCACGAAGATGGAAAAATGTAGAGATCTATCAGTCTACGTAGATTGTCATATGTAGATAGATGAATGCCAAACAAAGTGAATCTATCTGAATTGAACCACCGCAACGTATATAACTGTATTTGGATTAAAATGTCTCGATCTGTTCTAGTAAACAAGGAAAGATAGCTATGTGATGTTGAATATATGTTGAGATAAGCATGATAACGAAGCTTGAATCATTTGTATTGAACCACATCAACGTTTATGTATGTATCATGATTGATATAGCAGGATGTAATTTGTTTTCGGTCTACAGATATATCTCCAAACGTAAGCTTACATGTTGTCAGATTCATCTTTATGTAGTTTGACATACGTATATAGATACATCTTCACGAAGATGGAATAATGTAGAGATCTATCAGTCTACTTAGATTGTCATATGTAGATAGATTTATCAACAAGGAAGTGAATCTATCTCAATTGAACCACCGCAACGTATATAACTGTATTTGGATTCAAATATCTCGATCTGTTCTAGTAAATATGGATAGTTATAGCTATGTGATGTTGCATATTTGTTGAGCTAAGCATGATAACGAAGCTTGAAACATCTGTATTCATCCACATCAACGTTTATATATGTATCACGATTGATATAGCACGATGTAATTTGGTGTCGGTCTACAGATATATCTCCAAACGTAAGCTTACATGTTGTCAGATTTATCTTCATGTAGTTTGACATACGTATATCGATACATCTTCACGAAGATGGAATAATGTAGAGATCTATCAGTCTACGTAGATTGTCATATGTAGATAGATTTATCCCCAAGAAAGTGAATCTATCTGAATTGAACCACCGCAACGTATATAAATGTATTTGGATTGAAATGTCTCGATATGTTCTAGTAAATATGGATAGTTATAGCTATTTGTACTTGGATATATGTGGAGCTAAGCATGATAACGAAGCTTGAAACATCAGTATTCAACCACATCAAAGTTGATATATGTATCTCTATTGATATAGCACGATGTAATTTGGTTTCGGTCTACAGATATATCTCCAAACGTAAGCTTACATGTTGCCAGATTTATCTTCATGTAGTTTGACATACGTATATCGATACATCTTCACGAAGATGGAAAAATGTAGAGATCTATCAGTCTACGTAGATTGTCATATGTAGATAGATGTATGCCAAACAAAGTTGAATCTATCTGAATTGAACCACCGCAACGTATATAACTGTATTTGGATTAAAATGTCTCGATCTTTTCTAGTAAACAAGGATAGATAGCTATGTGATGTTGAATATATGTTGAGATAAGCATGATAACGAAGCTTGAATCATTTGTATTCAACCACATCAACGTTTATGTATGTATCATGATTGATATAGCAGGATGTAATTTGTTTTCGGTCTACAGATATATCTCCAAACGTAAGCTTACATGTTGTCAGATTTATCTTTATGTAGTTTGACATACGTATATAGATACATCTTCACGAAGATGGAATAATGTAGAGATCTATCAGTCTACTTAGATTGTCATATGTAGATAGATTTATCCCCAAGAAAGTGAATCTATCTGAATTGAACCACCGCAACGTATATAACTGTAGCTGGATTCAAATATCTCGATCTGTTCTAGTAAATATGGATAGTTATAGCTATGTGATGTTGCATATTTGTTGAGATAAGCATGATAACGAAGCTTGAAACATCAGTATTCAACCCCATCAACGTTGATAAATGTATCTCTATTGATATAGCACGATGTTATTTGGTTTCGGTCTACAGATATATCTCCAAACGTAAGCTTACATGTTTCCAGATTTATCTTCATGTAGTTTGACATACTTATATCGATACATCTTCACGAAGATGGAAAAATGTAGAGATCTATCAGTCTACGTAGATTGTCATATGCAGATAGATTTATGCCAAAGAAAGTGAATCTATCTGAATGGAACCACCGCAACGTATATATCTATATTTTGATTGAAATATCTCGATCTGTTCAAGTAAATATGGATAGTTATAGCTATGTCTACTTGGATATATGTGGAGATAAGCATGATAACGAAGCTTGAATCATCAGTATTCAACCACATCAACGTTGATATATGTATCTCTATTGATATAGCACGATGTAATTTGGTTTCGATCTACTGATATAGAATGTTCTCAGATGTATCTTCATGTAGTTTGTTAAAAACATATTGATACGTCCGCACGTAGATGGAAATACGTAGATACATATAAGTTCACGTAGTTTGTCATATGTAGATGTAATATTCAAGTAAAGAGTGAATCTAGCTGAATTGGATACCATCGACAAAGATAGTTGTATTTGGATTGAAATATGTCGATGTATTTTGTTTAATGTGGATAGTTATAACTATGTGTAGGTGGTTATATAATGAGAGATGCAGCTTAACAAAGATGGAATAATCTGATATCAGACATCTCAACTTTGATACATGAATCTCGATTGATATAGAACTATGTGATTTGGTATCCAGCTATAGATAAGTCTCCAGACATAAAATTGCATGTTGTCAGATTTTTCTTCATGTAGTTTGACATAAGTATATCGATACATCTTCACGAAGATGGAATAATGTAGAGATCTATCAGTCTACGTAGATTGTCATATGTAGATAGATTTATCCCCAAGAAAGTGAATCTATCTGAATTGAACCACCGCAACGTATATAACTGTATTTGGATTGAAATGTCTCGATTTGTTCTAGTAAACATGGATAGATAGCTATGTGATGTTGAATATATGTTGAGATAAGCATGATAACGAAGCTTGAATCATCTCTATTCAACCACATCAACGTTTATGTATGTATCACGATTGATATAGCAGGATGTAATTTGGTTTCGGTCTACAGATATATCTCCAAACGTAAGCTTACATGTTGTCAGATTTATCTTCATGTAGTTTGACATACGTATATAGATACATCTTCACGAAGATGGAATAATGTAGAGATCTATCAGTCTACGTAGATTGTCATATGTAGATAGATTTATCCCCAAGAAAGTGAATCTATCTGAATTGAACCACGGCAACGTATATAACTGTATTTGGATTCAAATATCTCGATCTGTTCTAGTAAATATGGATAGTTAGAGCTATGTAATAATGGATATATGTTGAGATAAGCATGATAACGAAGCTTGAATCATCTGTATTCAACCACATCAACATTTATATATGTATCACGATTGATATAGCACGATGTAATTTGGATTCGGTCTACAGATATATCTCCAAAGGTAAGCTTACATGTTGCCAGATTTATCTTCATGTAGTTTGACATACGAATATCGAAACATCTTCACGAAGATGGAATAATGTAGAGATCTATCAGTCTACGTAGATTGTCATATGTCGATAGATTTATCCCCAAGAAAGTGAATCTATCTGAATTGAACCACCGCAACGTATATAACTGTATTTGGATTGAAATGTCTCGATATTTTCTAGTAAATATCGATAGTTATAGCTATTTGTACTTGGATATATGTGGAGATAAGCATGATAACGAAGCTTGAAACATCAGTATTCTACCACTTCAACGTTGATATATGTATCTCTATTGATAAAGCACGATGTAATTTGGTTTCGGTCTACAGATATATCTCCAAACATAAGCTTACATGTTGCCAGATTTATCTTCATGTAGTATGACATACTTATATCGATACATCTTCACGAAGATGGAAAAATGTAGAGATCTATCAGTCTACGTAGATTGTCATATGTAGATAGATTTATGCCAAAGAAAGTAAATCTATCTGAATTGAACCACAGCAACGTATATAACTGTATTTGAATTCAAATATCTCGATCTGTTCTAGTAAATATGGATAGTTATAGCTATGTTATGTTGGATATATGTTGAGATAAGCATGAAAACGAAGCTTGGATCATCTGTTTTCAACCACATCAACGTTTATATATGTATCAGATTGATATAGCACGATGTAATTTGTTTTCGGTCTACAGATATATCTCCAAACGTAAGATTACATGTTGTCAGATTTATCTTCATGTAGTTTGACATACGTATATAGATACATCTTCACGAAGATGGAATAATGTAGGGATCTATCAGTCTACGTTGATTGTCATATGTAGATAGATTTATCCCCAAGAGAGTGAATCTATCTGATTTGAACCACCGCAACGTATATAACTGTATTTGGATTCAAATATCTCGATCTGTTCTAGTAAATATGGATAGTTATAGCTATGTGATGTTGGATATATGTTGAGATAAGCATGATAACGAAGCTTGAATCATCTGTATTCAACCACATCAACGTTTATATATGTATCACGATTGATATAGCACGATGTAATTTGGTTTCGCTCTACAGATATATCTCCAAACGTAAGCTTACATGTTGCCAGATTTATCTTCATGTAGTTTGACATACGTATATCGATACATCTTCACGAAGATGGAAAAATGTAGAGATCTATCAGTCTACGTAGATTGTCATATGTAGATAGATTTATGCCAAAGAAAGTTAATCTATCTGAATTGAACCACGGCAATGTATTTAACTGTATTTGGATTCAAAAATCTCGATCTGTTCTAGTAAATATGGATTGTTATCGCTATGTGATGTTGTATATATGTTGAGATAAGCATGATAACGAAGATTGAATCATCTGTATTCAACCACATCAGCGTTTATATATGTATCAGATTGATATAGCACGATGTTATTTGGTTTCGGTCTACAGATATATCTCCAAACGTAAGCTTACATGTTGTCAGATTTATCTTCATGTACTTTGACATACGTATATCGATACATCTTCACGAAGATGGAATAATGTAGAGATCTATCAGTCTACGTAGATTGTCATATGTAGATAGATTTATGCCAAGAAAAGTGAATCAATCTGATTTGAACCACCGCAACGGATATAACTATAGTTGGATTGAAATATCTCGATCTGTTCTAGTAAATATGGATAGTTGTAGCTATTTGTACTTGGATATATGTGGAGCTAAGCATGATAACGAAGCTTGAAACATCAGTATTCAACCACATCAACGTTGATATATGTATCTCTATTGATATAGCAAGATGTAATTTGGTTTCGGTCTACAGATATATCTCCAAACGTAAGCTTACATGTTCCCAGATTGATCTTCATGTAGTTTGACATACTTATATCGATACATCTTCACGAAGATGGAAAAATGTAGAGATCTATCAGTCTACGTAGATTGTCATATGTAGATAGATTTATGCCAAAGAAAGTTAATCTATCTGAATTGAACCACGGGAACGTATATAACTGTATTTGGATTCAAATATCTCGATCTGTTCGAGTAAATATGGATAGTTATAGCTATGTGATGTTGTATATATGTTGAGATAAGCATGATAATGAAGTTTTAAACATCTGTATTCAACCACATCAACGATTATATATGTGTCTCGATTGATATAGCACGATGTAATTCAGTTTCGGTCAACAGATATAACTCGAAACGTAAGATTACATGTTGCCAAATTTATCTTCATGCAGTTTGACATACGTATATCGATACATCTTCACGAAGATGGAAAAATGTAGAGATATATCAGTTTACGTAGATTGTCATATGTAGATAGATTTATCCCCAAGAAAGTGAATCTATCTGAATTGAACCACCGCAACGTATATAACTGTATTTGGATTCAAATATCTCGATCTGTTCTAGTAAATATCGATAGTTATAGCTATGTGATGTTGGATATATGTTGAGATAAGCATGATAACGAAGCTTGAAACATCTGTATTCAACCACATCAACGTTTATATATGTATCACGATTGATATAGCACGATGTAATTTGGTTTCGGTCTACAGATATATCTCCAAACGTAAGCTTACATGTTGCCAGATTTATCTTCATGTACTTTGACATTGTATATCGATACATCTTCACGAAGATGGAATAATGTAGAGATCTATCAGTCTACGTAGATTGTCATATGTAGATAGATTTATCCCCAAGAAAGTGAATCTATCTGAATTGAACCACCGCAACGTATATAACTGTATTTGGATTGAAATGTCTCGATATGTTCTAGTAAATATGGATAGTTATAGCTATTTGTTCTTGGATATATGTGGAGCTAAGCATGATAACGAAGCTTGAAACATCAGTATTCAACCACATCAACGTTTATGTATGTATCATGATTGATATAGCAGGATGTAATTTGGTTTCGGTCTACAGATATATCTCCAAACGTAAGCTTACATGTTGTCAGATTTATCTTTATGTAGTTTGACATACGTATATCGATACATCTTCACGAAGATGGAATAATGTAGAGATCTATCAGTCTACGTAGATTGTCATATGTAGATAGATTTATCCCCAAGAAAGTGAATCTATCTGAATTGAACCACCGCAACGTATATAACTGTATTTGGATTGAAATGTCTCGATATGTTCTAGTAAATATGGATAGTTATAGCTATTTCTACTTGGATATATGTGGAGCTAAGCATGATAACGAAGCTTGAAACATCAGTATTCAACCCCATCAACGTTGATATATGTATCTCTATTGATATAGCACGATGTAATTTGGTTTCGGTCTACAGATATATCTCCAAACGTAAGCTTACATGTTTCCAGATTTATCTTCATGTAGTTTGACATACTTATATCGATACATCTTCACGAAGATGGAATAATGTAGAGATCTATCAGTCTACGTAGATTGTCATATGTGGATAGATTTATCCCCAAGAAAGTAAATCTATCTGAATTGAACCACCGCAACGTATATAAATGTATTTGGATTGAAATATCTCGATATGTTCTAGTAAATATGGATAGTTATAGCTATTTGTACTTGGATATATGTGGAGCTAAGCATGATAACGAAGCTTGAAACATCAGTATTCAACCACATCAACGTTGATATATGTATCTCTATTGATATAGCACGATGTAATTTAGTTTCGGTCTACAGATATATCTCTAAACGTAAGCTACATGTTGCCAGATTTATCTTCATGTAGTTTGACATACGAATATCGATACATCTTCACGAAGATGGAAAAATGTAGAGATCTATCAGTCTACGTAGATTGTCATATGTAGATAGATGTATGCCAAACAAAGTGAATCTATCTGAATTGAACCACCGCAACGTATATAACTGTATTTGGATTAAAATGTCTCGATCTGTTCTAGTAAACAAGGATAGATAGCTATGTGATGTTGAATATATGTTGAGATACGCATGATAACAAATCTTGAATCATTTGTATTCAACCACATCAACGTTTATGTATGTATCATGATTGATATAGCAGGATGTAATTTGTTTTCGGTCTACAGATATATCTCCAAACCTAAGCTTACATGTTGTCAGATTTATCTTTATGTAGTTTGACATACGTATATAGATACATCTTCACGAAGATGGAATAATGTAGAGATCTATCAGTCTACGTAGATTGTCATATGTAGATAGATTTATCCCCAAGAAAGTGAATCTATCTCAATTGAACCACCGCAACGTATATAACTGTATTTGTATTCAAATATCTCGATCTGTTCTAGTAAATATGGATAGATATAGCTATGTGATGTTGCATATATGTTGAGATAAGCATGATAACGAAGCTTGAAACATCAGTATTCAACCCCATCAACGTTGATATATGTATCTCTATTGATATAGCACGATGTAATTTGGTTTCGGTCTACAGATATATCTCTAAACGTAAGCTTACATGTTGCCAGATTTATCTTCATGTAGTTTGACATACTTATATCGATTTATCTTCACGAAGATGGAAAAATGTAGAGATCTATCAGTCTACGTAGATTGTCATATGTAGATAGATTTATGCCAAAGAAAGTGAATCTATCTGAATGGAACCACCGCAACGTATATATCTATATTATGATTGAAACATCTCGATCTGTTCAAGTAAATATGGATAGTTATAGCTATGTCTACTTGGATATATGTGGAGATAAGCATGATAACGAAGCTTGAAACATCAGTATTCAACAACATCAACGTTGATATATGTATCTCTATTGATATAGCACGATGTAATTTGGTTTCGATCTACTGATATAGAATGTTCTCAGATGTATCTTCATGTAGTTTGTTAAAAACATATTGATACGTCCGCACGTAGATGGAAATACGTAGATACATATAAGTTCACGTAGTTTGTCATATGTAGATGTAATATTCATGTAAAGAGTGAATCTAGCTGAATTGGATACCATCGACAAAGATAGTTTTATTTGGATTGAAATAAGTCGATGTATTTTGTTTATTGTGGATAGTTATAACTATGTGTAGGTGGTTATATAATGAGAGATGCAGTTTAACAAAGATGGAATAATCTGATATCAGACATCTCAACTTTGATAGATGAATCTCGATTGATATAGAACTATGTGATTTGGTATCCAGCTATAGATAAGTCTCCAGACATAAAATTGCATGTTGTCAGATTTTTCTTCATGTAGTTTGACATAAGTATATCGATACATCTTCACGAAGATGGAATAATGTAGAGATCTATCAGTCTACGTAGATTGTCATATGTAGATAGATTTATCCCCAAGAAAGTGAATCTATCTAAATTGAACCACCGCAACGTATATAACTGTATTTGGATTGAAATGTCTCGATTTGTTCTAGTAAACATGGATAGATAGCTATGTGATGTTGAATATATGTTTAGATAAGCATGATAACGAAGCTTGAATCATCTGTATTTAACCACATCAACGTTTATGTATGTATCACGATTGATATAGCAGGATGTAATTTGGTTTCGGTCTACAGATATATCTCCAAACGTAAGCTTACATGTTGTCAGATTTATCTTCATGTAGTTTGACATACGTATATAGATACATCTTCACGAAGATGGAATAATGTAGAGATCTATCAGTCTACGTAGATTGTCATATGTCGATAGATTTATCCCCAAGAAAGTGAATCTATCTGAATTGAACCACGGCAACGTATATAACTGTATTTGGATTCAAATATCTCGATCTGTTCTAGTAAATATGGATAGTTAGAGCTATGTAATAATGGATATATGTTGAGATAAGCATGATAACGAAGCTTTAATCATCTGTATTCAACCACATCAACGTTTATATATGTATCACGATTGATATAGCACGATGTAATTTGGATTCGGTCTACAGATATATCTCCAAAGGTAAGCTTACATGTTGCCAGATTTATCTTCATGTAGTTTGACATACGAATATCGAAACATCTTCACGAAGATGGAATAATGTAGAGATCTATCAGTCTACGTAGATTGTCATCTGTCGATAGATTTATCCCCAATAAAGTGAATCTAGCTGAATTGAACCACAGCAACGTATATAACTGTATTTGAATTCAAATATCTCGATCTGTTCGAGTAAATATGGATAGTTATAGCTATGTTATGTTGGATATATGTTGAGATAAGCATGAAAACGAAGCTTGAATCATCTGTTTTCAACCACATCAACGTTTATATATGTATCAGATTGATAAAGCACGATGTAATTTGGTTTCGGTCTACAGATATATCTCCAAACGTAAGCTTACATGTTGTCAGATTTATCTTCATGTAGTTTGACATACGTATATAGATACATCTTCACGAAGATGGAATAATGTAGGGATCTATCAGTCTACGTAGATTGTCATATGTAGATAGATTTATCCCCAAGAGAGTGAATCTATCTGATTTGAACCACCGCAACGTATATAACTGTATTTGGATTCAAATATCTCGATCTGTTCTAGTAAATATGGATAGTTATAGCTATGTGATGTTGGATATATGTTGACATAAGCATGATAACGAAGCTTGAATCATCTGTATTCAACCACATCAACGTTTATATATGTATCACGATTGATATAGCACGATGTAATTTGGTTTCGCTCTACAGATATATCTCCAAACGTAAGCTTACATGTTGCCAGATTTATCTTCATGTAGTTTGACATACGTATATCGATACATCTTCACGAAGATGGAAAAATGTAGAGATCTATCAGTCTACGTAGATTGTGATATGTAGATAGATTTATGCCAAAGAAAGTTAATCTATCTGAATTGAACCACGGCAATGTATATAACTGTATTTGGATTCAAAAATCTCGATCTGTTCTAGCAAATATGGATAGTTATCGCTATGTGATGTTGTATATATGTTGAGATAAGCATGATAACGAAGCTTGAATCATCTGTATTCAACCACATCAACGTTTATATATGTATCAGATTGATATAGCCTGATGTAATTTGGTTTCGGTCTACAGATATATCTCCAAACGTAAGCTTACATGTTGTCAGATTTATCTTTATGTAGTTTGACATACGTATATCGATACATCTTCACGAAGATGGAATAATGTAGAGATCTATCAGTCTACGTAGATTGTCATATGTAGATAGATTTATGCCAAGAAAAGTGAATCAATCTGATTTGAACCACTGCAACGGATATAACTATATTTGGATTGAAATATCTCGATCTCTTCTAGTAAATATGGATAGTTGTAGCTATTTGTCCTTGGATATATGTGGAGCTATGCATGATAACGAAGCTTGAAACATCAGTATTCAACCACATCAACGTTGATATATGTATCTCTATTGATATAGCAAGATGTAATTTGGTTTCGGTCTACAGATATATCTCCAAACGTAAGCTTACATGTTGCCAGATTGATCTTCATGTAGTTTGACATACTTATATCGATACATCTTCACGAAGATGGAAAAATGTAGAGATCTATCAGTCTACGTAGATTGTCATATGTAGATAGATTTATGCCAAAGAAAGTTAATCTATCTGAATTGAACCACGGGAACGTATATAACTGTATTTGGATTCAAATATCTCGATCTGTTCGAGTAAATATGGATAGTTATAGCTATGTGATGTTGTATATATGTTGAGATAAGCATGATAATGAAGCTTTAAACATCTGTATTCAACCACATCAACGATTATATATGTGTCTCGATTGATATAGCACGATGTAATTTGGTTTCGGTCTACAGATATATCTCCAACCGTAAGCTTACATGTTGCCAGATTTATCTTCATGTACTTTGACATTGTATATCGATTCATCTTCACGAATATGGAATAATGTAGAGATCTATCAGTCTACGTAGATTGTCATATGTAGATAGATTTATCCCCAAGAAAGAGAATCTATCTGAATTGAACCACCGCAACGTATATAACTGTATTTGGATTGAAATGTCTCGATATGTTCTAGTAAATATGGATAGTTATAGCTATTTGTTCTTGGATATATGTGGAGCTAAGCATGATAACGAAGCTTGAAACATCAGTATTCAACCACATCAACGTTGATATATGTATCTCTATTGATATAGCACGATGTAATTTGGTTTCGGTCTACAGATATATCTCCAAACGTAAGCTTACATGTTCCCAGATTTATCTTCATGTAGTTTGACATACGTATATCGATACATCTTCACGAAGATGGAAAAATGTAGAGATCTATCAGTCTACGTAGATTGTCATATGTAGATAGATTTATGCCAAAGAAAGTGAATCTATCTGAATTGAACCACCGCAACGTATATGACTATATTTTGATTGAAACATCTCGATCTGTTCAAGTAAATATGGATAGCTATAGCTATGTCTACTTGGATATATGTGGAGATAAGCATGATAACGAAGCTTGAAACATCAGTATTCAACCACATCAACGTTGATATATGTATCTCTATTGATATAGCACGATGTAATTTGGTTTCGATCTACAGATATAGAATGTTCTCAGATGTATCTTCATGTAGTTTGTTATAGGTATATAGATTCGTCCGCACGTAGATGGAAATACGTAGATACATATAAGTTCACGTAGATTGTCATATGTAGATGTAATATTCATGTAAAGAGTGAATCTAGCTGAATTGGTTACCATCGACAAAGATAGTTGTATTTGGATTGAAATATGTCGATGTATTTTGTTTAATGTGGATATTTATAACTATGTGTAGATGGTTTTATAATGAGAGATGCAGCTTAACAAAGATGGAATAATCTGATATCAGGCATCTCAACTTTGATAGATGAATCTCGATTGAAATAGAACTATGTGATTTGGTAACCAGCTATAGATAAGTCTCCAGACATAAAATTGCATGTTGTCAGATTTATCTTCATGTAGTTTGACATACGTATATCGATACATCTTCACGAAGATGGAATAATATAGAAATCTATCAGTGTACGTAGATTGTCATATGTAGAAAGATTTAGCCCCAAGAAAGTGAATCTATCTGAATTGAACCACCGCAACGTATATAACTGTATTTGGATTGAAATGTCTCGATCTGTTCTAGTAAACATGGATAGATAGCTATGTGATGTTTTATATATGTTGAGATAAGCATGATAACGAAGCTTGATACATCTGTATTCAACCACATCAACGTTTATATATGTATCACGATTGATATAGCACGATGTAATTTGGTTTCGGTCTACAGATATATCTCCAAACGTAAGCTTACATGTTGCCAGATTTATCTTCATGTAGTTTGACATTGTATATCGATACATCTTCACGAAGATGGAATAATGTAGAGATCTATCAGTCTACGTAGATTGTCATATGTAGATAGATTTATTCCCAAGAAAGTGAATCTATCTGAATTGAACAACCGCAACGTGTATAACTTTATTTGGATTGAAATGTCTCGATATGTTCTAGTAAATATGGATAGTTATAGCTATTTGTTCTTGGATATATGTGGAGCTAAGCATGATAACGAAGCTTGAAACATCAGTATTCAACCACATCAACGTTGATATATGTATCTCTATTGATATAGCACGATGTAATTTGGTTTCGGTCTACAGATATATCTCCAAACGTAAGCTTACATGTTGCCAGATTTATCTTCATGTAGTTTGACATAGGTATATCGATACATCTTCACGAAGATGGAATAATGTAGAGATCTATCAGTCTACGTAGATTGTCATATGTAGATAGATTTATGCCAAAGAAAGTGAATCTATCTGAATTGAACCACCGCAACGTATATAACTATATTTGGATTGAAATATCTCGATCTGTTCAAGTAAATATGGATAGTTATAGCTATGTCTACTTGGATATATGTTGAGATTAGAATGATAACGAAGCTTGAAACATCGGATTTCAACCACATCAACGATGATTTATGTATCTCTACTGATATAGCACGATGTATCTCTACTGATATAGCACGATGTAGTTTGGTTTCGATCTACAGATATTGAATGTTCTCAGATGTATCTTCATGTAGTTTTTTATAGGTATATAGATACGTCCGCACGTAGATGGAAATACATAGATACATATAGGTTCACGTAGATTGTCATATGTAGATGTAATATTCATGTAAAGAGTGAATCTAGCTGAATTGGATACCATCGACAAAGATAGTTGTATTTGGATTGAAATATCTCGATGTATTTTGTTTAATGTGGATAGTTATAACTATGTGTAGGTGGTTATATAATGAGAGATGCAGCTTAACAAAGATGGAATAATCTGATATCAGACATCTCAACTTTGATAGATGAATTTCGATTGAAATAGAACTATGTGATTTGGTATCCAGCTATAGATAAGTCTCCAGACATCAAATTGCATGTTGTAAGATTTACCTTCATGTAGTTTGACATACGTATATCGATACATCTTCACGAAGATGGAATAATGTAGAGATCTATCAGTCTACTTAGATTGTCAGATGTAGAGAGATTTATCCCCAAGAAAGTGAATCTATCTGAATTGAACCAGCGCAACGTATATAACTGTATTTGGATTGAAATGTCTCGATCTGTTCTAGTAATCATGGATAGACAGCTATGTGATGTTGAATATATGTTGAGATAAGCATGATAACGAAGCATGAATCATCTGTATTCAACCACATCAACGTTTATGTATGTATCACGATTGATATAGCAGGATGTAATTTGGTTTCGGTCTACAGATATATCTCCAAACGTTAGCATACATGTTGTCAGATTTATCTTCATGTAGTTTGACATACGTATATCGATACATCTTCACGAAGATGGAATAATGTAGAGATCTATCAGTCTACGTAGATTGTCATATGTTGATAGATTTATGCCAAAGAAAGTGAATCTATCTGAATTGAACCACGGCAACGTATATAACTGTATTTGGATTCAAATATCTCGATCTGTTCTAGTAAATATGGATAGTTATAGCTATGTGATGTTGGATATATGTTGAGATAAGCATGATAACGAAGCTTGAATCATCTGTATTCAACCACATCAACGTTTATATATGTATCACGATTGATATAGCAGGATGTAATTTGGTTTCGGTCTACAGATATATCTCCAAACGTAAGCTTACATGTTGCCAGATTTATCTTCATGTAGTTTGACATACTTATATCGATACATCTTCACGAAGATGGAATAATGTAGAGATCTATCAGTCTACGTAGACTGTCATATGTAGATAGATTTATCCCCAAGAAAGTGAATCTATCTGAATCGAACCACCGCAACGTATATAACTGTATTTGGATTGAAATGTCTCGATATGTTCTAGTAAATATGGATAGTTATAGCTATTTGTACTTGGATATATGTGGAGCTAAGCTTGATAACGAAGCTTCAAACATCAGTATTCAACCAAATCAACGTTGATATATGTATCTCTATTGATATAGCACGATGTAATTTGGTTTCGGTCTACAGATATATCTCCAAACGTAAGCTTACATGTTGCCAGATTTATCTTCATGTAGTTTGACATACGTATATCGATACATCTTCACGAAGATGGAAAAATGTAGAGATCTATCAGTCTACGTAGATTGTCATATGTAGATAGATTTATGCCAAAGAAAGTGAATCTATCTGAATTGAACCACGGCAACGTATATAACTGTATTTGGATTGAAATATCTCGATCTGTTCAAGTAAATATGGATAGTTATAGCTATGTCTACTTCGATATATGTGGAGCTAAGCATGATAACGAAGCTTGAAACATCAGTATTCAACCACATCAACGTTGATATATGTATTTCTATTGATATAGCACGATGTAATTTGGTTTCGGTCTACAGATATATCTCCAAACGTAAGCTTACATGTTGCCAGATTTATCTTCATGTAGTTTGACATACATATATCGATACATTTTCACGAAGATGGAAAAATGTAGAGATCTATCAGTCTACGTAGATTGTCATATGTAGATAGATTTATGCCAAAGAAAGTGAATCTATCTTAATTGAACCACCGCAACGTATATAACTGTATTTGGATTGAAATGTCTCGATATGTTCTAGTAAATATCGATAGTTATAGCTATGTCTACTTGGATATATGTGGAGATAAGCATGATAACGAAGCTTGAAACATAAGTATTCAATCACATCAACGTTGTTATATGTATTATATATTGATTGCACGATGTAATCTGGTTTCGATCTACAGATATAGAATGTTCTCAGAGATATCTTCATGTAGTTTGTTATAGGTATATAGATACGTCCGCACGTAGATGGAAATACATAGATACATATAAGTTCACGTAGATTGTCATATGTAGATGTAATATTCATGTAAAGAGTGAATCTAGCTGAATTGGATACCATCGACAAAGATAGTTGTATTTGGATTGAAATATCTCGATGTATTTTGTTTAATGTGGATAGTTATAACTATGTGTAGGTGGTTATAGAATAAGAGATGCAGCTTAACAAAGATGGAATAATCTGATATCAGACATCTCAACTTTGATAGATGAATCTCGATTGATATAGAACTATGTTATTTGGTATCCAGCTATAGATAAGTCTCCAGACATCAAATTGCATGTTGTAAGATTTAACTTCATGTAGTTTGACATACGTATATCGATACATCTTCACGAAGATGGAATAATGTAGAGATCTATCAGTCTACGTAGATTGTCATATGTAGATAGATTTATCCCCAAGAAAGTGAATCTATCTGAATTGAACCAAATCAACGTATATAACTGTACTTGGATTGAAATGTCTTGATATGTTCTAGTAAATATGGATAGTTATAGCTATTTGTACTTGGATATATGTGGAGCTAAGCTTGATAACGAAGCTTCAAACATCAGTATTCAACCACATTAACGTTGATATATGTATCTCTATTGATATAGCACGATGTAATTTGGTTTTGGTCTACAGATATATCTCCAAACGTAAGCTTACATGTTGCCAGATTTATCTTCATGTAGTTTGACATACGTATATCGAAACATCTTCACGAAGATGGAAAAATGTAGAGATCTATCAGTCTGCGTAGATTGTCATATGTAGATAGATTTATGCCAAAGAAAGTGAATCTATCTGAATTGAACCACCGCAACGTATATAACTGTATTTGGATTCAAATATCTCGATCTGTTCTAGTAAATATGGATAGTTATAGCTATGTGATGTTGGATATATGTTGAGATAAGCATGATAAAGAAGCTTGAATCATCTGTATTCAACCACATCAACGTTTATATATGTATCACGATTGATATAGCAGGATGTAATTTGGTTTCGGTCTACAGATATATCTCCAAACGTAAGCTTACATGTTGCCAGATTTATCTTCATGTAGTTTGACATACGTATATCGATACATCATCACGAAGATGGAATAATGTAGAGATCTATCAGTCTACGTAGATTGTCATATGTAGATAGATTTATCCCCAAGAAAGTGAATCTATCTGAATTGAACCAAATCAACGTATATAACTGTACTTGGATTGAAATGTCTTGATATGTTCTAGTAAATATGGATAGTTATAGCTATTTGTACTTGGATATATGTGGAGCTAAGCTTGATAACGAAGCTTCAAACATCAGTATTCAACCACATCAACGTTGATATATGTATCTCTATTGATATAGCACGATGTAATTTGGTTTCCGTCTACAGATATATCTCCAAACGTAAGCTTACATGTTGCCAGATTTATCTTTATGTAGTTTGACATACGTATATCGAAACATCTTCACGAAGATGGAAAAATGTAGAGATCTATCAGTCTACGTAGATTGTCATATGTAGATAGATTTATGCCAAAGAAAGTGAATCTATCTGAATTGAACCACGGCAACGTATATAACTGTATTTTGATTCAAATATCTCGATCTGTTCTAGTAAATATGGATAGTTATAGCTATTGGATATTGTTGGATATATGTTGAGATAAGCATGATAACGAAGCTTGAATCATCTGTATTCAACCACATCAACGTTTATATATGTATCACGATTGATATAGCAGGATGTAATTTGGTTTCGGTCTACAGATATATCTCCAAACGTAAGCTTACATGTTGCCAGATTTATCTTCATGTAGTTTGACATACGTATATCGATACATCTTCACGAACATGGAATAATGTAGAGATCTATCAGTCTACGTAGATTGTCATATGTAGATAGATTTATCCCCAAGAAAGTGAATCTATCTGAATCGAACCACCGCAACGTATATAACTGTATTTGGATTGAAATGTCTCGATATGTTCTAGTAAATATGGATAGTTATAGCTATTTGTACTTGGATATATGTGGAGCTAAGCTTGATAACGAAGCTTGAAACAACAGTATTCAACCACATCAACGTTTATATATGTATCTCTATTGATATAGTACGATGTAATTTGGTTTCGGTCTACAGATATATCTCCAAACGTAAGCTTACATGTTGCCAGATTTATCTTCATGTAGTTTGACATAAGTATATCGATAAATCTTCACGAAGATGGAAAAATGTAGAGATCTATCAGTCTGCGTAGATTGTCATATGTGGATAGATTTATGCCAATGAAAGTAAATCTATCTGAATTGAACCACCGCAACGTATATAACTGTATTTGGATTGAAATGTCTCGATCTGTTCTAGTAAACAAGGATAGATAGCTATGTCATGTTGAATATATTTTGAGATAAGCATGATAACGAAGCTTGAATCATTTGTTTTCAACCACATCAACGTTTATATATGTATCACGATTGATATAGCACGATGTAATTTGGTTTCGGTCTACAGATATATCTCCAAACGTAAGCTTACATGTTGCCAGATTTATCTTCATGTAGTTTGACATACGTATATAGATACATCTTCACGAGGATGGAATAATCTAGAGATCTATCAGTCTACGTAGATTGTCATATGTAGATAGATTTATCCCCAAGAAAGTGAATCTATCTGAATTGAACCACCGCAACGTATATAACTGTATTTGGATTGAAATGTCTCGATCTGTTCTAGTAAACATGGATTGATAGCTATGTGATGTTGAATATATGTTGAGATAAGCATGATAACGAAGCTTGAATCATGTGTATTCAACCACATCAACGTTTATGTATGATCACGATTGATATAGCAGGATGTAATTTGGTTTCGGTCTACAGATATATCTCCAAACGTTAGCTTACATGTTGTCTGATTTATCTTCATGTAGTTTGACTTACGTATATAGATACATCTTCACGAAGATGGAATAATGTAGAGATCTATCAGTCTACGTAGATTGTCATATGTAGATAGATTTATCCCCAAGAAAGTGAATCTATCTGAATTGAACCACCGCAACGTATATAACTATATTTGGATTCAAATATCTCGATCTGTTCTAGTAAATATAGATAGTCATAGCTATGTGATGTTGGATATATCTTGAGATAAGCATGATAATGAAGCTTGAATCATCTGTATTCAACCAGATCAACGTTTATATATGTATCACGATTGATATAGCACGATGTAATTTGGTTTCGGTCTACAGATATATCTCCAAGCGTAAGCTTACATGTTGCCAGATTTATCTTCATGTAGTTTGACATACGTATATAGATACATCTTCACGAGGATGGAATAATCTAGAGATCTATCAGTCTACGTAGATTGTCATATGTAGATAGATTTATCCCCAAGAAAGTGAATCTATCTGAATTGAACCACCGCAACGTATATAACTGTATTTGGATTGAAATGTCTCGATCTGTTCTAGTAAATATGGATAGTTATAGCTATTTGTACTTGGATATATGTGGAGCTAAGCTTGATAACGAAGCTTCAAACATCAGTATTCAACCAAATCAACGTTGATATATGTATCTCTATTGATATAGCACGATGTAATTTGGTTTCGGTCTACAGATATATCTCCAAACGTAAGCTTACATGTTGCCAGATTTATCTTCATGTAGTTTGACATACGTATATCGATACATCTTCACGAAGATGGAAAAATGTAGAGATCTATCAGTCTACGTAGATTGTCATATGTAGATAGATTTATGCCAAAGAAAGTGAATCTATCTGAATTGAACCACGGCAACGTATATAACTGTATTCGGATTGAAATATCTCGATCTGTTCAAGTAAATATGGATAGTTATAGCTATGTCTACTTCGATATATGTGGAGCTAAGCATGATAACGAAGCTTGAAACATCAGTATTCAACCACATCAACGTTGATATATGTATTTCTATTGATATAGCACGATGTAATTTGGTTTCGGTCTACAGATATATCTCCAAACGTAAGCTTACATGTTGCCAGATTTATCTTCATGTAGTTTGACATACATATATCGATACATTTTCACGAAGATGGAAAAATGTAGAGATCTATCAGTCTACGTAGATTGTCATATGTAGATAGATTTATGCCAAAGAAAGTGAATCTATCTGAATTGAACCACCGCAACGTATATAACTGTATTTGGATTGAAATGTCTCGATATGTTCTAGTAAATATCGATAGTTATAGCTATGTCTACTTGGATATATGTGGAGATAAGCATGATAACGAAGCTTGAAACATAAGTATTCAATCACATCAACGTTGTTATATGTATTATATATTGATTGCACGATGTAATCTGGTTTCGATCTACAGATATAGAATGTTCTCAGAGGTATCTTCATGTAGTTTGTTATAGGTATATAGATACGTCCGCACGTAGATGGAAATACATAGATACATATAAGTTCACGTAGATTGTCATATGTAGATGTAATATTCATGTAAAGAGTGAATCTAGCTGAATTGGATACCATCGACAAAGATAGTTGTATTTGGATTGAAATATCTCGATGTATTTTGTTTAATGTGGATAGTTATAACTATGTGTAGGTGGTTATATAATGAGAGATGCAGCTTAACAAAGATGGAATAATCTGATATCAGACATCTCAACTTTGATAGATGAATCTCGATTGATATAGAACTATGTTATTTGGTATCCAGCTATAGATAAGTCTCCAGACATCAAATTGCATGTTGTAAGATTTAACTTCATGTAGTTTGACATACGTATATCGATACATCTTCACGAAGATGGAATAATGTAGAGATCTATCAGTCTACGTAGATTGTCATATGTAGATAGCTTTATCCCCAAGAAAGTGAATCTATCTGAATTGAACCAAATCAACGTATATAACTGTACTTGGATTGAAATGTCTTGATATGTTCTAGTAAATATGGATAGTTATAGCTATTTGTACTTGGATATATGTGGAGCTAAGCTTGATAACGAAGCTTCAAACATCAGTATTCAACTACATTAACGTTGATATATGTATCTCTATTGATATAGCACGATGTAATTTGGTTTTGGTCTACAGATATATCTCCAAACGTAAGCTTACATGTTGCCAGATTTATCTTCATGTAGTTTGACATACGTATATCGAAACATCTTCACGAAGATGGAAAAATGTAGAGATTTATCAGTCTGCGTAGATTGTCATATGTAGATAGATTTATGCCAAAGAAAGTGAATCTATCTGAATTGAACCACCGCAACGTATATAACTGTATTTGGATTCAAATATCTCGATCTGTTCTAGTAAATATGGATAGTTATAGCTATGTGATGTTGGATATATGTTGAGATAAGCATGATAAAGAAGCTTGAATCATCTGTATTCAACCACATCAACGTTTATATATGTATCACGATTGATATAGCAGGATGTAATTTGGTTTCGGTCTACAGATATATCTCCAAACGTAAGCTTACATGTTGCCAGATTTATCTTCATGTAGTTTGACATACGTGTATCGATACATCATCACGAAGATGGAATAATGTAGAGATCTATCAGTCTACGTAGATTGTCATATGTAGATAGATTTATCCCCAAGAAAGTGAATCTATCTGAATTGAACCAAATCAACGTATATAACTGTACTTGGATTGAAATGTCTTGATATGTTCTAGTAAATATGGATAGTTATAGCTATTTGTACTTGGATATATGTGGAGCTAAGCTTGATAACGAAGCTTCAAACATCAGTATTCAACCACATCAACGTTGATATATGTATCTCTATTGATATAGCACGATGTAATTTGGTTTCCGTCTACAGATATATCTCCAAACGTAAGCTTACATGTTGCCAGATTTATCTTTATGTAGTTTGACATACGTATATCGAAACATCTTCACGAAGATGGAAAAATGTAGAGATCTATCAGTCTACGTAGATTGTCATATGTAGATAGATTTATGCCAAAGAAAGTGAATCTATCTGAATTGAACCACGGCAACGTATATAACTGTATTTGGATTCAAATATCTCGATCTGTTCTAGTAAATATGGATAGTTATAGCTATGTGATGTTGGATATATGTTGAGATAAGCATGATACCGAAGCTTGAATCATCTGTATTCAACCACATCAACGTTTATATATGTATCACGATTGATATAGCAGGATGTAATTTGGTTTCGGTCTACAGATATATCTCCAAACGTAAGCTTACATGTTGCCAGATTTATCTTCATGTAGTTTGACATACGTATATCGATACATCTTCACGAACATGGAATAATGTAGAGATCTATCAGTCTACGTAGATTGTCATATGTAGATAGATTTATCCCCAAGAAAGTGAATCTATCTGAATCGAACCACCGCAACGTATATAACTGTATTTGGATTGAAATGTCTCGATATGTTCTAGCAAATATGGATAGTTATAGCTATTTGTACTTGGATATATGTGGAGCTAAGCTTGATAACGAAGCTTGAAACAACAGTATTCAACCACATCAACGTTTATATATGTATCTCTATTGATATAGTACGATGTAATTTGGTTTCGGTCTACAGATATATCTCCAAACGTAAGCTTACATGTTGCCAGATTTATCTTCATGTAGTTTGACATAAGTATATCGATAAATCTTCACGAAGATGGAAAAATGTAGAGATCTATCAGTCTGCGTAGATTGTCATATGTGGATAGATTTATGCCAATGAAAGTAAATCTATCTGAATTGAACCACCGCAACGTATATAACTGTATTTGGATTGAAATGTCTCGATCTGTTCTAGTAAACAAGGATAGATAGCTATGTCATGTTGAATATATGTTGAGATAAGCATGATAACGAAGCTTGAATCATTTGTATTCAACCACATCAACGTTTATATATGTATCACGATTGATATAGCACGATGTAATTTGGTTTCGGTCTACAGAGATATCTCCAAACGTAAGCTTACATGTTGTCAGATTTATCTTCATGTAGTTTGACTTACGTATATAGATACATCTTCACGAAGATGGAATAATGTAGAGATCTATCAGTCTACGTAGATTGTCATATGTAGATAGATTTATCCCCAAGAAAGTAAATCTATCTGAATTGAACCACCGCAACGTATATAACTGTATTTGGATTCAAATATCTCGATCTGTTCTAGTAAATATAGATAGTTATAGCTATGTGATGTTGGATATATCTTGAGATAAGCATGATAATGAAGCTTGAATCATCTGTATTCAACCAGATCAACGTTTATATATGTATCACGATTGATATAGCACGATGTAATTTGGTTTCGGTCTACAGATATATCTCCAAGCGTAAGCTTACATGTTGCCAGATTTATCTTCATGTAGTTTGACATACGTATATAGATATATCTTCACGAGGATGGAATAATCTAGAGATCTATCAGTCTACGTAGATTGTCATATGTAGATAGATTTATCCCCAAGAAAGTGAATCTATCTGAATTGAACCACCGCAACGTATATAACTGTATTTGGATTGAAATGTCTCGATCTGTTCTAGTAAACATGGATTGATAGCTATGTGATGTTGAATATATGTTGAGATAAGCATGATAACGAAGCTTGAATCATGTGTATTCAACCACATCAACGTTTATGTATGTATCACGATTGATATAGCAGAATGTAATTTGGTTTCGGTCTACAGATATATCTCCAAACGTAAGCTTACATGTTGTCAGATTTATCTTCATGTAGTTTGACTTACGTATATAGATACATCTTCACGAAGATGGAATAATGTAGAGATCTATCAGTCTACGTAGATTGTCATATGTAGATAGATGTATGCCAAACAAAGTGAATCTATCTGAATCGAACCACCGCAACGTATATAACTGTATTTGGATTGAAATGTCTCGATATGTTCTAGTAAATATGGATAGTTAAAGCTATTTGTACTTGGATATATGTGGAACTAAACATGATGACGAAGCTTGAAACATCAGTATTCAACCACATCAACGTTGATATATTTATCTCTATTGATCTAGCACGATGTAATTTGGTTTCGGTCTACAGATATATCTCCAAACCTAAGCTTACATGTTGCCAGATTTATCTTCATGTAGTTTGACATGCGTATATCGATACATCTTCACGAAGATGGAAAGATGTAGAGATCTATCAGTCTACGTAAATTGTCATATGTAGATAGATGTATGCCAAAGAAAGTGAATCTATCTGAATTGAACCACCGCAACGTATATAACTATATTTTGATTCAAATATCTCGATCTGTTCAAGTAAATATGGATAGTTATAGCTATGTCTACTTGGATATATGTGGAGATAAGCATGATAACGAAGCTTGAAACATCAGTATTCAACCACATCAACGTTGATATATGTATCTCTATTGATCTAGCACGATGTAATTTGGTTTCGATCTACAGATATAGAATGTTCACAGATGTATCTTCATGTAGTTTGTTATTGGCATATAGATACGTCCGAACGTAGATGGAAATACGTAGATACATATAAGTTCACGTAGATTGTCATATGTAGATGTAATATTCATGTAAAGAGTGAATCTAGCTGAATTGGATACCATCGACAAATATAATTGTATTTGGATTGAAATATGTCGATATATTTTGTTTAATGTGGATAGTTATAACTATTTGTATATCGTTATATAATGAGAGATGCAGCTTAACAAAGATGGAATAATCTGATATCAGACATCTCAACTTTGATAGATGAATCTCGATTGATATAGAACTATGTCATTTGGTAACCAGCTTTAGATAAGTCTCCAGACATAAAATTGCATGTTGCAAGATTTATCTTCATGTAGTTTGACATACGTATATCGATACATCTTCACGAAGATGGAATAATGTAGAGATCTATCAGTCTACTTAGATTGTCATATGTAGATAGATTTATCCCCAAGAAAGTGAATCTATCTGAATTGAACCACCGCAACGTATATAACTGTATTTGGATTGAAACATCTCGATATGTTCTAGTAAATGTGGATAGTTATAGCTATTTGTACTTGGATATATGGAGCTAAGCATGATAACGAAGCTTGAAACATCAGCATTCAACCACATCAACGTTGATATATGTATCTCTATTGATATAGCACGATGTAATTTGGTTTCGGTCTACAGATATATCTCCAAACGTAAGCTTACATGTTGCCAGATTTATTTTCATGTAGTTTGAAATACGTATATCGATACATCTTTAGGAAGATGGAAAAATGTAGAGATCTATCAGTCTACGTAGATTGTCATATGTAGATAGATTTATCCCCAAGAAAGTGAATCTATCTCAATTGAACCACCGCAACGTATATAACTGTATTTGGATTCAAATATCTCGATCTGTTCTAGTAAATATGGATAGTTATAGCTATGTGATGTTGCATATATGTTGAGATAAGCATGATAACGAAGCTTGAAACATCAGTATTCAACCCCATCAACGTTGATATATGTATCTCTATTGATATAGCACGATGTAATTTGGTTTCGGTCTACAGATATATCTCCAAACGTAAGCTTACATGTCGCCAGATTTATCTTCATGTAGTTTGACATACTTATATCGATACATCTTCACGAAGATGGAAAAATGTAGAGATCTATTAGTCTACGTAGATTGTCATATGTAGATAGATTTATGCCAAAGAAAGTGAATCTATCTGAATGGAACCACCGCAACGTATATATCTATATTTTGATTGAAATATCTCGATCTGTTCAAGTAAATATGGATAGTTATAGCTATGTCTACTTGGATATATGTGGAGATAAGCATGATAACGAAGCTTGAAACATCAGTATTCAACCACATCAACGTTGATATATGTATCTCTATTGATATAGCACGATGTAATTTGGTTTCGATCTACTGATATAGAATGTTCTCAGATGTATCTTCATGTAGTTTGTTATAAACATATAGATACGTCCGCACGTAGATGGAAATACGTAGATACATATAAGTTCACGTAGATTGTCATATGTAGATGTAATATTCATGTAAAGAGTGAATCTAGCTGAATTGGATACCATCGACAAAGAGAGTTGTATTTGGATTGAAATATGTCGATGTATTTTGTTTAATGTGGATAGTTATAACTATGTGTAGGTGGTTATATAATGAGAGATGCAGCTTAACAAAGATGGAATAATCTGATATCAGACATCTCAACTTTGATAGATGAATCTCGATTGATATAGAACTATGTGATTTGGTATCCAGCTATAGATAAGTCTCCAGACATAAAATTGCATGTTCTCAGATTTTTCTTCATGTAGTTTGACATAAGTATATCGATACATCTTCACGAAGATGGAATAATGTAGAGATCTATCAGTCTACGTAGATTGTCATATGTAGATAGATTTGTCCCCAAGAAAGTGAATCTATCTGAATTGAACCACCGCAACGTATATAACTGTATTTGGATTGAAATGTCTCGATCTGTTCTAGTAAACATGGATAGATAGCTATGTGATGTTGAAAAAATGTTGAGATAAGCATGATAACGAAGCTTGAATCATCTGTATTCAACCACATCAACGTTTATATATGTATCACGATTGATATAGCAGGATGTAATTTGGTTTCGGTCTACAGATATATCTCCAAACGTAAGCTTACATGTTGTCAGATTTATCTTCATGTAGTTTGACATACGTTTATAGATACATCTTCACGAAGATGGAATAATGTAGAGATCTATCAGTCTACGTAGATTGTCATATGTAGATAGATTTATCCCCAAGAAAGTGAATCTATCTGAATTGAACCACCGCAACGTATATAACTGTATTTGGATTGAAATATCTCGATATGTTCTAGTAAATATGGATAGTTATAGCTATTTGTACTTGGATATATGTGGAGCTAAGCATGATAACGAAGCTTGAAACATCAGTATTCAACCACATCAACGTTGAAATATGTATCTCTATTGATATAGCACGATGTAATTTGGTTTCGGTCTACAGATATATCTCCAAACGTAAGCTTACATGTTGCCAGATTTATCTTCATGTAGTTTGACATACGTATATCGATACATCTTCACGAAGATGGAAAAATGTAGAGATCTATCAGTCTACGTAGATTGTCATATGTAGATAGATGTATGCCAAACAAAGTGAATCTATCTGAATTGAACCACCGCAACGTATATAACTGTATTTGGATTAAAATGTCTCGATCTGTTCTAGTAAAGAAGGATAGAGAGCTATTTGATGTTGAATATATGTTGAGATAAGCATGATAACGAAGCTTGAATCATTTGTATTCAACCACATCAATGTTTATGTATGTATCATGATTGATATAGTAGGATGTAATTTGGTTTCGGTCTACAGATATCCTACGAAAACCACCAACCAGTATCACCAGGCAGGCGCTGAGGTGGAACCCACAAGGCAAGCGGAAGAGAGGCCGTCCAAGAAACACCTGGCGACGCAACCTCCAGGCGGACACCACCAAGATGGGCTACACCTGGAACCAGCTAGAGAAAATTGCCCGGGACAGAGGACTCTGGAGATCTGTAGTTGGCGGCCCATACCCTGATAGAAGTGACGGGCAGTGAATGAATGAATGTGAATGAATAGCTATTTGTACTTGGATACATGTGGAGCTAAGCATGATAACGAAGCTTGAAACATCAGTATTCAACCACATCAACGTTGATATATGTATCTCTATTGATATAGCACGATGTAATTTGGTTTCGGTCTACAGATATATCTCCAAACGTAAGCTCACATGTTGCCAGATTTATCTTCATGTAGTTTGACATACGTATATCGATACATCTTCACGAAGATGGAAAAATGTAGAGATCTATTAGTCTACGTAGATTGTCATATGTAGATAGATGTATTGCAAACAAAGTGAATCTATCTGAATAGAACCACCGCAACGTATGTAACTGTATTTGGATTGAAATGTCTCGATCTGTTCTAGTAAACAAGGATAGATAGCTATGTGATGTTGAATATATGTTGAGATAAGCATGATAACGAAGCTTGAATCATTTGTATTCAACCACATCAACGTTTATGTATGTATCATGATTGATATAGCAGGATGTAATTTGGTTTCGGTCTACAGATATATCTCCAAACGTAAGCTTACATGTTCTCAGATTTATCTTTATGTAGTTTGACATACGTATATAGATACATCTTCACGAAGATGGAATAATGTAGAGATCTATCAGTCTACTTAGATTGTCATATGTAGATAGATTTATCCCAAAGAAAGTGAATCTATCTGAATTGAACCACCGCAACGTATATAACTGTATTTGGATTGAAATATCTCGATATGTTCTAGTAAATTTGGATAGTTATAGCTATTTGTACTTGGATATATGTGGAGCTAAGCATGATAACGAAGCTTGAAACATCAGCATTCAACCACATCAACGTTGATATATGTATCTCTATTGATATAGCACGATGTAATTTGGTTTCGGTCTACAGATATATCTCCAAACGTAAGCTTACATGTTGCCAGATTTATCTTCATGTAGTTTGACATACGTATATCGATACATCTTCACGAAGATGGAAAAATGTAGAAATCTATCAGTCTACGTAGATTGTCATATGTAGATAGATGTATGCCAAACAAAGTGAATCTATCTGAATTGAACCACCGCAACGTATATAACTTTATTTGGATTAAAATGTCTCGATCTGTTCTAGTAAACAAGGATAGATAGCTATTTGATGTTGAATATATGTTGAGATAAGCATGATAACGAAGCTTGAATCATTTGTATTCAACCACATCAACGTTTATGTATGTATCATGATTGATATAGCAGGATGTAATTTGGTTTCGGTCTACAGATATATCTCCAAACGTAAGCTTACATGTTGTCAGATTTATCTTTATGTAGTTTGACATACTTATATCGATACATCTTCACGAAGATGGAAAAATGTAGAGATCTATCAGTCTACGTAGATTGTCATATGTAGATAGATTTATCCCAAAGAAAGTGAATCTATCTGAATTGAACCACCGCAACGTATATAACTGTATTTGGATTGAAATATCTCGATATGTTCTAGTAAATATGGATAGTTATAGCTATTTGTACTTGGATATATGTGGAGCTAAGCATGATAACGAAGCTTGAAACATCAGTATTCAAACACATCAACGTTGATATATGTATCTCTATTGATATAGCACGATGTAATTTGGTTTCGGTCTACAGATATATCTCCAAACGTAAGCTTACATGTTCCCAGATTTATCTTCATGTAGTTTGACATACGTATATCGATACATCTTCACGAAGATGGAAAAATGTAGAGATCTATCAGTCTACGTAGATTGTCATATGTAGATAGATTTATCCCCAAGAAAGTGAATCTATCTGAATTGAACCACCGCAACGTATATAACTGTATTTGGATTCAAATATCTCGATCTGTTCTAGTAAATATGGATAGATATAGCTATGTGATGTTGCATATATGTTGAGATAAGCATGATAACGAAGCTTGAAACATCTGTATTCAACCCCATCAACGTTGATATATGTATCTCTATTGATATAGCACGATGTAATTTGGTTTCGGTCTACAGATATATCTCCAAACGTAAGCTTACATGATGCCAGATTTATCTTCATGTAGTTTGACATACTTATATCGATACATCTTCACGAAGATGGAAAAATGTAGAGATCTATCAGTCTACGTAGATTGTCATATGTAGATAGATTTATGCCAAAGAAAGTGAATCTATCTGAATGGAACCACCGCAACGTATATATCTATATTTTGATTGAAATATCTCGATCTGTTCAAGTAAATATGGATAGTTATAGCTATGTCTACTTGGATATATGTGGAGATAAGCATGATAACGAAACTTGAAACATCAGTATTCAACCAAATCAACGTTGATATATGTATCTCTATTAATATAGCACGATGTAATTTGGTTTCGATCTACTGATATAGAATGTTCTCAGATGTATCTTCATGTAGTTTGTTATAAACATATAGATACGTCCGCACGTAGATGGAAATACGTAGATACATATAAGTTCACGTAGATTGTCATATGTAGATGTAATATTCATGTAAAGAGTGAATCTAGCTGAATTGGATACCATCGACAAAGATAGTTGTATTTGGATTGAAATATGTCGATGTATTTTGTTTAATGTGGATAGTTATAACTATGTGTAGGTGGTTATATAATGAGAGATGCAGCTTAACAAAGATGGAATAATCTGATATCAGACATCTCAACTTTGATAGATGAATCTCGATTGATATAGAACTATGTGATTTGGTAACCAGCTATAGATAAGTCTCCAGACATAAAATTGCATGTTGTCAGATTTATCTTCATGTAGTTTGACATACGTATATCGATACATCTTCACGAAGATGGAATAATGTAGAAATCTATCAGTCTACGTAGATTGTCATATGTAGATAGATTTATCCCCAAGAAAGTGAATCTATCTGAATTGAACCAGCGCAACGTATATAACTGTATTTGGATTGAAATGTCTTGATCTGTTCTAGTAAATATGGATAGTTGTAGCTATGTGATGCTGGATATATGTTGAGATAAGCATGATAACGAAGCTTGAATCATCTGTATTCAACCACATCAACGTTTATATATGTATCAGATTGATATAGCACGATGTAATTTGGTTTCGGTCTACAGATATATCTCCAAACGTAAGCTTACATGTTGTCAGATTTATCTTTATGTAGTTTGACATACGTATATAGATACATCTTCACGAAGATGGAATAATGTAGAGACCTATCAGTCTACGTAGATTGTCATATGTAGATAGATTTATCCCCAAGAAAGTGAATCTATCTGAATTGAACCACCGCAACGTATATAACTGTATTTGGCTTCAAATATCTCGATCTGTTCTAGTAAATATCGATAGTTATATCTATGTGATGTTGGATATATGTTGGGATAAGCATGATAACGAAGCTTGAATCATTTGTATTCAACCACATCAACGTTTATGTATGTATCATGATTGATATAGCACGATGTAATTTGGTTTCGGTCTACAGATATATCTCCAAACGTAAGCTTACATGTTGTCAGATTTATCTTTATGTAGTTTGACATACGTATATAGATACATCTTCACGAAGATGGAATAATGTAGAGATCAATCAGTCTACGTAGATTGTCATATGTAGATAGATTTATCCCCAAGAAAGTGAATCTATCTGAATGGAACCACCACAACGTATATAACTGTATTTGGATTGAAATGTCTTGATACGTTCTAGTAAATATCGATAGTTATAGCTATTTGTTTTTGGATATATGTGGAGCTAAGCATGATAACGAAGTTTGAAACATCAGTATTCAACCACATCAACGTTGATATATGTATCTCTAATCATATAGAACGATGTAATTCGGTTTCGGTCTACAGATATATCTCCAAACGTAAGCTTACATTTTGTCAGATTTATCTTCATGTAGTTTGACATACGTATATAGATACATCTTCACGAAGATGGAATAATGTAGAGATCTATCAGTCTACGTAGATTGTCATATGTAGATAGATTTATCCCCAAGAAAGTGAATCTATCTGAATTGAACCACCGCAACGTATATAAATGTATTTGGCTTCAAATATCTCGATCTGTTCTAGTAAATATCGATAGTTATATCTATGTGATGTTGGATATATGTTGGGATAAGCATGATAACGAAGCTTGAATCATTTGTATTCAACCACATCAACGTTTATGTATGTATCATGATTGATATAGCACGATCTAATTTGGTTTCGGTCTACAGATATATCTCCAAACGTAAGCTTACATGTTGTCAGATTTATCTTTATGTAGTTTGACATACGTATATAGATACATCTTCACGAAGATGGAATAATGTAGAGATCTATCAGTCTACGTAGATTGTCATATGTAGATAGATTTATCCCCTAGAAAGTGAATCTATCTGAATTGAACCACCGCAACGTATATATCTGTATTTGGATTCAAATATCTCGATCTGTTCTAGTAAATATCGATAGTTATATCTATGTGCTGTTGGATATATGTTGGGATAAGCATGATAACGAAGCTTGAATCATCTGTATTCAACCACATCAACGTTTATATTTGTATCACGATTGATATAGCAGGATGTAATTTGGTTTCGGTCTACAGATATATCTCCAAACGTAAGCTTACATGTTGCCAGATTTATCTTCATGTAGTTTGACATACGTATATCGATACATCTTCACGAACATGGAAAAATGTAGAGATCTATCAGTCTACGTAGATTGTCATATGTAAATAGATTCATGCCAAAGAAAGTGAATCTATCTGAATTGAACCACCGCAACGTATATAACTGTATTTGGATTGAAATGTCTCGATCTGTTCTAGTAAACAAGGATAGTTTTAGCTATGTCTACTTGGATATATGTGGAGGTAAGCATGATAACGAAGCTTGAAACATCAGTATTCAACCACATCAACGTTGATATCTGTATCTCTATTGATATAGCATGGTGTAATTTGGTTTCGATCTACTGATATAGAATCTTCTCAGATGTATCTTCATGTAGTTTGTTATAAACATATAGATACGTCCGCACGTAGTTGGAAATACGTAGATACATATAAGTTCACGTAGATTGTCATATGTAGATGTAATATACATGTAAAGAATGAATCTAGCTGAATTGGATACCATCGACAAGGATAGTTGTATTTGGATTGAAATATCTCGATGTATTTTGTTTAATGTGGATAGTTATAACTATGTGTAGATGGTTATATAATGAGAGATGCAGCTTAACAAAGATGGAATAATCTGATATCAGACATCTCAACTTTGATAGATGAATCTCGATTGATATAGAACTATATGATTTGGTAACCAGCTATAGATAAGTCTCCAGACATAAAATTTCATGTTGTCAGATTTATCTTTATGTAGTTTGACATACCTATATCGATACATCTTCACGAAGATGGAATAATGTAGAAATCTATCAGTCTACGTAGATTGTCATATGTAGATAGATTTATCCCCAAGAAAGTGAATCTATCTGAATTGAACCAGCGCAACGTATATAACTGTATTTGGATTGAAATGTCTTGATCTGTTCTAGTAAATATGGATAGTTGTAGCTATGTGATGTTGGATATATGTTGAGATAAGCATGATAACGAAGCTTGAATCATCTGTATTCAACCACATCAACGTTTATATATGTATCAGATTGATATAGCACGATGTAATTTGGTTTCGGTCTACAGATATATCTCCAAACGTAAGCTTACATGTTGTCAGATTTATCTTTATGTAGTTTGACATACGTATATCGATACATCTTCACGAAGATGGAATAATGTAGAGATCTATCAGTCTACGTAGATTGTCATATGTAGATAGATTTATCCCCAAGAAAGTGAATCTATCTGAATTGAACCACCGCAACGTATATAACTGTAATTGGATTGAAATGTCTCGATCTGTTCTAGTAAACATGGATAGACAGCTATGTGATGTTGAATATATGTTGAGATAAGCATGATAACGAAGCTTGAATCATGTGTATTCAACCACATCAACGTTTATGTATGTATCACGATTGATATAGCAGGATGTAATTTGGTTTCGGTCTACAGATATATCTCCAAACGTAAGCTTACATGTTGTCAGATTTATCTTCATGTAGTTTGACTTACGTATATCGATACATCTTCACGAAGATGGAAAAATGTAGAGATCTATCAGTCTACGTAGATTGTTATATGTAGATAGATTTATCCCCAAGAAAGTGAATCTATCTGAATTGAACCACCGCAACGTATATAACTGTATTTGGATTGAAATGTCTCGATATGTTCTAGTAAATATGGATAGTTATAGCTATTTGAACTTGGATATATGTGGAGCTAAGCATGATAACGAAGCTTGAAACATCAGTATTCAACCACATTAACGTTGATATATGTATCTCTATTGATATAGCACGATGTAATTTGGTTTCGGTCTACAGATATATCTCCAAACGTAAGCTTACATGTTGCCAGATTTATCTTCATGTAGTTTGACATACGTATATCGATACATCTTCACGAAGATAGTTGTATTTGGATTGAAATATCTCGATATATTTTGGTTTCGGTCTACAGATCTATCAGTCTGAATTGAACCACCGCAACGTATATAACTATATTTTTTTTGAAATATCTCGATCTGTTCAAGTAAATATGGATAGTTATAGATATGTCTACTTGGATATATGTGGAGATAAGCATGCTAACGAAGCTTGAAACATCAGTATTCAACCACATTAACGTTGATATATGTATCTCTATTGATATAGCATGATGTAATTTGGTTTCGGTCTACAGATATATCTCCAAACGTAAGCTTACATGTTGCCAGATTTATCTTCATGTAGTTTGACATACGTATATCGATACATCTTCACGAAGATGGAAAAATGTAGAGATCTATCAGTCTACGTAGATTGTCATATGTAGATAGATTTATGCCAAAGAAAGTGAATCTATCTGAATTGAACCACCGCAACGTATATAACTATATTTGGATTGAAATATCTCGATCTGTTCAAGTAAATATGCATAGTTATAGCTATGTCTACTTGGATATATGTGGAGATAAGCATGATAACGAAGCTTGAAACATCAGTATTCAACCACATCAACGTTGATATATGTATCTCTATTGATATAGCACGATGTAATTTGCTTTCGGTCTACAGATATATCTCCAAACGTAAGCTTACAAGTTGTCAGATTTATCTTCATGTAGTTTGACATACGTATATCGATACATCTTCACGAAGATGGAAAAATGTAGAGATCTATCAGTCTACGTAGATTGTCATATGTAGATAGATTTATGCCAAAGAAAGTGAATCTATCTGAATTGAACCACGGCAACGTATATAACTGTATTTGGATTCAAATATCTCGATCTGTTCTAGTAAATATGGATAGTTATAGCTATGTGATGTTGGATATATGTTGAGATAAGCATGATAACGAAGCTTGAATCATCTGTATTCAACCACATCAACGTTTATATATGTATCACGATTGATATAGCAGGATGTAATTTGGTTTCGGTCTACAGATATATCTCCAAACGTAAGCTTACATGTTGCCAGATTTATCTTCATGTAGTTTGACCTACGTATATCGATACATCTTCACGAACATGGAATAATGTAGAGATCTATCAGTCTACGTAGATTGTCATATGTAGATAGATTTATCCCCAAGAAAGTGGATCTATCTGAATCGAACCACCGCAACGTATATAACTGTATTTGGATTGAAATGTCTCGATATGTTCTAGTAAATATGGATAGTTATAGCTTTTTGTACTTGGATATATGTGGAGCTAAGCTTGATAACGAAGCTTGAAACAACAGTATTCAACCACATCAACGTTTATATATGTATCTCTATTGATATAGCACGATGTAATTTGGTTTCGGTCTACAGATATATCTCCAAACGTAAGCTTATATGTTGTCAGATTTATCTTCATGTAGTTTGAAATAAGTATATCGATAAATCTTCACGAAGATGGAAAAATGTAGAGATCTATCAGTCTGCGTAGATTGTCATATGTGAATAGATTTATGCCAAAGAAAGTGAATCTATCTGAATTGAACCACCGCAACGTGTATAACTGTATTTGGATTGAAATGTCTCGATCTGTTCTAGTAAACAAGGACAGATAGCTATGTCATGTTGAATATATGTTGAGCTAAGCATGACAACGAAGCTTGAATCATTTGTATTCAACCACATCAACGTTTATATATGGGTCACGATTGATATAGCAGGATGTAATTTGGTTTCGGTCTACAGATATATCTCCAAACGTAAGCTTACATGTTGTCAGATTTATCTTTATGTAGTTTGACATACGTATATCGATACATCTTCACGAAGATGGAATAATGTAGAGATCTATCAGTCTACGTAGATTGTCATATGTAGATAGATTGATGCCAAAGAAAGTGAATCTATCTGAATTGAACAACCGCAACGTATATAACTATATTTAGATTGAAATATCTCGATCTGTTCAAGTAAATATGGATAGTTATAGCTATGTCTACTTGGATATATGTTGAGATTAGAATGATAACGAAGCTTGAAACATCGGTATTCAACCACATCAACGATGATTTATGTATCTCTATTGATATAGCACGATGTAATTTGGTTTCGATCTACAGATATTGAATTTTCTCAGATGTATCTTCCTGTAGTATTTTATAGGTATATTGATACGTCCGCACGTAGATGGAAATATTCATGTAAAGAGTGAATCTAGCTGAATTGGATACCATCGACAAAGATAGTTGTATTTGGATTGAAATATCTCGATGTATTTTGTTTAATGTGGATAGTTATAACTATGTGTAGGTGGTTATATAATGAGAGATGCAGCTTAACAAAGATGGAATAATCTGATATCAGACATCTCAACTTTGATAGATGAATCTCGATTGATATAGAACTATGTGATTTGGTATCAAGCTATAGATAAGTCTCGAGACATCAAATTGAATGTTGTAAGATTTACCTTCATGTAGTTTGACATACGTATTTCGATACATCTTCACGAAGATGGAATAATGTAGAGATCTATCAGTCTACGTAGATTGTCATATGTAGATAGATTTATGCCAAAGAAAGTGAATCTATCTGAATTGAACAACCGCAACGTATATAACTGTATTTGGATTGAAATGTCTCGATCTGTTCTAGTAAACATGGATAGACAGCTATGTGATGTTGAATATATGTTGAGATAAGCATGATAACGAAGCTTGAATCATGTGTATTCAACCACATCAACGTTTATGTATGTATCACGATTGATATAGCAGGATGTAATTTGGTTTCGGTCTACAGATATATCTCCAAACGTAAGCTTACATGTTGTCAGATTTATCTTCATGTAGTTTGACTTACGTATATAGATACATCTTCACGAAGATGGAAAAATGTAGAGATCTATGAGTCTACGTAGATTGTTATATGTAGATAGATTTATCCCCAAGAAAGTGAATCTATCTGAATTGAACCACCGCAACGTATATAACTGTATTTGGATTGAAATGTCTCGATATGTTCTAGTAAATATGGATAGTTATAGCTATTTGAACTTGTATATATGTGGAGCTAAGCATGATAACGAAGCTTGAAACATCAGTATTCAACCACATTAACGTTGATATATGTATCTCTATTGAAATAGCATGATGTAATTTGGTTTCGGTCTACAGATATATCTCCAAACGTAAGCTTACATGTTGCCAGATTTATCTTCATGTAGTTTGACATACGTATATCGATACATCTTCACGAAGATGGAAAAATGTAGAGATCTATCAGTCTACGTAGATTGTCATATGTAGATAGATTTATGCCAAAGAAAGTGAATCTATCTGAATTGAACCACCGCAAAGTATATAACTATATTTTGATTGAAATATCTCGATCTGTTCAAGTAAATATGGATAGTTATAGCTATGTCTACTTGGATATATGTGGAGATAAGCATGATAACGAAGCTTGAAACATCAGTATTCAACCCCATCAACGTTGATATATCTATCTCTATTGATATAGCACGATGTAATTTGGTTTCGGTCTACAGATATATCTCCAAACGTAAGCTTACAAGTTGCCAGATTTATCTTCATGTAGTTTGACAAACGTATATCGATACATCTTCACGAAGATGGAAAAATGTAGAGATCTATCAGTCTACGTAGATTGTCATATGTAGATAGATTTATGCCAAAGAAAGTGAATCTATCTGAATTGAACCACCGCAACGTATATAACTGTATTTGGATTCAAATATCTCGATCTGTTCTAGTAAATATGGATAGTTATAGCTGTGTGATGTTGGATATATGTTGAGATAAGCATGATAACGAAGCTTGAATCATCTGTATTCAACCACATCAACGTTTATATATGTATCACGATTGATATAGCAGGATGTAATTTGGTTTCGGTCTACAGATATATCTCCAAACGTAAGCTTACATGTTGCCAGATTTATCTTCATGTAGTTTGACATACGTATATCGATACATCTTCACGAACATGGAATAATGTAGAGATCTATCAGTCTACGTAGATTGTCATATGTAAATAGATTTATCCCCAAGAAAGTGGATCTATCTGAATCGAACCACCGCAACGTATATAACTGTATTTGGATTGAAATGTCTCGATATGTTCTAGTAAATATGGATAGTTATAGCTATTTGTACTTGGATATATGTGGAGCTAAGCTTGATAACGAAGCTTGAAACAACAGTATTCAACCACATCAACGTTTATATATGTATCTCTATTGATATAGCACGATGTAATTTGGTTTCGGTCTACAGATATATCTCCAAACGTAAGCTTACATGTTGCCAGATTTATCTTCATGTAGTTTGAAATAAGTATATCGATAAATCTTCACGAAGATGGAATAATGTAGAGATCTATCAGTCTACGTAGATTGTCATATGTAGATAGATTTATCCCCAAGAAAGTGAATCTATCTGAATTGAACCACCGCAACGTATATAACTGTATTTGGATAGAAATATCTCGATATGTTCTAGTAAATATGGATAGTTATAGCTATTTGTACTTGGATATATGTGGAGCTAAGCATGATAACGAAGCTTGAAACATCAGTATTCAACCACATCAACGTTGACATATGTATCTCTATTGATATAGCACGATGTAATTTAGTTTCGGTCTACAGATATATCTCCAAACGTAAGCTTACATGTTGCCAGATTTATCTTCATGTAGTTTGACATACTTATATCGATACATCTTCACGAAGATGGAAAAATGTAGAGATCTATCTGTCTACGTAGATTGTCATATGTAGATAGATTTATGCCAAAGAAAGTGAATCTATCTGAATGGAACCACCGCAACGTATCTATCTATATTTGATTGAAATATCTCGATCTGTTCAAGTAAATATGGATAGTTATAGCTATGTCTACTTGGATATATGTGGAGATAAGCATGATAACGAAGCTTGAAACATCAGTATTCAACCACATCAACGTTGATATATGTATCTCTATTGATATAGCACGATGTAATTTGGTTTCGATCTACTGATATAGAATGTTCTCAGATGTATCTTCATGTAGTTTGTTATAAACATATAGATACGTCCGCACGTAGATGGAAATACGTAGATACATATAAGTTCACGTAGATTGTCATATGTAGATGTAATATTCATGTAAAGAGTGAATCTAGCTGAATTGGATACCATCGACAAAGATAGTTGTATTTGGATTGAAATATGTCGATGTATTTTGTTTAATGTGGATAGTTATAACTATGTGTAGGTGGTTGTATAATGAGAGATGCAGCTTAACAAAGATGGAATAATCTGATATCAGACATCTCACCTTTGATAGATGAATCTCGATTGAGATAGAACTATGTGATTTGGTATCCAGCTATAGATAAGTCTCGAGACATAAAATTGCATGTTGTCAGATTTTTCTTCATGTAGTTTGACTTTTGTATATCGATACATCTTCACGAAGATGGAATAATGTAGAGATCTATCAGTCTACGTAGATTGTCATATGTAGATAGATTTATCCCACAGAAAGTGAATCTATCTGAATTGAACCAGCGCAACGTATATAACTGTATTTGGATTGAAATGTCTCGATCTGTTCTAGTAAACATGGATAGATAGCAATGTGATGTTGAATATGTGTTGAGATAAGCATGATAACGAAGCTTAAATCATCTGTATTCAACCACATCAACGTTTATGTACGTATCACGATTGATATAGCAGGATGTAATTTGGTTTCGGTCTACAGATATATCTCCAAACGTAAGCTTACATGTTGTCAGATTTATCTTCATGTAGTTTGACATACGTATATAGATACATCTTCACGAAGATGGAATAATGTAGAGATCTATCAGTCTACGTAGATTGTCATATGTAGATAGATTTATCCCCAAGAAAGTGAATCTATGTGAATTGAACCACCGCAACGTATATAACTGTATTTGGATTGAAATATCTCGATATGTTCTAGTAAATATGGATAGTTATAGCTATTGGTACTTGGATATATGTGGAGCTAAGCATGATAACGAAGCTTGAAACATCAGTATTAAACCACATCAACGTTGATATATGTATCTCTATTGATATAGCACGATGTAATTTAGTTTCGGTCTACAGATATATCTCCAAACGTAAGCTTACATGTTGCCAGATTTATCTTTATGTAGTTTGACATACGTATATCGATACATCTTCACGAAGATGGAAAAATGTAGAGATCTATCAGTCTACGTAGATTGTCATATGTAGATAGATTTATGCCAAAGAAAGTGAATCTATCTGAATGGAACCACCACAACGTATATAACTGTCTTTGGATTGAAATGTCTTGATACGTTCTAGTAAATATCGATAGTTATAGCTATTTGTTTTTTGATATATGTGGAGCTAAGCATGATAACGAAGTTTGAAACATCAGTATTCAACCACATCAACGTTGAAATATGTATCTCTAATCAAATAGCACGATGTAATTCGGTTTCGGTCTACAGATATATCTCCAAACGTAAGCTTACATGTTGTCAAATTTATCTTTATGTAGTTTGACATACGTATATCGATACATCTTCAGGAAGATGGAATAATGTTGAGATCTATCAGTCTACGTAGATTGTCATATGTAGATAGATTTATCCCCAAGAAAGTGAATCTATCTGAATTGAACCACCGCAACGTATATAACTGTATTTGGCTTCAAATATCTCGATCTGTTCTAGTAAATATCGATTATTATATCTATGTGATGTTGGATATATGTTGGGATAAGCATGATAACGAAGCTTGAATCATTTGTATTCAACCACATCAACGTTTATGTATGTATCATGATTGATATAGCGCGATGTAATTTGGTTTCGGTCTACAGATATATCTCCAAACGTAAGCTTACATGTTGCCAGATTTATCTTCATGTAGTTTGACATACGTATATCGATACATCTTCACGAACATGGAATAATGTAGAGATCTATCAGTCTACGTAGATTGTCATATGTAAATAGATTTATCCCCAAGAAAGTGGATCTATCTGAATCGAACCACCGCAACGTATATAACTGTATTTGGATTGAAATGTCTCGATATGTTCTAGTAAATATGGATAGTTATAGCTATTTGTACTTGGATATATGTGGAGCTAAGCTTGATAACGAAGCTTGAAACAACAGTATTCAACCACATCAACGTTTATATATGTATCTCTATTGATATAGCACGATGTAATTTGGTTTCGGTCTACAGATATATCTCCAAACGTAAGCTTACATGTTGCCAGATTTATCTTCATGTAGTTTGAAATAAGTATATCGATAAATCTTCACGAAGATGGAATAATGTAGAGATCTATCAGTCTACGTAGATTGTCATATGTAGATAGATTTATCCCCAAGAAAGTGAATCTATCTGAATTGAACCACCGCAACGTATATAACTGTATTTGGATAGAAATATCTCGATATGTTCTAGTAAATATGGATAGTTATAGCTATTTGTACTTGGATATATGTGGAGCTAAGCATGATAACGAAGCTTGAAACATCAGTATTCAACCACATCAACGTTGACATATGTATCTCTATTGATATAGCACGATGTAATTTAGTTTCGGTCTACAGATATATCTCCAAACGTAAGCTTACATGTTGCCAGATTTATCTTCATGTAGTTTGACATACTTATATCGATACATCTTCACGAAGATGGAAAAATGTAGAGATCTATCTGTCTACGTAGATTGTCATATGTAGATAGATTTATGCCAAAGAAAGTGAATCTATCTGAATGGAACCACCGCAACGTATCTATCTATATTTGATTGAAATATCTCGATCTGTTCAAGTAAATATGGATAGTTATAGCTATGTCTACTTGGATATATGTGGAGATAAGCATGATAACGAAGCTTGAAACATCAGTATTCAACCACATCAACGTTGATATATGTATCTCTATTGATATAGCACGATGTAATTTGGTTTCGATCTACTGATATAGAATGTTCTCAGATGTATCTTCATGTAGTTTGTTATAAACATATAGATACGTCCGCACGTAGATGGAAATACGTAGATACATATAAGTTCACGTAGATTGTCATATGTAGATGTAATATTCATGTAAAGAGTGAATCTAGCTGAATTGGATACCATCGACAAAGATAGTTGTATTTGGATTGAAATATGTCGATGTATTTTGTTTAATGTGGATAGTTATAACTATGTGTAGGTGGTTGTATAATGAGAGATGCAGCTTAACAAAGATGGAATAATCTGATATCAGACATCTCACCTTTGATAGATGAATCTCGATTGAGATAGAACTATGTGATTTGGTATCCAGCTATAGATAAGTCTCGAGACATAAAATTGCATGTTGTCAGATTTTTCTTCATGTAGTTTGACTTTTGTATATCGATACATCTTCACGAAGATGGAATAATGTAGAGATCTATCAGTCTACGTAGATTGTCATATGTAGATAGATTTATCCCACAGAAAGTGAATCTATCTGAATTGAACCAGCGCAACGTATATAACTGTATTTGGATTGAAATGTCTCGATCTGTTCTAGTAAACATGGATAGATAGCAATGTGATGTTGAATATGTGTTGAGATAAGCATGATAACGAAGCTTAAATCATCTGTATTCAACCACATCAACGTTTATGTACGTATCACGATTGATATAGCAGGATGTAATTTGGTTTCGGTCTACAGATATATCTCCAAACGTAAGCTTACATGTTGTCAGATTTATCTTCATGTAGTTTGACATACGTATATAGATACATCTTCACGAAGATGGAATAATGTAGAGATCTATCAGTCTACGTAGATTGTCATATGTAGATAGATTTATCCCCAAGAAAGTGAATCTATGTGAATTGAACCACCGCAACGTATATAACTGTATTTGGATTGAAATATCTCGATATGTTCTAGTAAATATGGATAGTTATAGCTATTGGTACTTGGATATATGTGGAGCTAAGCATGATAACGAAGCTTGAAACATCAGTATTAAACCACATCAACGTTGATATATGTATCTCTATTGATATAGCACGATGTAATTTAGTTTCGGTCTACAGATATATCTCCAAACGTAAGCTTACATGTTGCCAGATTTATCTTTATGTAGTTTGACATACGTATATCGATACATCTTCACGAAGATGGAAAAATGTAGAGATCTATCAGTCTACGTAGATTGTCATATGTAGATAGATTTATGCCAAAGAAAGTGAATCTATCTGAATGGAACCACCACAACGTATATAACTGTCTTTGGATTGAAATGTCTTGATACGTTCTAGTAAATATCGATAGTTATAGCTATTTGTTTTTTGATATATGTGGAGCTAAGCATGATAACGAAGTTTGAAACATCAGTATTCAACCACATCAACGTTGAAATATGTATCTCTAATCAAATAGCACGATGTAATTCGGTTTCGGTCTACAGATATATCTCCAAACGTAAGCTTACATGTTGTCAAATTTATCTTTATGTAGTTTGACATACGTATATCGATACATCTTCAGGAAGATGGAATAATGTAGAGATCTATCAGTCTACGTAGATTGTCATATGTAGATAGATTTATCCCCAAGAAAGTGAATCTATCTGAATTGAACCACCGCAACGTATATAACTGTATTTGGCTTCAAATATCTCGATCTGTTCTAGTAAATATCGATTATTATATCTATGTGATGTTGGATATATGTTGGGATAAGCATGATAACGAAGCTTGAATCATTTGTATTCAACCACATCAACGTTTATGTATGTATCATGATTGATATAGCGCGATGTAATTTGGTTTCGGTCTACAGATATATCTCCAAACGTAAGCTTACATGTTGTCAGATTTATCTTTATCTAGTTTGACATACGTATATAGATACATCTTCACGAAGATGGAATAATGTAGAGATCTATCAGTCTACGTAGATTGTCATATGTAGATAGATTTATCCCCAAGAAAGTGAATCTATCTGAATTGAACCACCGCAACGTATATAACTGTATTTGGATTGAAATGTCCCGATATGTTCTAGTAAATATGGATAGTTATAGCTATTTGTACTTGGATATATGTGGAGCTAAGCTTGATAACGAAGCTTGAAACATCAGTATTAAACCAGATCAACGTTGATATATGTATCTCTATTGATATAGCACGATGTAATTTGGTTTCGGTCTACAGATATATCTCCAAACGTAAGCTTACATGTTGCCAGATTTATCTTCATGTAGTTTGACATACGTATATCGATACATCTTCACGAAGATGGAAAAATGTAGAGATCTATCAGTCTACGTAGATTGTCATATGTAAATAGATTTATGCCAAAGAAAGTGAATCTATCTAAATTGAACCACCGCAACGTATATAACTGTATTTGGATTGAAATGTCTCGATCTGTTCTAGTAAACAAGGATAGTTTTAGTTATGTCTACTTGGATATATGTGGAGGTAAGCATGATAACGAAGCTTGAAACATCAGTATTCAACCACATCAACGTTGATATCTGTATCTCTATTGATATAGCATGGTGTAATTTGGTTTCGATCTACTGATATAGAATCTTCTCAGATGTATCTTCATGTAGTTTGTTATAAACATATAGATACGTCCGCACGTAGTTGGAAATACGTAGATACATATAAGTTCACGTAGATTGTCATATGTAGATGTAATATACATGTAAAGAGTGAATCTAGCTGAATTGGATACCATCGACAAGGATAGTTGTATTTGGACTGAAATATCTCGATGTATTTTGTTTAATGTGGATAGTTATAACTATGTGTAGATGGTTATATAATGAGAGATGCAGCTTAACAAAGATGGAATAATCTGATATCAGACATCTCAACTTTGATAGATGAATCTCGATTGATATAGAACTATATGATTTGGTAACCAGCTTTAGATAAGTCTCCAGACATAAAATTTCATGTTGTCAGATTTATCTTTATGTAGTTTGACATACCTATATCGATACATCTTCACGAAGATGGAATAATGTAGAAATCTATCAGTCTACGTAGATGGTCATATGTAGATAGATTTATCCCCAAGAAAGTGAATCTATCTGAATTGAACCAGCGCAACGTATATAACTGTATTTGGATTGAAATGTCTTGATCTGTTCTAGTAAATATGGTTAGTTGTAGCTATTTGATGTTGGATATATGTTGAGATAAGCATGATAACGAAGCTTGAATCATCTGTATTCAACCACATCAACGTTTATATATGTATCAGATTGATATAGCACGATGTAATTTGGTTTCGGTCTACAGATATATCTCCAAACGTAAGCTTACATGTTGTCAGATTTATCTTTATGTAGTTTCACATACGTATATCAATACATCTTCACGAAGATGGAATAATGTAGAGACCTATCAGTCTACGTAGATTGTCATATGTAGATAGATTTATGCCAAACAAAGTGAATCTATCTGAATTGAACCACCGCAACGTATATAACTATATTTGGATTGAAATATCTCGATCTGTTCTAGTAAATATGGATAGTTATAGCTATATCTCCTTGGATATATGTTGAGATAAGAATGATAACGAAGCTGGAAACATCGGTATTCAACCACATCAACGTTGATATATGTATCTCTATTGATAAAGCACGATGTAGTTTGGTTTCGATCTACAGATATAGAATGTTCTCAGATGTATCTTCATGTAGTTTGTTATAGGTATATAGATACGTCCGCACGTAGATTGAAATACGTAGATACATATAAGTTCACGTAGATTGTCATATGTAGATGTAATATTCATGTAAAGAGTGAATCTAGCTGAATTGGATACCATCGACAAAGATAGTTGTATTTGGATTGAAATATCTCGATGTATTTTGTTTAATGTGGATAGTTATAACTATGTGGAGGTGGTTATAGAATAAGAGATGCAGCTTAACAAAGATGGAATAATCTGATATCAGACATCTCAACTTTGATAGATGAATCTCGATTGATAAAGAACTATGTGATTTGGTATCCAGCTATAGATAAGTCTCCAGACATCAAATTGCATGTTGTAAGATTAACCTTCATGTAGTTTGACATACGTATATCGATACATCTTCACGAAGATGGAATAATGTAGAGATCTATCAGTCTACGTAGATTGTCATATGTAGATAGATTTATCCCCAAGAAAGTAAATCGATCTGAATTGAACCACCGCATCGTATATAACTGTATTTGGATTGAAATGTCTCGATCTGTTCTAGTAAACATGGATAGACAGCTATGTGATGTTGAATATATGTTGAGATAAGCATGATAACGAAGCTTGAATCATGTGTATTCAACCACATCAACGTTTATGTATGTATCACGATTGATATAGCAGGATGTAATTTGGTTTCGGTCTACAGATATATCTCCAAACGTAAGCTTACATGTTGTCAGATTTATCTTCATGTATTTTGACATACGTATATCGATACATCTTCACGAAGATGGAAAAATGTAGAGATCTATCAGTCTACGTAGATTGTTATATGTAGATAGATTTATCCCCAAGAAAGTGAATCTATCTGAATTGAACCACCGCAACGTATATAACTGTATTTGGATTGAAATGTCTCGATATGTTCTAGTAAATATGGATAGTTATAGCTATTTGAACTTGGATATATGTGGAGCTAAGCATGATAACGAAGCTTGAAACATCAGTATTCAACCACATTAACGTTGATATATGTATCTCTATTGATATAGCACGATGTAATTTGGTTTCGGTCTACAGATATATCTCCAAACGTAAGCTTACATGTTGCCAGATTTATCTTCATGTAGTTTGACATACGTATATCGATACATCTTCACGAAGATAGTTGTATTTGGATTGAAATATCTCGATATATTTTGGTTTCGGTCTACAGATCTATCAGTCTGAATTGAACCACCGCAACGTATATAACTATATTTTGATTGAAATATCTCGATCTGTTCAAGTAAATATGGATAGTTATAGCTATGTCTACTTGGATATATGTGGAGATAAGCATGCTAACGAAGCTTGAAACATCAGTTTTCAACCACATTAACGTTGATATATGTATCTCTATTGATATAGCATGATGTAATTTGGTTTCGGTCTACAGATATATCTCCAAACGTAAGCTTACATGTTGCCAGATTTATCTTCATGTAGTTTGACATACGTATATCGATACATCTTCAAGAAGATGGAAAAATGTAGAGATCTATCAGTCTACGTAGATTGTCATATGTAGATAGATTTATGCCAAAGAAAGTGAATCTATCTGAATTGAACCACGGCAACGTATATAACTGTATTTGGATTCAAATATCTCGATCTGTTCTAGTAAATATGGATAGTTATAGCTATGTGATGTTGGATATATGTTGAGATAAGCATGATAACGAAGCTTGAATCATCTGTATTCAACCACATCAACGTTTATATATGTATCACGATTGATATAGCAGGATGTAATTTGGTTTCGGTCTACAGATATATCTCCAAACGTAAGCTTACATGTTGCCAGATTTATCTTCATGTAGTTTGACCTACGTATATCGATACATCTTCACGAACATGGAATAATGTAGAGATCTATCAGTCTACGTAGATTGTCATATGTAGATAGATTTATCCCCAAGAAAGTGGATCTATCTGAATCGAACCACCGCAACGTATATAACTGTATTTGGATTGAAATGTCTCGATATGTTCTAGTAAATATGGCTAGTTATAGCTTTTTGTACTTGGATATATGTGGAGCTAAGCTTGATAACGAAGCTTGAAACAACAGTATTCAACCACATCAACGTTTATATATGTATCTCTATTGATATAGCACGATGTAATTTGGTTTCGGTCTACAGATATATCTCCAATTGTAAGCTTACATGTTGCCAGATTTATCTTCATGTAGTTTGAAATAAGTATATCGATAAATCTTCACGAAGATGGAAAAATGTAGAGATCTATCAGTCTGCGTAGATTGTCATATGTGAATAGATTTATGCCAAAGAAAGTGAATCTATCTGAATTGAACCACCGCAACGTGTATAACTGTATTTGTATTGAAATGTCTCGATCTGTTCTAGTAAACAAGGACAGATAGCTATGTCATGTTGAATATATGTTGAGCTAAGCATGACAACGAAGCTTGAATCATTTGTATTCAACCACATCAACGTTTATATATGTGTCACGATTGATATAGCAGGATGTAATTTGGTTTCGGTCTACAGATATATCTCCAAACGTAAGCTTACATGTTGTCAGATTTATCTTTATGTAGTTTGACATACGTATATCGATACATCTTCACGAAGATGGAATAATGTAGAGATCTATCAGTCTACGTAGATTGTCATATGTAGATAGATTTGTTCCCAAGAAAGTGAATCTCTCTGAATTGAACCACCGCAACGTATATAACTGTATTTGGATTCAAATATCTCGATCTGTTCTAGTAAATATAGATAGTTATAGCTATGTGATGTTGGATATATCTTGAGATAAGCATGATAATGAAGCTTGAATCATCTGTATTCAACCAGATCAACGTTTATATATGTATCACGATTGATATAGCACGATGTAATTTGGTTTCGGTCTACAGATATATCTCCAAACGTAAGCTTACATGTTGCCAGATTTATCTTCATGAAGTTTGACATACGTATATCGATACATCTTCACGAAGATGGAATAATGTAGAGATCTATCAGTCTACGTAGATTGTCATATGTAGATAGATTTATGCCAAAGAAAGTGAATCTATCTGAATTGAACAACCGCAACGTATATAACTATATTTGGATTGAAATATCTCGATCTGTTCAAGTAAATATGGATAGTTATAGCTATGTCTACTTGGATATATGTTGAGATTAGAATGATAACGAAGCTTGAAACATCGGTATTCAACCACATCAACGATGATTTATGTATCTCAATTGATATAGCACGAAGTAATTTGGTTTCGATCTACAGATATTGAATTTTCTCAGATGTATCTTCCTGTAGTATTTTATAGGTATATTGATACGTCCGCACGTAGATGGAAATATTCATGTAAAGAGTGAATCTAGCTGAATTGGATACCATCGACAAAGATAGTTGTATTTGGATTGAAATATCTCGATGTATTTTGTTTAATGTGGATAGTTATAACTATGTGTAGGTGGTTATATAATGAGAGATGCAGCTTAACAAAGATGGAATAATCTGATATCAGACATCTCAACTTTGATAGATGAATCTCGATTGATATAGAACTATGTGATTTGGTATCAAGCTATAGATAAGTCTCCAGACATCAAATTGCATGTTGTAAGATTTACCTTCATGTAGTTTGACATACGTATTTCGATACATCTTCACGAAGATGGAATAATGTAGAGATCTATCAGTCTACGTAGATTGTCATATGTAGATAGATTTATGCCAAAGAAAGTGAATCTATCTGAATTGAACAACCGCAACGTATATAACTGTATTTGGATTGAAATGTCTCGATCTGTTCTAGTAAACATGGATAGACAGCTATGTGATGTTGAATATATGTTGAGATAAGCATGATAACGAAGCTTGAATCATGTGTATTCAACCACATCAACGTTTATGTATGTATCACGATTGATATAGCAGGATGTAATTTGGTTTCGGTCTACAGATATATCTCCAAATGTAAGCTTACATGTTGTCAGATTTATCTTCATGTAGTTTGACATACGTATATCGATACATCTTCACGAAGATGGAAAAATGTAGAGATCTATCAGTATACGTACATTGTTATATGTAGATAGATTTATCCCCAAGAAAGTGAATCTATCTGAATTGAACCACCGCAACGTATATAACTGTATTTGAATTGAAATGTCTCGATATATTCTAGTAAATATGGATAGTTATAGCTATTTGAACTTGGATATATGTGGAGCTAAGCATGATAACGAAGCTTGAAACATCAGTATTCAACCACATTAACGTTGATATATGTATCTCTATTGATATAGCACGATGTAATTTGGTTTCGGTCTACAGATATATCTCCAAACGTAAGCTTACATGTTGCCAGATTTATCTTCATGTAGTTTGACATACGTATATCGAAACATCTTCACGAAGATGGAAAAATGTAGAGATCTATCAGTCTGCGTAGATTGTCATATGTAGATAGATTTATGCCAAAGAAAGTGAATCTATCTGAATTGAACCACCGCAACGTATATAACTGTATTTGGATTCAAATATCTCGATCTGTTCTAGTAAATATAGATAGTTATAGCTATGTGATGTTGGATATATCTTGAGATAAGCATGATAATGAAGCTTGAATCATCTGTATTCAACCAGATCAACGTTTATATATGTATCACGATTGATATAGCACGATGTAATTTGGTTTCGGTCTACAGATATATCTCCAAACGTAAGCTTACATGTTGCCAGATTTATCTTCATGAAGTTTGACATACGTATATCGATACATCTTCACGAAGATGGAATAATGTAGAGATCTATCAGTCTACGTAGATTGTCATATGTAGATAGATTTATGCCAAAGAAAGTGAATCTATCTGAATTGAACAACCGCAACGTATATAACTATATTTGGATTGAAATATCTCGATCTGTTCAAGTAAATATGGATAGTTATAGCTATGTCTACTTGGATATATGTTGAGATTAGAATGATAACGAAGCTTGAAACATCGGTATTCAACCACATCAACGATGATTTATGTATCTCAATTGATATAGCACGAAGTAATTTGGTTTCGATCTACAGATATTGAATTTTCTCAGATGTATCTTCCTGTAGTATTTTATAGGTATATTGATACGTCCGCACGTAGATGGAAATATTCATGTAAAGAGTGAATCTAGCTGAATTGGATACCATCGACAAAGATAGTTGTATTTGGATTGAAATATCTCGATGTATTTTGTTTAATGTGGATAGTTATAACTATGTGTAGGTGGTTATATAATGAGAGATGCAGCTTAACAAAGATGGAATAATCTGATATCAGACATCTCAACTTTGATAGATGAATCTCGATTGATATAGAACTATGTGATTTGGTATCAAGCTATAGATAAGTCTCCAGACATCAAATTGCATGTTGTAAGATTTACCTTCATGTAGTTTGACATACGTATTTCGATACATCTTCACGAAGATGGAATAATGTAGAGATCTATCAGTCTACGTAGATTGTCATATGTAGATAGATTTATGCCAAAGAAAGTGAATCTATCTGAATTGAACAACCGCAACGTATATAACTGTATTTGGATTGAAATGTCTCGATCTGTTCTAGTAAACATGGATAGACAGCTATGTGATGTTGAATATATGTTGAGATAAGCATGATAACGAAGCTTGAATCATGTGTATTCAACCACATCAACGTTTATGTATGTATCACGATTGATATAGCAGGATGTAATTTGGTTTCGGTCTACAGATATATCTCCAAATGTAAGCTTACATGTTGTCAGATTTATCTTCATGTAGTTTGACATACGTATATCGATACATCTTCACGAAGATGGAAAAATGTAGAGATCTATCAGTATACGTACATTGTTATATGTAGATAGATTTATCCCCAAGAAAGTGAATCTATCTGAATTGAACCACCGCAACGTATATAACTGTATTTGAATTGAAATGTCTCGATATATTCTAGTAAATATGGATAGTTATAGCTATTTGAACTTGGATATATGTGGAGCTAAGCATGATAACGAAGCTTGAAACATCAGTATTCAACCACATTAACGTTGATATATGTATCTCTATTGATATAGCACGATGTAATTTGGTTTCGGTCTACAGATATATCTCCAAACGTAAGCTTACATGTTGCCAGATTTATCTTCATGTAGTTTGACATACGTATATCGAAACATCTTCACGAAGATGGAAAAATGTAGAGATCTATCAGTCTGCGTAGATTGTCATATGTAGATAGATTTATGCCAAAGAAAGTGAATCTATCTGAATTGAACCACCGCAACGTATATAACTGTATTTGGATTCAAATATCTCGATCTGTTCTAGTAAATATAGATAGTTATAGCTATGTGATGTTGGATATATCTTGAGATAAGCATGATAATGAAGCTTGAATCATCTGTATTCAACCAGATCAACGTTTATATATGTATCACGATTGATATAGCACGATGTAATTTGGTTTCGGTCTACAGATATATCTCCAAACGTAAGCTTACATGTTGCCAGATTTATCTTCATGAAGTTTGACATACGTATATCGATACATCTTCACGAAGATGGAATAATGTAGAGATCTATCAGTCTACGTAGATTGTCATATGTAGATAGATTTATGCCAAAGAAAGTGAATCTATCTGAATTGAACAACCGCAACGTATATAACTATATTTGGATTGAAATATCTCGATCTGTTCAAGTAAATATGGATAGTTATAGCTATGTCTACTTGGATATATGTTGAGATTAGAATGATAACGAAGCTTGAAACATCGGTATTCAACCACATCAACGATGATTTATGTATCTCAATTGATATAGCACGATGTAATTTGGTTTCGATCTACAGATATTGAATTTTCTCAGATGTATCTTCCTGTAGTATTTTATAGGTATATTGATACGTCCGCACGTAGATGGAAATATTCATGTAAAGAGTGAATCTAGCTGAATTGGATACCATCGACAAAGATAGTTGTATTTGGATTGAAATATCTCGATGTATTTTGTTTAATGTGGATAGTTATAACTATGTGTAGGTGGTTATATAATGAGAGATGCAGCTTAACAAAGATGGAATAATCTGATATCAGACATCTCAACTTTGATAGATGAATCTCGATTGATATAGAACTATGTGATTTGGTATCAAGCTATAGATAAGTCTCCAGACATCAAATTGCATGTTGTAAGATTTACCTTCATGTAGTTTGACATACGTATTTCGATACATCTTCACGAAGATGGAATAATGTAGAGATCTATCAGTCTACGTAGATTGTCATATGTAGATAGATTTATGCCAAAGAAAGTGAATCTATCTGAATTGAACAACCGCAACGTATATAACTGTATTTGGATTGAAATGTCTCGATCTGTTCTAGTAAACATGGATAGACAGCTATGTGATGTTGAATATATGTTGAGATAAGCATGATAACGAAGCTTGAATCATGTGTATTCAACCACATCAACGTTTATGTATGTATCACGATTGATATAGCAGGATGTAATTTGGTTTCGGTCTACAGATATATCTCCAAATGTAAGCTTACATGTTGTCAGATTTATCTTCATGTAGTTTGACATACGTATATCGATACATCTTCACGAAGATGGAAAAATGTAGAGATCTATCAGTATACGTACATTGTTATATGTAGATAGATTTATCCCCAAGAAAGTGAATCTATCTGAATTGAACCACCGCAACGTATATAACTGTATTTGAATTGAAATGTCTCGATATATTCTAGTAAATATGGATAGTTATAGCTATTTGAACTTGGATATATGTGGAGCTAAGCATGATAACGAAGCTTGAAACATCAGTATTCAACCACATTAACGTTGATATATGTATCTCTATTGATATAGCACGATGTAATTTGGTTTCGGTCTACAGATATATCTCCAAACGTAAGCTTACATGTTGCCAGATTTATCTTCATGTAGTTTGACATACGTATATCGATACATCTTCACGAAGATGGAAAAATGTAGAGATCTATCAGTCTACGTAGATTGTCATATGTAGATAGATTTATGCCATAGAAAGTGAATCTATCTGAACTGAACCACCGCAACGTATATAACTATATTTTGATTGAAATATCTCGATCTGTTCAAGTAAATTTGGATAGTTATAGCTATGTCTACTTGGATATATGTGGAGATAAGCATGATAACGAAGCTTAAATCATCTGTATTCAACCACATCAACGTTTATATATGTATCACGATTGATATAGCACGATGTAATTTGGTTTCGGTCTACAGATATACCTCCAAACGTAAGCTTACATGTTGCCTGATTTATCTTCATGTAGTTTAACATACGTATATCGATACATCTTCACGAACATGGAATAATGTAGAGATCTATCAGTCTACGTAGATTGTCATATGTAGATAGATTTATCCCCAAGAAAGTGAATCTATCTGAATCGAACCACCGCAACGTATATAACTGTATTTGGATTGAAATGTCTCGATATGTTCTAGTAAATATGGATAGTTATAGCTATTTGTACTTGGATATATGTGGAGCTAAGCATGATAACGAAGCTTGAAACATCAGTATTCAACCACATCAACGTTGATATATGTATCTCTATTGATATAGCACGATGTAATTTGGTTTCGGTCTACAGATATATCTCCAAACGTAAGCTTACATGTTGCCAGATTTATCTTCATGTAGTTCGACATACGTATATCGATACATCTTCACGAAGATGGAAAAAAGTAGAGATCTATCAGTCTACGTAGATTGTCATATGTACATAGATGTATGCCAAACAAAGTGAATCTATCTGAATTGAACCACCGCAACGTATATAACTGTATTTGGATTAAAATGTCTCGATCTGTTCTAGTAAACAAGGATAGATAGCTATATGATGTTGAATATATGTTGAGATAAGCATGATAACGAAGCTTGAATCATTTGTATTCAACCACATCAACGTTTATGTATGTATCATGATTGATATAGCAGGATGTAATCTGGTTTCGGTCTACAGATATATCTCCAAACGTAAGCTTACATGTTGTCAGATTTATCTTTATGTAGTTTGACATACGTATATAGATACATCTTCACGAAGATGGAATAATGTAGAGATCTATCAGTCTACGTAGATTGTCATATGTAGATAGATTTATCCCCAAGAAAGTGAATCTATCTGAATTGAACCACCGCAACGTCTATAACTGTATTTGGCTTCAAATATCTCGATCTGTTCTAGTAAATATCGATAGTTATATCTATGTGATGTTGGATATATGTTGGGATAAGCATGATAACGAAGCTTGAATCATTTGTATTCAACCACATCAACGTTTATGTATGTATCATGATTGATATAGCACGATGTAATTTGGTTTCGGTCTACAGATATATCTCCAAACGTAAGCTTACATGTTGTCAGATTTATCTTTATCTAGTTTGACATACGTATATAGATACATCTTCACGAAGATGAAATAATGTAGAGATCTATCAGTCTACGTAGATTGTCATATGTAGATAGATTTATCCCCAAGAAAGTGAATCTATCTGAATTGAACCACCGCAACGTATATAACTGTATTTGGATTGAAATGTCCCGATATGTTCTAGTAAATATGGATAGTTATAGCTATTTGTACTTGGATATATGTGGAGCTAAGCTTGATAACGAAGCTTGAAACATCAATATTAAACCACATCAACGTTGATATATGTATCTCTATTGATATAGCACGATGTAATTTGGTTTCGGTCTACAGATATATCTCCAAACGTAAGCTTACATGTTGCCAGATTTATCTTCATGTAGTTTGACATACGTATATCGATACATCTTCACGAAGATGGAAAAATGTAGAGATCTATCAGTCTACGTAGATTGTCATATGTAAATAGATTTATGCCAAAGAAAGTGAATCTATCTGAATTGAACCACCGCAACGTATATAACTGTATTTGGATTGAAATGTCTCGATCTGTTCTAGTAAACAAAGATAGTTTTAGTTATGTCTACTTGGATATATGTGGAGGTAAGCATGATAACGAAGCTTGAAACATCAGTATTCAACCACATCAACGTTGATATCTGTATCTCTATTGATATAGCATGGTGTAATTTGGTTTCGATCTACTGATATAGAATCTTCTCAGATGTATCTTCATGTAGTTTGTTATAAACATATAGATACGTCCGCACGTAGTTGGAAATACGTAGATACATATAAGTTCACGTAGATTGTCATATGTAGATGTAATATACATGTAAAGAGTGAATCTAGCTGAATTGGATACCATCGACAAGGATAGTTGTATTTGGACTGAAATATCTCGATGTATTTTGTTTAATGTGGATAGTTATAACTATGTGTAGATGGTTATATAATGAGAGATGCAGCTTAAGAAAGATGGAATAATCTGATATCAGACATCTCAACTTTGATAGATGAATCTCGATTGATATAGAACTATATGATTTGGTAACCAGCTTTAGATAAGTCTCCAGACATAAAATTTCATGTTGTCAGATTTATCTTTATGTAGTTTGACATACCTATATCGATACATCTTCACGAAGATGGAATAATGTAGAAATCTATCAGTCTACGTAGATGGTCATATGTAGATAGATTTATCCCCAAGAAAGTGAATCTATCTGAATTGAACCACCGCAACGTATATAACTGTATTTGGATTGAAATGTCTTGATCTGTTCTAGTAAATATGGTTAGTTGTAGCTATTTGATGTTGGAAATATGTTGAGATAAGCATGATAACGAAGCTTGAATCATCTGTATTCAACCACGTCAACGTTTATATATGTATCAGATTGATATAGCCCGATGTAATTTGGTTTCGGTCTACAGATATATCTCCAAACGTAAGCTTACATGTTGTCAGATTTATTTTTATGTAGTTTCACATACGTATATCAATACATCTTCACGAAGATGGATTAATGTAGAGACCTATCAGTCTACGTAGATTGTCATATGTAGATAGATTTATGCCAAAGAAAGTGAATCTATCTGAATTGAACCACCGCAACGTATATAACTGTATTTGGATTGAAATGTCTCGATCTGTTCTAGTAAACATGGATAGACAGCTATGTGATGTTGAATATATGTTGAGATAAGCATGATAACGAAGCTTGAATCATGTGTATTCAACCACATCAACGTTTATGTATGTATCACGATTGATATAGCAGGATGTAATTTGGTTTCGGTCTACAGATATATCTCCAAACGTAAGCTTACATGTTGTCAGATTTATCTTCATGAAGTTTGACATACGTATATCGATACATCTTCACGAAGATGGAAAAATGTAGAGATCTATCAGTATACGTACATTGTTATATGTAGATAGATTTATCCCCAAGAAAGTGAATCTATCTGAATTGAACCACCGCAACGTATATAACTGTATTTGAATTGAAATGTCTCGATCTGTTCAAGTAAATTTGGATAGTTATAGCTATGTCTACTTGGATATATGTGGAGATAAGCATGATAACGAAGCTTAAATCATCTGTATTCAACCACATCAACGTTTATATATGTATCACGATTGATATAGCACGATGTAATTTGGTTTCGGTCTACAGATATACCTCCAAACGTAAGCTTACATGTTGCCTGATTTATCTTCATGTAGTTTAACATACGTATATCGATACATCTTCACGAACATGGAATAATGTAGAGATCTATCAGTCTACGTAGATTGTCATATGTAGATAGATTTATCCCCAAGAAAGTGAATCTATCTGAATCGAACCACCGCAACGTATATAACTGTATTTGGATTGAAATGTCTCGATATGTTCTAGTAAATATGGATAGTTATAGCTATTTGTACTTGGATATATGTGGAGCTAAGCATGATAACGAAGCTTGAAACATCAGTATTCAACCACATCAACGTTGATATATGTATCTCTATTGATATAGCACGATGTAATTTGGTTTCGGTCTACAGATATATCTCCAAACGTAAGCTTACATGTTGCCAGATTTATCTTCATGTAGTTCGACATACGTATATCGATACATCTTCACGAAGATGGAAAAAAGTAGAGATCTATCAGTCTACGTAGATTGTCATATGTAGATAGATGTATGCCAAACAAAGTGAATCTATCTGAATTGAACCACCGCAACGTATATAACTGTATTTGGATTAAAATGTCTCGATCTGTTCTAGTAAACAAGGATAGATAGCTATATGATGTTGAATATATGTTGAGATAAGCATGATAACGAAGCTTGAATCATTTGTATTCAACCACATCAACGTTTATGTATGTATCATGATTGATATAGCAGGATGTAATCTGGTTTCGGTCTACAGATATATCTCCAAACGTAAGCTTACATGTTGTCAGATTTATCTTTATGTAGTTTGACATACGTATATAGATACATCTTCACGAAGATGGAATAATGTAGAGATCTATCAGTCTACGTAGATTGTCATATGTAGATAGATTTATCCCCAAGAAAGTGAATCTATCTGAATTGAACCACCGCAACGTATATAACTGTATTTGGATTCAAATATCTCGATCTGTTCTAGTAAATATAAATAGATATAGCTATGTGATGTTGCATATATGTTGAGATAAGCATGATAACGAAGCTTGAAACATCAGTATTCAACCCCATCAACGTTGATATATGTATCTCTATTGATATAGCACGATGCAATTTGGTTTCGGTCTACAGATATATCTCCAAACGTAAGCTTACATGTTGCCAGATTTATCTTCATGTAGTTTGACATACTTATATCGATACATCTTCACGAAGATGGAAAAATGTAGAGATCTATCTGTCTACATAGATTGTCATATGTAGATAGATTTATGCCAAAGAAAGTGAATCTATCTGAATGGAACCACCGCAACGTATCTATCTATATTTGATTGAAATATCTCGATCTGTTCAAGTAAATATGGATAGTTATAGCTATGTCTACTTGGATATATGTGGAGATAAGCATGATAACGAAGCTTGAAACATCAGTATTCAACCACATCAACCTTGATATATGTATCTCTATTGATATAGCACGATGTAATTTGGTTTCGATCTACTGATATAGAATGTTCTCAGATGTATCTTCATGTAGTTTGTTATAAACATATAGATACGTCCGCACGTAGATGGAAATACGTAGATACATATAAGTTCACGTAGATTGTCATATGTAGATGTAATATTCATGTAAAGAGTGAATCTAGCTGAATTGGATACCATCGACAAAGATAGTTGTATTTGGATTGAAATATGTCGATGTATTTTGTTTAATGTGGATAGTTATAACTATGTGTAGGTGGTTGTATAATGAGAGATGCAGCTTAACAAAGATGGAATAATCTGATATCAGACATCTCAACTTTGATAGATGAATCTCGATTGAGATAGAACTATGTGATTTGGTATCCAGCTATAGATAAGTCTCGAGACATAAAATTGCATGTTGTCAGATTTTTCTTCATGTAGTTTGACTTTTGTATATCGATACATCTTCACGAAGATGGAATAATGTAGAGATCTATCAGTCTACGTAGATTGTCATATGTAGATAGATTTATCCCACAGAAAGTGAATCTATCTGAATTGAACCACCGCAACGTATATAACTGTATTTGGATTGAAATGTCTTGATCTGTTCTAGTAAACATGGATAGATAGCAATGTGATGTTGAATATATGTTGAGATAAGCATGATAACGAAGCTTAAATCATCTGTATTCAACCACATCAACGTTTATGTACGTATCACGATTGATATAGCAGGATGTAATTTGGTTTCGGTCTACAGATATATCTCCAAACGTAAGCTTACATGTTGTCAGATTTATCTTCATGTAGTTTGACATACGTATATAGATACATCTTCACGAAGATGGAATAATGTAGAGATCTATCAGTCTACGTAGATTGTCATATGTAGATAGATTTATCCCCAAGAAAGTGAATCTATGTGAATTGAACCACCGCAACGTATATAACTGTATTTGGATTGAAATATCTCGATATGTTCTAGTAAATATGGATAGTTATAGCTATTGGTACTTGGATATATGTGGAGCTAAGCATGATAACGAAGCTTGAAACATCAGTATTCAACCACATCAACGTTGATATATGTATCTCTATTGTTATATCACGATGTAATTTAGTTTCGGTCTACAGATATATCTCCAAACGTAAGCTTACATGTTGCCAGATTTATCTTCATGTAGTTTGACATACGTATATCGATACATCTTCACGAAGATGGAAAAATGTAGAGATCTATCAGTCTACGTAGATTGTCATATGTAGATAGATTTATGCCAAAGAAAGTGAATCTATCTGAATGGAACCACCACAACGTATATAACTGTCTTTGGATTGAAATGTCTTGATACGTTCTAGTAAATATCGATAGTTATAGCTATTTTTTTTTGGATATATGTGGAGCTAAGCATGATAACGAAGTTTGAAACATCAGTATTCAACCACATCAACGTTGATATATGTATCTCTAATCAAATAGCACGATGTATTTCGGTTTCGGTCTACAGATATATCTCCAAACGTAAGCTTACATGTTGTCAGATTTATCTTTATGTAGTTTGACATACGTATATAGATACATCTTCAGGAAGATGGAATAATGTAGAGATCTATCAGTCTACGTAGATTGTCATATGTAGATAGATTTATCCCCAAGAAAGTGAATCTATCTGAATTGAACCACCGCAACGTCTATAACTGTATTTGGCTTCAAATATCTCGATCTGTTCTAGTAAATATCGATAGTTATATCTATGTGATGTTGGATATATGTTGGGATAAGCATGATAACGAAGCTTGAATCATTTGTATTCAACCACATCAACGTTTATGTATGTATCATGATTGATATAGCACGATGTAATTTGGTTTCGGTCTACAGATATATCTCCAAACGTAAGCTTACATGTTGTCAGATTTATCTTTATCTAGTTTGACATACGTATATAGATACATCTTCACGAAGATGAAATAATGTAGAGATCTATCAGTCTACGTAGATTGTCATATGTAGATAGATTTATCCCCAAGAAAGTGAATCTATCTGAATTGAACCACCGCAACGTATATAACTGTATTTGGATTGAAATGTCCCGATATGTTCTAGTAAATATGGATAGTTATAGCTATTTGTACTTGGATATATGTGGAGCTAAGCTTGATAACGAAGCTTGAAACATCAATATTAAACCACATCAACGTTGATATATGTATCTCTATTGATATAGCACGATGTAATTTGGTTTCGGTCTACAGATATATCTCCAAACGTAAGCTTACATGTTGCCAGATTTATCTTCATGTAGTTTGACATACGTATATCGATACATCTTCAAGAAGATGGAAAAATGTAGAGATCTATCAGTCTACGTAGATTGTCATATGTAAATAGATTTATGCCAAAGAAAGTGAATCTATCTGAATTGAACCACCGCAACGTATATAACTGTATTTGGATTGAAATGTCTCGATCTGTTCTAGTAAACAAAGATAGTTTTAGTTATGTCTACTTGGATATATGTGGAGGTAAGCATGATAACGAAGCTTGAAACATCAGTATTCAACCACATCAACGTTGATATCTGTATCTCTATTGATATAGCATGGTGTAATTTGGTTTCGATCTACTGATATAGAATCTTCTCAGATGTATCTTCATGTAGTTTGTTATAAACATATAGATACGTCCGCACGTAGTTGGAAATACGTAGATACATATAAGTTCACGTAGATTGTCATATGTAGATGTAATATACATGTAAAGAGTGAATCTAGCTGAATTGGATACCATCGACAAGGATAGTTGTATTTGGACTGAAATATCTCGATGTATTTTGTTTAATGTGGATAGTTATAACTATGTGTAGATGGTTATATAATGAGAGATGCAGCTTAACAAAGATGGAATAATCTGATATCAGACATCTCAACTTTGATAGATGAATCTCGATTGATATAGAACTATATGATTTGGTAACCAGCTTTAGATAAGTCTCCAGACATAAAATTTCATGTTGTCAGATTTATCTTTATGTACTTTGACATACCTATATCGATACATCTTCACGAAGATGGAATAATGTAGAAATCTATCAGTCTACGTAGATGGTCATATGTAGATAGATTTATCCCCAAGAAAGTGAATCTATCTGAATTGAACCAGCGCAACGTATATAACTGTATTTGGATTGAAATGTCTTGATCTGTTCTAGTAAATATGGTTAGTTGTAGCTATTTGATGTTGGATATATGTTGAGATAAGCATGATAACGAAGCTTGAATCATCTGTATTCAACCACGTCAACGTTTATATATGTATCAGATTGATATAGCCCGATGTAATTTGGTTTCGGTCTACAGATATATCTCCAAACGTAAGCTTACATGTTGTCAGATTTATTTTTATGTAGTTTCACATACGTATATCAATACATCTTCACGAAGATGGATTAATGTAGAGACCTATCAGTCTACGTAGATTGTCATATGTAGATAGATTTATGCCAAAGAAAGTGAATCTATCTGAATTGAACCACCGCAACGTATATAACTATATTTGGATTGAAATATCTCGATCTGTTCTAGTAAATATGGATAGTTATAGCTATATCTCCTTGGATATATGTTGAGATAAGAATGATAACGAAGCTGGAAACATCGGTATTCAACCACATCAACGTTGATATATGTATCTCTATTGATAAAGCACGATGTAGTTTGGTTTCGATCTACAGATATAGAATGTTCTCAGATGTATCTTCATGTAGTTTGTTATAGGTATATAGATACGTCCGCACGTAGATGGAAATACGTAGATACATATAAAATCACGTAGATTGTCATATGTAGATGTAATATTCATGTAAAGAGTGAATCTAGCTGAATTGGATACCATCGACAAAGATAGTTGTATTTGGATTGAAATATCTCGATGTATTTTGTTTAATGTTGATAGTTATAACTATGTGTAGGTGGTTATAGAATAAGAGATGCAGCTTAACAAAGATGGAATAATCTGATATCAGACATCTCAACTTTGATAGATGAATCTCGATTGATAAAGAACTATGTGATTTGGTATCCAGCTATAGATAAGTCTCCAGACATCAAATTGCATGTTGTAAGATTAACCTTCATGTAGTTTGACATACGTATATCGATACATCTTCACGAAGATGGAATAATGTAGAGATCTATCAGTCTACGTAGATTGTCATATGTAGATAGATTTATCCCCAAGAAAGTGAATCTATCTGAATTGAACCACCGCAACGTATATAACTGTATTTGGATTGAAATGTCTCGATCTGTTCTAGTAAACATGGATAGACAGCTATGTGATGTTGAATATATGTTGAGATAAGCATGATAACGAAGCTTGAATCATGTGTATTCAACCACATCAACGTTTATGTATGTATCACGATTGATATAGCAGGATGTAATTTGGTTTCGGTCTACAGATATATCTCCAAACGTAAGCTTACATGTTGTCAGATTTATCTTCATGTATTTTGACATACGTATATCGATACATCTTCACGAAGATGGAAAAATGTAGAGATCTATCAGTCTACGTAGATTGTTATATGTAGATAGATTTATCCCCAAGAAAGTGAATCTATCTGAATTGAACCACCGCAACGTATATAACTGTGTTTGGATTGAAATGTCTCGATATGTTCTAGTAAATATGGATAAATATAGCTATTTAAACTGGGATATATGTGGAGCTAAGCATGATAACGAAGCTTGAAACATCAGTATTCAACCACATTAACGTTGATATATGTATCTCTATTGATATAGCACGATGTAATTTGGTTTCGGTCTACAGATATATCTCCAAACGTAAGCTTACATGTTGCCAGATTTATCTTCATGTAGTTTGACATACGTATATCGATACATCTTCACGAAGATAGTTGTATTTGGATTGAAATATCTCGATGTATTTTGGTTTCGGTCTACAGATCTATCAGTCTGAATTGAACCAACGTATATAACTATATTTTGATTGAAATATCTCGATCTGTTCAAGTAAATATGGATAGTTATAGCTATGTCTACTTGGATATATGTGGAGATAAGCATGATAACGAAGCTTGAAACATCAGTATTCAACCACATCAACGTTGATATATGTATCTCTATTGATATAGCACGATGTAATTTGGTTTCGGTCTACAGATATATCTCCAAACGTAAGCTTACATGTTGCCAGACTTATCTTCATGTAGTTTGACATACGTATATCGATACATCTTCACGAAGATGGAAAAATGTAGTGATCTATCAGTCTACGTAGATTGTCATATGTAGATAGATTTATGCCAAAGCAAGTGAATCTATTTTAATTGAACCACGGCAACGTATATAACTGTATTTGGATTCAAATATCTCGATCTGTTCTAGTAAATATGGATAGTTATAGCTATGTGATGTTGGATATATGATGAGATAAGCATGATAACGAAGCTTGAATCATCTGTATTCACCCACATCAACGTTTATATATGTATCACGATTGATATAGCAGGATGTAATTTGGTTTCGGTCTACAGATATATCTCCAAACGTAAGCTTACATGTTGCCAGATTTATCCTCATGTAGTTTGACATACGTATATCGATACATCTTCACGAACATGGAATAATGTAGAGATCTATCAGTCTACGTAGATTGTCATATGTAGATAGATTCATCCCCAAGAAAGTGGATCTATCTGAATCTAACCACCGGAACGTATATAACTGTATTTGGATTGAAATGTCTCGATATGTTCTAGTAAATATGGATAGTTATAGCTATTTGTACTTGGATATATGTGGAGCTAAGCTTGATAACGAAGCTTGAAACAACAGTATTCAACCACATCAACGTTTATATATGTATCTCTATTGATATAGCACGATGTAATTTGGTTTCGGTCTACAGATATATCTCCAAACGTAAGCTTACATGTTGCCAGATTTATCTTCATGTAGTTTGAAATAAGTATATCGATAAATCTTCACGAAGATGGAAAAATGTAGAGATCTATCAGTCTGCGTAGATTGTCATATGTGTATAGATTTATGCCAAAGAAAGTGAATCTATCTGAATTGAACCACCGCAACGTATATAACTGTATTTGGATTGAAATGTCTCGATCTGTTCTAGTAAACAAGGATAGATAGCTATGTCAAGTTGAATATATGTTGAGCTAAGCATGATAACGAAGCTTGAATCATTTGTATTCAACCACATCAACGTTTTTATATGTGTCACGATTGATATAGCAGGATGTAATTTGGTTTCGGTCTACAGATATCTCAAAACGTAAGCTTACATGTTGCCAGATTTATCTTTATGTAGTTTGACATACGTATATCGATACATTTTTACGAAGATGGAATAATGTAGAGATCTATCAGTCTAAGTAGATTGTCATATGTAGATAGATTTGTTCCCAAGAAAGTGAATCTCTCTGAATTGAACCACCGCAACGTATATAACTGTATTTGGATTCAAATATCTCGATCTGTTCTACTAAATATAGATAGTTATAGCTATGTGATGTTGGATATATCTTGAGATAAGCATGATAATGAAGCTTGAATCATCTGTATTCAACCAGATCAACGTTTATATATGTATCACGATTGATATAGCACGATGTAATTTGGATTCGGTCTACAGATATATCTCCAAACGTAAGCTTACATGTTGCCAGATTTATCTTCATGAAGTTTGACATACGTATATCGATACATCTTCACGAAGATGGAATAATGTAGAGATCTATCAGTCTACGTAGATTGTCATATGTAGATAGATTTATGCCAAAGAAAGTGAATCTATCTGAATTGAACAACCGCAACGTATATAACTATATTTGGATTGAAATATCTCGATCTGTTCAAGTAAATATGGATAGTTATAGCTATGTCTACTTGGATATATGTTGAGATTAGAATGATAACGAAGCTTGAAACATCAGTATTCAACCACATCAACGATGATTTATGTATCTCTATTGATATAGCACGATGTAATTTGGTTTCGATCTAGAGATATTGAATGTTCTCAGATGTATCTTCATGTAGTATTTTATAGGTATATTGATACGTCCGCACGTAGATGGAAATACGTAGATACATATAAGTTCACGTAGATTGTCATATGTAGATGTAATATTCATGTAAAGAGTGAATCTAGCTGAATTGGATACCATCGACAAAGAGAGTTGTATTTGGATTGAAATATCTCGTTGTATTTTGTTTAATGTGGATAGTTATAACTATGTGTAGGTGGTTATATAAAGAGAGATGCAGCTTAACAAAGATGGAATAATCTGATATCAGACATCTCAACTTTGATAGATGAATCTCGATTGATATAGAACTATGTGATTTGGTATCCAGCTATAGATAAGTCTCCAGACATCAAATTGCATGTTGTAAGATTTACCTTCATGTAGTTTGACATACGTATATCGATACATCTTCACGAAGATGGAATAATGTAGAGATCTATCAGTCTACGTAGATTGTCATATGTAGATAGATGTATCCCCAAGAAAGTGAATCTATCTGAATTGAACCACCGCAACGTATATAACTGTATTTGGATTCAAATATCTCGATCTGTTCTAGTAAATATAGATAGTTATAGCTATGTGATGTTGGATATATGTTGAGATAAGCATGATAACGAAGCTTGAATCATGTGTATTCAACCACATCAACGTTTATGTATGTATCACGATTGATATAGCAGAATGTAATTTGGTTTCGGTCTACAGATATATCTCCAAACGTAAGCTTACATGTTGCCAGATTTATCTTCATGAATTTGTACATACGTATATCGATACATCTTCACGAAGATGGAATAATGTAGAGATCTATCAGTCTACGTAGATTGTCATATGTAGATAGATTTATGCCAAAGAAAGTGAATCTATCTGAATTGAACAACCGCAACGTATATAACTATATTTGGATTGAAATATCTCGATCTGTTCAAGTAAATATGGATAGTTATAGTTATGTCTACTTGGATATATGTTGAGATTAGAATGATAACGAAGCTTGAAACATCGGTATTCAACCACATCAACGATGATTTATGTATCTCTATTGATATAGCACGATGTAATTTGGTTTCGATCTACAGATATTGAATTTTCTCAGATGTATCTTCCTGTAGTATTTTATAGGTATATTGATACGTCCGCACGTAGATGGAAATACGTAGATACATATAAGTTCACGTAGATTGTCATATGTAGATGTAATATTCATGTAAAGAGTGAATCTAGCTGAATTGGATACCATCGACAAAGATAGTTGTATTTGGATTGAAATATCTCGATGTATTTTGTTTAATGTGGATAGTTATAACTATGTGTAGGTGGTTATATAATGAGAGATGCAGCTTAACAAAAGATGGAATAATCTGATATCAGACATCTCAACTTTGATAGATGAATCTCGATTGATATAGAACTATGTGATTTGGTATCCAGCTATAGATAAGTCTCCAGACATCAAATTGCATGTTGTAAGATTTACCTTCATGTAGTTTGACATACGTATTTCGATGCATCTTCACGAAGATGGAATAATGTAGAGATCTATCAGTCTACGTAGATTGTCATATGTAGATAGATTTATGCCAAAGAAAGTGAATCTATCTGAATTGAACAACTGCAACGTATATAACTGTATTTGGATTGAAATGTCTCGATCTGTTCTAGTAAACATGGATAGACAGCTATGTGATGTTGAATATATGTTGAGATAAGCATGATAACGAAGCTTGAATCATGTGTATTCAACCACATCAACGTTTATGTATGTATCACGATTGATATAGCAGGATGTAATTTGGTTTCGGTCTACAGATATATCTCCAAACGTAAGCTTACATGTTGTCAGATTTATCTTCATGTATTTTGACATACGTATATCGATACATCTTCACGAAGATGGAAAAATGTAGAGATCTATCAGTCTACGTAGATTGTTATATGTAGATAGATTTATCCCCAAGAAAGTGAATCTATCTGAATTGAACCACCGCAACGTATATAACTGTGTTTGGATTGAAATGTCTCGATATGTTCTAGTAAATATGGATAAATATAGCTATTTAAACTGGGATATATGTGGAGCTAAGCATGATAACGAAGCTTGAAACATCAGTATTCAACCACATTAACGTTGATATATGTATCTCTATTGATATAGCACGATGTAATTTGGTTTCGGTCTACAGATATATCTCCAAACGTAAGCTTACATGTTGCCAGATTTATCTTCATGTAGTTTGACATACGTATATCGATACATCTTCACGAAGATAGTTGTATTTGGATTGAAATATCTCGATGTATTTTGGTTTCGGTCTACAGATCTATCAGTCTGAATTGAACCAACGTATATAACTATATTTTGATTGAAATATCTCGATCTGTTCAAGTAAATATGGATAGTTATAGCTATGTCTACTTGGATATATGTGGAGATAAGCATGATAACGAAGCTTGAAACATCAGTATTCAACCACATCAACGTTGATATATGTATCTCTATTGATATAGCACGATGTAATTTGGTTTCGGTCTACAGATATATCTCCAAACGTAAGCTTACATGTTGCCAGACTTATCTTCATGTAGTTTGACATACGTATATCGATACATCTTCACGAAGATGGAAAAATGTAGTGATCTATCAGTCTACGTAGATTGTCATATGTAGATAGATTTATGCCAAAGCAAGTGAATCTATTTTAATTGAACCACGGCAACGTATATAACTGTATTTGGATTCAAATATCTCGATCTGTTCTAGTAAATATGGATAGTTATAGCTATGTGATGTTGGATATATGATGAGATAAGCATGATAACGAAGCTTGAATCATCTGTATTCACCCACATCAACGTTTATATATGTATCACGATTGATATAGCAGGATGTAATTTGGTTTCGGTCTACAGATATATCTCCAAACGTAAGCTTACATGTTGCCAGATTTATCCTCATGTAGTTTGACATACGTATATCGATACATCTTCACGAACATGGAATAATGTAGAGATCTATCAGTCTACGTAGATTGTCATATGTAGATAGATTCATCCCCAAGAAAGTGGATCTATCTGAATCTAACCACCGGAACGTATATAACTGTATTTGGATTGAAATGTCTCGATATGTTCTAGTAAATATGGATAGTTATAGCTATTTGTACTTGGATATATGTGGAGCTAAGCTTGATAACGAAGCTTGAAACAACAGTATTCAACCACATCAACGTTTATATATGTATCTCTATTGATATAGCACGATGTAATTTGGTTTCGGTCTACAGATATATCTCCAAACGTAAGCTTACATGTTGCCAGATTTATCTTCATGTAGTTTGAAATAAGTATATCGATAAATCTTCACGAAGATGGAAAAATGTAGAGATCTATCAGTCTGCGTAGATTGTCATATGTGTATAGATTTATGCCAAAGAAAGTGAATCTATCTGAATTGAACCACCGCAACGTATATAACTGTATTTGGATTGAAATGTCTCGATCTGTTCTAGTAAACAAGGATAGATAGCTATGTCAAGTTGAATATATGTTGAGCTAAGCATGATAACGAAGCTTGAATCATTTGTATTCAACCACATCAACGTTTTTATATGTGTCACGATTGATATAGCAGGATGTAATTTGGTTTCGGTCTACAGATATCTCAAAACGTAAGCTTACATGTTGCCAGATTTATCTTTATGTAGTTTGACATACGTATATCGATACATTTTTACGAAGATGGAATAATGTAGAGATCTATCAGTCTAAGTAGATTGTCATATGTAGATAGATTTGTTCCCAAGAAAGTGAATCTCTCTGAATTGAACCACCGCAACGTATATAACTGTATTTGGATTCAAATATCTCGATCTGTTCTACTAAATATAGATAGTTATAGCTATGTGATGTTGGATATATCTTGAGATAAGCATGATAATGAAGCTTGAATCATCTGTATTCAACCAGATCAACGTTTATATATGTATCACGATTGATATAGCACGATGTAATTTGGATTCGGTCTACAGATATATCTCCAAACGTAAGCTTACATGTTGCCAGATTTATCTTCATGAAGTTTGACATACGTATATCGATACATCTTCACGAAGATGGAATAATGTAGAGATCTATCAGTCTACGTAGATTGTCATATGTAGATAGATTTATGCCAAAGAAAGTGAATCTATCTGAATTGAACAACCGCAACGTATATAACTATATTTGGATTGAAATATCTCGATCTGTTCAAGTAAATATGGATAGTTATAGCTATGTCTACTTGGATATATGTTGAGATTAGAATGATAACGAAGCTTGAAACATCAGTATTTAACCACATTAACGATGATTTATGTATCTCTATTGATATAGCACGATGTAATTTGGTTTCGATCTAGAGATATTGAATGTTCTCAGATGTATCTTCATGTAGTATTTTATAGGTATATTGATACGTCCGCACGTAGATGGAAATACGTAGATACATATAAGTTCACGTAGATTGTCATATGTAGATGTAATATTCATGTAAAGAGTGAATCTAGCTGAATTGGATACCATCGACAAAGAGAGTTGTATTTGGATTGAAATATCTCGTTGTATTTTGTTTAATGTGGATAGTTATAACTATGTGTAGGTGGTTATATAAAGAGAGATGCAGCTTAACAAAGATGGAATAATCTGATATCAGACATCTCAACTTTGATAGATGAATCTCGATTGATATAGAACTATGTGATTTGGTATCCAGCTATAGATAAGTCTCCAGACATCAAATTGCATGTTGTAAGATTTACCTTCATGTAGTTTGACATACGTATATCGATACATCTTCACGAAGATGGAATAATGTAGAGATCTATCAGTCTACGTAGATTGTCATATGTAGATAGATGTATCCCCAAGAAAGTGAATCTATCTGAATTGAACCACCGCAACGTATATAACTGTATTTGGATTCAAATATCTCGATCTGTTCTAGTAAATATAGATAGTTATAGCTATGTGATGTTGGATATATGTTGAGATAAGCATGATAACGAAGCTTGAATCATGTGTATTCAACCACATCAACGTTTATGTATGTATCACGATTGATATAGCAGAATGTAATTTGGTTTCGGTCTACAGATATATCTCCAAACGTAAGCTTACATGTTGCCAGATTTATCTTCATGAATTTGTACATACGTATATCGATACATCTTCACGAAGATGGAATAATGTAGAGATCTATCAGTCTACGTAGATTGTCATATGTAGATAGATTTATGCCAAAGAAAGTGAATCTATCTGAATTGAACAACCGCAACGTATATAACTATATTTGGATTGAAATATCTCGATCTGTTCAAGTAAATATGGATAGTTATAGTTATGTCTACTTGGATATATGTTGAGATTAGAATGATAACGAAGCTTGAAACATCGGTATTCAACCACATCAACGATGATTTATGTATCTCTATTGATATAGCACGATGTAATTTGGTTTCGATCTACAGATATTGAATTTTCTCAGATGTATCTTCCTGTAGTATTTTATAGGTATATTGATACGTCCGCACGTAGATGGAAATACGTAGATACATATAAGTTCACGTAGATTGTCATATGTAGATGTAATATTCATGTAAAGAGTGAATCTAGCTGAATTGGATACCATCGACAAAGATAGTTGTATTTGGATTGAAATATCTCGATGTATTTTGTTTAATGTGGATAGTTATAACTATGTGTAGGTGGTTATATAATGAGAGATGCAGCTTAACAAAAGATGGAATAATCTGATATCAGACATCTCAACTTTGATAGATGAATCTCGATTGATATAGAACTATGTGATTTGGTATCCAGCTATAGATAAGTCTCCAGACATCAAATTGCATGTTGTAAGATTTACCTTCATGTAGTTTGACATACGTATTTCGATGCATCTTCACGAAGATGGAATAATGTAGAGATCTATCAGTCTACGTAGATTGTCATATGTAGATAGATTTATGCCAAAGAAAGTGAATCTATCTGAATTGAACAACTGCAACGTATATAACTGTATTTGGATTGAAATGTCTCGATCTGTTCTAGTAAACATGGATAGACAGCTATGTGATGTTGAATATATGTTGAGATAAGCATGATAACGAAGCTTGAATCATGTGTATTCAACCACATCAACGTTTATGTATGTATCACGATTGATATAGCAGGATGTAATTTGGTTTCGGTCTACAGATATATCTCCAAACGTAAGCTTACATGTTGTCAGATTTATCTTCATGTAGTTTGACATACGTATATCGATACATCTTCACGAAGATGGAAAAATGTAGAGATCTATCAGTATACGTAGATTGTTATATGTAGATAGATTTATCCCCAAGAAAGTGAATCTATCTGAATTGAACCACCGCAACGTATATAACTGTATTTGAATTGAAATGTCTCGATATATTCTAGTAAATATGGATAGTTATAGCTATTTGAACTTGGATATATGTGGAGCTAAGCATGATAACGAAGCTTGAAACATCAGTATTCAACCACATCAACGTTGATATATGTATCTCTATTGATATAGCACGGTGTAATTTGGTTTCGGTCTACAGGTATATCTCCAAACGTAAGCTTACATGTTGCCAGATTTATCTTCATGTAGTTTGACATAAGTATATCGATACATCTTCACGAAGATGGAAAAAAGTAGAGATCTATCAGTCTACGTAGATTGTCATATGTAGATAGATTTATGCCAAAGAAAGTGAATCTATCTGAATTGAACCACCGCAACGTATATAACTATATTTTGATTGAAATATCTCGATCTGTTCAAGTAAATTTGGATAGTTATAGCTATGTCTACTTGGATATATGTGGAGATAAGCATGATAACGAAGCTTGAAACATCAGTATTCAACCACATCAACGTTGATATATGTATCTCTATTGATATAGCACGATGTAATTTGGTTTCGGTCTACAGATATATCTCCAAACGTAAGCTTACATGTTGCCAGACTTATCTTCATGTAGTTTGACATACGTATATCGATACATCTTCACGAAGATGGAAAAATGTAGAGATCTATCAGTCTACGTAGATTGTCATATGTAGATAGATTTATGCCAAAGAAAGTGAATCTATCTTAATTTAACCACGGCAACGTATATAACTGTATTTGGATTGAAATGTCTCGATCTGTTCTAGTAAATATGGATAGTTATAGCTATGTCTACTTGGATATATGTTGAGATTAGAATGATAACGAAGCTTGAAACATCGGTATACAACCACATCAACGATGATTTATGTATCTCTATTGATATAGCACGATGTAATTTGGTTTCGATCTACAGATATTGAATGTTCTCAGATGTATCTTCATGTAGTATTTTATAGGTATATTGATACGTCCGCACGTAGATGGAAATACGTAGATGCATATAAGTTCACGTAGATTGTCATATGTAGATGTAATATTCATGTAAAGAGTGAATCTAGCTGAATTGGATACCATCGACAAAGAGAGTTGTATTTGGATTGAAATATCTCGTTGTATTTTGTTTAATGTGGATAGTTATAACTATGTGTAGGTGGTTATATAAAGATTGATGCAGCTTAACAAAGATGGAATAATCTGATATCAGACATCTCAACTTTGATAGATGAATCTCGATTGATATAGAACTATGTGATTTGGTATCCAGCTATAGATAAGTCTCCAGACATCAAATTGCATGTTGTAAGATTTACCTTCATGTAGTTTGACATACGTATATCGATACATCTTCACGAAGATGGAATAATGTAGAGATCTATCAGTCTACGTAGATTGTCATATGTAGATAGATGTATCCCCAAGAAAGTGAATCTATCTGAATTGAACCACCGCAACGTATATAACTGTATTTGGATTCAAATATCTCGATCTGTTCTAGTAAATACAGATAGTTATAGCTATGTGATGTTGGATATATGTTGAGATAAGCATGATAACGAAGCTTGAATCATCTGTATTCAACCACATCAACGTTTATATATGTATCACGATTGATATAGCAGGATGTAATTTGGTTTCGGTCTACAGATATATCTCCAAACGTAAGCTTACATGTTGTCAGATTTATCTTTATGTAGTTTGACATACGTATATCGATACATCTTCACGAAGATGGAAAAATGTAGAGATCTATCAGTCTACGTAGATTGTCATATGTAGATAGATTTATGCCAAAGAAAGTGAATCTATCTGAATTGAACCACCGCAACGTATATAACTATATTTTGATTGAAATATCTCGATCTGTTCAAGTAAATATGGATAGTTATATCTATGTCTACTTGGATATATGTGGAGATAAGCATGATAACGAAGCTTGAAACATCAGTATTCAACCACATCAACGTTGATATATGTATCTCTATTGATATAGCATGATGTAATTTGGTTTCGGTCTACAGATATATCTCCAAACGTAAGCTTACATGTTGCCAGATTTATCTTCATGTAGTTTGACATACGTATATCGATACATCTTCACGAAGATGGAAAAATGTAGAGATCTATCAGTCTACGTAGATTGTCATATGTAGATAGATTTATGCCAAAGAAAGTGAATCTATCTGAATTGAACCACCGCAACGTATATAAGTATATTTTGATTGAAATATCTCGATCTGTTCAAGTAAATATGGATAGTTATAGCTATGTCTACTTGGATATATGTGGAGATAAGCATGATAACGAAGCTTGAAACATCAGTATTCAACCACATCAACGTTGATATATGTATCTCTATTGATATAGCACGATGTAATTTGGTTTCGGTCTACAGATATATCTCCAAACGTAAGCTTACAAGTTGCCAGATTTATCTTCATGTACTTTGACATACGTATATCGATACATCTTCACGAAGATGGAAAAATGTAGAGATCTATCAGTCTACGTAGATTGTCATATGTAGATAGATTTATGCCAAAGAAAGTGAATCTATCTGAATTGAACCACGGCAACGTATATAACTGTATTTGGATTCAAATATCTCGATCTGTTCTAGTAAATATGGATAGTTATAGCTATGTGATGTTGGATATATGTTGAGATCAGCATGATAACGAAGCTTGAATCATGTGTATTCAACCACATCAACGTTTATGTATGTATCACGATTGATATAGCAGGATGTAATTTGGTTTCGGTCTACAGATATATCTCCAAACGTAAGCTTACATGTTGTCAGATTTATCTTCATGTAGTTTGACATAAGTATATAGATACATCTTCACGAAGACGGAATAATGTAGAGATCTATCAGCCTACGTAGATTGTCATATGTAGATAGATTCATTCCCAAGAAAGTGAATCTATCTGAATTGAACCACCGCAACGTATATAACTGTATTTGGATTGAAATGTCTCGATATGTTCTACTAAATATGGATAGTTATAGCTATTTGTACTTGGATATATGTCGAGCTAAGCTTGATAACGAAGCTTGAAACAACAGTATTCAACCACATCAACGTTTATATATGTATCTCTATTGATATAGCACGATGTAATTTGGTTTCGGTCTACAGATATATCTCCAAACGTAAGCTTACATGTTGCCAGATTTATCTTCATGTAGTTTGAAATAAGTATATCGATAAATCTTCACGAAGATGGAGAAATGTAGAGATCTATCAGTCTGCGTAGATTGTCATATGTGTATAGATTTATGCCAAAGAAAGTGAATCTATCTGAATTGAACCACCGCAACGTATATAACTGTATTTGGATTGAAATGTCTCGATCTGTTCTAGTAAACAAGGATAGATAGCTATGTCATGTTGAATATATGTTGAACTAAGCATGATAACGAAGCTTGAATCATTTGTATTCAACCACATCAACGTTTATATATGTGTAACGATTGATATAGCAGGATGTAATTTGGTTTCGGTCTACAGATATATCTCCAAACGTAAGCTTACATGTTGTCAGATTTATCTTTATGTAGTTTGACATACGTATATCGATACATCTTTACAAAGATGGAATAATGTAGATATATATCAGTCTACGTAGATTGTCATATGTAGATAGAATTGTTCCTAAGAAAGTGAATCTCTCTGAATTGAACCACCGCAACGTATATAACTGTATTTGGATTCAAATATCTCGATCTGTTCTAGTAAACATAGATAGTTATAGCTATGTGATGTTGGATATATCTTGAGATAAGCATGATAATGAAGCTTGAATCATCTGTATTCAACCAGATCAACGTTTATATATGTATCACGATTGATATAGCACGATGTAATTTGGTTTCGGTCTACAGATATATCTCCAAACGTAAGCTTACATGTTGCCAGATTTATCTTCATGAAGTTTGACATACGTATATCGATACATCTTCACGAAGATGGAATAATGTAGAGATCTATCAGTCTACGTAGATTGTCATATGTAGATAGATTTATGCCAAAGAAAGTGAATCTATCTGAATTGAACAACCGCAACGTATATAACTATATTTGGATTGAAATATCTCGATCTGTTCAAGTAAATATGGATAGTTATAGCTATGTCTACTTGGATATATGTGGAGATAAGCATGATAACGAAGCTTGAAACATCAGTATTCAACCACATCAACGTTGATATATGTATCTCTATTGATATAGCACGATGTAATTTGGTTTCGGTCTACAGATATATCTCCAAACGTAAGCTTACATGTTGCCAGACTTATCTTCATGTAGTTTGACATACGTATATCGATACATCTTCACGAAGATGGAAAAATGTAGAGATCTATCAGTCTACGTAGATTGTCATATGTAGATAGATTTATGCCAAAGAAAGTGAATCTATCTTAATTTAACCACGGCAACGTATATAACTGTATTTGGATTGAAATGTCTCGATCTGTTCTAGTAAATATGGATAGTTATAGCTATGTCTACTTGGATATATGTTGAGATTAGAATGATAACGAAGCTTGAAACATCGGTATTCAACCACATCAACGATGATTTATGTATCTCTATTGATATAGCACGATGTAATTTGGTTTCGATCTACAGATATTGAATGTTCTCAGATGTATCTTCATGTAGTATTTTATAGGTATATTGATACGTCCGCACGTAGATGGAAATACGTAGATACATATAAGTTCACGTAGATTGTCATATGTAGATGTAATATTCATGTAAAGAGTGAATCTAGCTGAATTGGATACCATCGACAAAGAAAGTTGTATTTGGATTAAAATATCTCGTTGTATTTTGTTTAATAAGGATAGTTATAACTATGTGTAGGTGGTTATATAATGAGAGATGCAGCTTAACAAAGATGGAATAATCTGATATCAGACATCTCAACTTTGATAGATGAATCTCGATTGATATAGAACTATGTGATTTGGTATCCAGCTATAGATAAGTCTCCAGACATCAAATTGCATGTTGTAAGATTTACCTTCATGTAGTTTGACATACGTATATCGATACATCTTCACGAAGATGGAATAATGTAGAGATCTATCAGTCTACGTAGATTGTCATATGTAGATAGATGTATCCCCAAGAAAGTGAATCTATCTGAATTGAACCACCGCAACGTATATAACTGTATTTGGATTGAAATGTCTCGATCTGTTCTAGTAAACATTGATAGACAGCTATTTGATGTTAAATATATGTTGAGATAAGCATGATAACGAAGCTTGAATCATGTGTATTCAACCACATCAACGTTTATGAATGTATCACGATTGATATAGCAGGATGTAATTTGGTTTCGGTCTACAGATATATCTCCAAACGTAAGCTTACATGTTGTCAGATTTATCTTCATGTAGTTTGACATAAGTATATAGATACATCTTCAAGAAGACGGAATAATGTAGAGATCTATCAGCCTACGTAGATTGTCATATGTAGATAGATTCATTCCCAAGAAAGTGAATCTATCTGAATTGAACCACCGCAACGTATATAACTGTATTTGGATTAAAATGTCTCGATCTGTTCTAGTAAACAAGGATAGATAGCTATATGATGTTGAATATATGTTGAGATAAGCATGATAACGAAATTTTGAATCATTTGTATTCAACCACATCAACGTTTATGTATGTATCATGATTGATATAGCAGGATGTAATTTGGTTTCAGTCTACAGATATATCTCCAAACGTAAGCTTACATGTTGCCAGATTTATCTTCATGTAGTTTGACATACGTATATCGATACATCTTCACGAACATGGAATAATGCAGAGATCTATCAGTCTACGTAGATTGTCATATGTAGATAGATTTATCCCCAAGAAAGTGAATCTATCTGAATTGAACCACCGCAACGTATATAACTGTATTAGGATTGAAATGTCTCGATATGTTCTAGTAAATATGGATAGTTATAGCTATTTGTACTTGGATATATGTGGAGCTAAGCATGATAACGAAGCTTGAAACATCAGTATTCAACCACATCAACGTTGATATATGTATCTCTATTGATATAGCACGATGTAATTTGGTTTCGGTCTACAGATATATCTCCAAACGTAATCTTACATGTTGCCAGATTTATCTTCATGTAGTTCGACATACGTATATCGATACATCTTCACGAAGATGGAAAAAAGTAGAGATCTATCAGTCTACGTAGATTGTCATATGTAGATAGATGTATGCCAAACAAAGTGAATCTATCTGAATTGAACCACCGCAACGTATATAACTGTATTTGGATTAAAATGTCTCGATCTGTTCTAGTAAACAAGGATAGATAGCTATATGATGTTGAATATATGTTGAGATAAGCATGATAACGAAGCTTGAATCATTTGTATTCAACCACATCAACGTTTATGTATGTATCATGATTGATATAGCAGGATGTAATTTGGTTTCGGTCTACAGATATATCTCCAAACGTAAGCTTACATGTTGTCAGATTTATCTTTATGTAGTTTGACATACGTATATAGATACATCTTCACGAAGATGGAATAATGTAGAGATCTATCAGTCTACGTAGATTGTCATATGTAGATAGATTTATCCCCAAGAAAGTGAATCTATCTGAATTGAACCACCGCAACGTATATAACTGTATTTGGATTCAAATATCTCGATCTGTTCTAGTAAATATAAATAGATATAGCTATGTGATGTTGCATATATGTTGAGATAAGCATGATAACGAAGCTTGAAACATCAGTATTCAACCCCATCAACGTTGATATATGTATCTCTATTGATATAGCACGATGCAATTTGGTTTCGGTCTACAGATATATCTCCAAACGTAAGCTTACATGTTGCCAGATTTATCTTCATGTAGTTTGACATACTTATATCGATACATCTTCACGAAGATGGAAAAATGTAGAGATCTATCTGTCTACGTAGATTGTCATATGTAGATAGATTTATGCCAAAGAAAGTGAATCTATCTGAATGGAACCACCGCAACGTATATATCTATATTTGATTGAAATATCTCGATCTGTTCAAGTAAATATGGATAGTTATAGCTATGTCTACTTGGATATATGTGGAGATAAGCATGATAACGAAGCTTGAAACATCATTATTCAACCACATCAACGTTGATATATGTATCTCTATTTATATAGCACGATGTAATTTGGTTTCGATCTACTGATATAGAATGTTCTCAGATGTATCTTCATGTAGTTTGTTAAAAACATATAGATACGTCCGCACGTAGATGGAAATACGTAGATACATATAAGTTCACGTAGATTGTCATATGTAGATGTAATATTCATGTTAAGAGTGAATCTAGCTGAATTGGATACCATCGACAAAGATAGTTGTATTTGGATTAAAATATGTCGATGTATTTTGTTTAATGTGGATAGTTATAACTATGTGTAGGTGGTTATATAATGAGTGATGCAGCTTAACAAAGATGGAATAATCTGATATCAGACATCTCAACTTTGATAGATGAATCTCGATTGATATAGAACTATGTGATTGGGTATCCAGCTATAGATAAGTCTCCAGACATAAAATTGCATGTTGTCAGATTTATCTTCATGAAGTTTGACTTAAGTATATCGATACATTTTCACGAAGATGGAATAATGTAGAGATCTATCAGTCTACGTAGATTTTCATATGTAGATAGATTTATCCCCAAGAAAGTAAATCTATCTGAATTGAACATACGTTGCGTATATAACTGTATTTGGATTCAAATATCTCGATATGTTCTAGTAAATATGGATAGTTTTATCTATGTGATGTTGGATATATGTTGAGATAAGCATGATAACGAAGCTTGAATCATCTGTATTCAACCACATCAACGTTGATATATGTATCACGATTGATATAGCACGATGTAATTTGGTTTCGGTCTACAGATATATCTCCAAACGTAAGCTTACATGTTGCCAGATTTATCTTCATGTAGTTTGACATACGTATATCGACACATCTTCACGAACATGGAATAATGTAGAGATCTATCAGTCTACGTAGATTGTCATATGTAGATAGATTTATCCCCAAGAAAGTGAATCTATCTGAATCGAACCACCGCAACGTATATAACTGTATTTGGATTGAAATGTCTCGATCTGTTCTAGTAAATATGGATAGTTGTAGCTATGTGATGCTGGATATATGTTGAGATAAGCATGATAACGAAGCTTGCATCATCTGTATTCAACCACATCAACGTTTATATATGTATCAGATTGATATAGCACGATGTAATTTGGTTTCGGTCTACAGATATATCTCCAAACGTAAGCTTACATGTTGTCAGATTTATCTTTATGTAGTTTCACATACGTATATCAATACATCTTCACGAAGATGGATTAATGTAGAGACCTATCAGTCTACGTAGATTGTCATATGTAGATAGATTTATGCCAAAGAAAGTGAATCTATCTGAATCGAACCACCGCAACGTATATAACTATATTTGGATTGAAATATCTCGATCTGTTCTAGTAAATATGGATAGTTATAGCTATTTGTACTTGGATATATGTGGAGTTAAGCTTGATAACGAAGCTTGAAACATCAGTATTCAACCACATCAACGTTGATATATGTATCACGATTGATATAGCACGATGTAATTTGGTTTCGGTCTACAGATATATCTCCAAACGTATGCTTACATGTTGCCAGATTTATCTTCATGTAGTTTGACATACGTATATCGATACATCTTTACGAAGATGGAAAAATGTAGAGATCTATCAGTCTACGTAGATTGTCATATGTAGATAGATTTATCCCCAAGAAAGTGAATCTATCTGAATTGAACCACCGCAACGTATATAACTGTATTTGGATTGAAATGTCTCGATCTGTTCTAGTAAACAAGGATAGTTTTAGCTATGTCTACTTGGATATATGTGGAGGTAAACATGATAACGAAGCTTGAAACATCATTATTCAACCACATCAACGTTGATATCTGTATCTCTATTGATATAGCATGGTGTAATTTGGTTTCGATCTACTGATATAGAATCTTCTCAGATGTATCTTCATGTAGTTTGTTATAAACATATAGATACGTCCGCACGTAGTTGGAAATACGTAGATACATATAAGTTCACGTAGATTGTCATATGTAGATGTAATATTCATGTAAAGAGTGAATCTAGCTGAATTGGATACCATCGCCAAAGATAGTTGTATTTGGATTGAAATATCTCGATGTATTTTGTTTAATGTGGATAGTTATAACTATGTGTAGATGGTTATATAATGAGAGATGCAGCTTAACAAAGATGGAATAATCTGATATCAGACATCTCAACTTTGATAGATGAATCTCGATTGATATAGAACTATGTGATTTGGTAACCAGCTATAGATAAGTCTCCAGACATAAAATTGCATGTTGTCAGATTTATCTTCATGTAGTTTGACATACGTATATCGATACATCTTCACGAAGATGGAATAATGTAGAAATCTATCAGTCTACGTAGATTGTCATATGTAGATAGATTTATCCCCAAGAAAGTGAATCTATCTGAATTGAACCACCGCAACGTATATAACTGTATTTGGATTCAAATATCTCGATCTGTTCTAGTAAATACAGATAGTTATAGCTATGTGATGTTGGATATATGTTGAGATAAGCATGATAACGAAGCTTGAATCATCTGTATTCAACCACATCAACGTTTATGTATGTATCACGATTGATATAGCAGGATGTAATTTGGTTTCGGTCTACAGATATATCTCCAAACGTAAGCTTACATGTTGTCAGATTTTTCTTTATGTAGTTTGACATACGTATATCGATACATCTTCACGAAGATGGAATAATGTAGAGATCTATCAGTCTACGTAGATTGTCATATGTAGATAGATTTATCCCCAAGAAAGTGAATCTATCTGAATCGAACCACCGCAACGTATATAACTGTATTTGGATTGAAATGTCTCGATATGTTCAAGTAAATATGGATTGTTATAGCTATGTGATGTTGCATATATGTTGAGATAAGCATGATAACGAAGCTTGAAACATCAGTATTCAACCACATCAACGTTGATATATGTATCTCTATTGATATAGCACGATGTAATTTGGTTTCGGTCTACAGATATATCTCCAAACGTAAGCTTACATGTTGCCAGATTTATCTTCATGTAGTTTGACATACTTATATCGATACATCTTCACGAAGATGGAAAAATGTAGAGATCTATCAGTCTACGTAGATTGTCATATGTAGATAGATTTATGCCAAAGAAAGTGAATCTATCTGAATGGAACCACCGCAACGTATATATCTATATTTTGATTGAAATATCTCGATCTGTTCAAGTAAATATGGATAGTTATAGCTATGTCTACTTGGATATATGTGGATATAAGCATGATAACAAAGCTATAAAACATCAGTATTCAACCACATCAACGTTGATATATGTATCTCTATCGATATAGCACGATGTAATTTGGTTTCGATCTACTGATATAGAATGTTCTCAGATGTATCTTCATGTAGTTTGTTATAAACATATAGATACGTCCGCACGTAGATGGAAATACGTAGATACATATAAGTTCACGTAGATTGTCATATGTAGATGTAATATTCATGTAAAGAGTGAATCTAGCTGAATTGGATACCATCGACAAAGATAGTTGTATTTGGATTGAAATATGTCGATGTATTTTGTTTAATGTGAATAGTTATAACTATGTGTAGGTGGTTATAAAATGAGAGATGCAGCTTAAAAAAGATGGAATAATCTGATATCAGACATCTCAACTTTGATAGATGAATCTCGATTGATATAGAACTATGTGATTTGGTATCCAGCTATAGATATGTCTCCAGACATAAAATTGCATGTTGTCAGATTTATCTTCATGTAGTTTGACATACGTATATAGATACATCTTCACGAAGATGGAATAATGTAGAGATCTATCAGTCTACGTAGATTGTCATATGTAGATAGATTTATCCCCAAGAAAGTGAATCTATCTGAATTGAACCACCGCAACGTATATAACTGTATTTGGATTGAAATATCTCGATATGTTCTAGTAAATATGGATAGTTATAGCTATTTGTACTTGGATATATGTGGAGATAAGCATGATAACGAAGCTTGAAACATCAGTATTCAACCACATCAACGTTGATATATGTATCTCTATTGATATAGCACGATGTAATTTAGTTTCGGTCTACGGATATATCTCCAAACGTAAGCTTACATGTTGCCAGATTTATCTTCATGTAGTTTGACATACGTATATCGATACATCTTCACGAACATGGAAAAATGTAGAGATCTATCAGTCTACGTAGATTGTCATATGTAGATAGATTTATGCCAAAGAAAGTGAATCTTTCTGAATGGAACCACCTCAACGTATATAACTGTATTTGGATTGAAATGTCTTGATACATTCTAGTAAATATCGATAGTTATAGCTATTTATTTTTGGATATATGTGGAGCTAAGCATGATAACGAAGTTTGAAACATCAGTATTTAACCACATCAACGTTGATATATGTATCTCTAATCATATAGCACGATGTAATTTGGTTTCGGTCTACAGATATATCTCCAAACGTAAGCTTACATGTTGTCAGATTTATCTTTATGTAGTTTGACATACGTATATAGATACATCTTCACGAAGATGGAATAATGTAGAGATCTATCAGTCTACGTAGATTGTCATATGTAGATAGATTTATCCATAAGAAAGTGAATCTATCTGAATTGAACCACCGCAACGTATATAACTGTATTTGGCTTCAAATATCTCGATCTGTTCTAGTAAATATCGATAGTTATATCTATGTGATGTTGGATATATGTTGGGATAAGCATGATAACTAAGCTTGAATCATTTGTATTCAACCACATCAACGTTTATGTATGTATCATGATTGATATAGCACGATGTAATTTGGTTTCGGTCTACAGATATATCTCCAAACGTAAGCTTACATGTTGTCAGATTTATCTTTATGTAGTTTGACATACGTATATAGATACATCTTCACGAAGATGGAATAATGTAGAGATCTATCAGTCTACGTAGATTGTCATATGTAGATAGATTTATCTCCAAGAAAGTGAATCTATCTGAATTGAACCACCGCAACGTATATAACTGTATTTGGATTCAAATATCTCGATCTGTTCTAGTAAATATCGATAGTTATATCTATGTGCTGTTGGATATATGTTGGGATAAGCATGATAACGAAGCTTCAATCATCTGTATTCAACCACATCAACGTTTATATTTGTATCACGATTGATATAGCACGATGTAATTTGGTTTCGGTCTACAGATATATCTCCAAACGTAAGCTTACATGTTGCCAGATTGATCTTCATGTAGTTTGACATAGGTATATCGATACATCTTCACGAACATGGAATAATGTAGAGATCTATCAGTCTACGTAGATTGTCATATGTAAATAGATTTATGCCAAAGAAAGTGAATCTATCTGAATTGAACCACCGCAACGTATATAACTGTATTTCGATTGAAATGTCTCGATCTGTTCTAGTAAATAAGGATAGTTTTAGCTATGTCTACTTGGATATATGTGGAGGTAAGCATGATAACGAAGCTTTAAACATCAGTATTCAACCACATCAACGTTGATATCTGTATCTCTATTGATATAGCATGGTGTAATTTGGTTTCGATCTACTGATATAGAATCTTCTCAGATGTATCTTCATGTAGTTTGTTATAAACATATAGATACGTCCGCACGTAGTTGGAAATACGTAGATACATATAAGTTCACGTAGATTGTCATATGTAGAATAATATTCATGTAAAGAGTGAATCTAGCTGAATTGGATACCATCGACAAAGATAGTTGTATTTGGATTGAAATATCTCGATGTATTTTGTTTAATGTGGATAGTTATAACTATGTGTAGGTGGTTATAGAATAAGAGATGCAGCTTAACAAAGATGGAATAATCTGATATCAGACATCTCAACTTTGATAGATGAATCTCGATTGATAAAGAACTATGTGATTTGGTATCCAGCTATAGATAAGTCTCCAGACATCAAATTGCATGTTGTAAGATTAACCTTCATGTAGTTTGACATACGTATATCGATACATCTTCACGAAGATGGAAAAATGTAGAGATATATCAGTCTACGTAGATTGTTATATGTAGATAGATTTATCCCCAAGAAAGTGAATCTATCTGAATTGAACCACCGCAACGTATATAACTGTATTTGGATTGAAATGTCTCGATCTGTTCTAGTAAACATGGATAGACAGCTATGTGATGTTGAATATATGTTGAGATGAGCATGATAACGAAGCTTGAATCATGTGTATTCAACCACATCAACGTTTATGTATGTATCACGATTGATATAGCAGGATGTAATTTGGTTTCGGTCTACAGATATATCTCCAAACGTAAGCTTACATGTTGTCAGATTTATCTTCATGTATTTTGACATACGTATATCGATACATCTTCACGAAGATGGAAAAATGTAGAGATCTATCAGTCTACGTAGATTGTTATATGTAGATAGATTTATCCCCAAGAAAGTGAATCTATCTGAATTGAACCACCGCAACGTATATAACTGTATTTGGATTGAAATGTCTCGATATGTTCTAGTAAATATGGATAGTTATAGCTATTTGAACTTGGATATATGTGGAGCTAAGCATGATAACGAAGCTTGAAACATCAGTATTCAAACACATTAACGTTGATATATGTATCTCTATTGATATAGCACGATGTAATTTGGTTTCGGTCTACAGATATATCTCCAAACGTAAGCTTACATGTTGCCAGATTTATCTTCATGTAGTTTGACATACGTATATCGATACATCTTCACGAAGATGGAAAAATGTAGAGATCTATCAGTCTACGTAGATTGTCATATGTAGATAGATTTATGCCAAAGAAAGTGAATCTATCTGAATTGAACCACCGCAACGTATATAACTATATTTGGATTGAAATATCTCGATCTGTTCAAGTAAATATGGATAGTTATAGCTATGTCTACTTGGATATATGTGGAGATTAGAATGATAACGAAGCTTGAAACATCGGTATTCAACCACATCAACGTTTATATATGTATCACGATTGATATAGCAGGATGTAATTTGGTTTCGGTCTACAGATATATCTCCAAACGTAAGCTTACATGTTGCCAGATTTATCTTCATGTAGTTTGACCTACGTATATCGATACATCTTCACGAACATGGAATAATGTAGAGATCTATCAGTCTACGTAGATTGTCATATGTAGATAGATTTATCCCCAAGAAAGTGGATCTATCTGAATCGAACCACCGCAACGTATATAACTGTATTTGGATTGAAATGTCTCGATATGTTCTAGTAAATATGGATAGTTATAGCTTTTTGTACTTGGATATATGTGGAGCTAAGCTTGATAACGAAGCTTGAAACAACAGTATTCAACCACATCAACGTTTATATATGTATCTCTATTGATATAGCACGATGTAATTTGGTTTCGGTCTACAGATATATCTCCAATTGTAAGCTTACATGTTGCCAGATTTATCTTCATGTAGTTTGAAATAAGTATATCGATAAATCTTCACGAAGATGGAAAAATGTAGAGATCTATCAGTCTGCGTAGATTGTCATATGTGAATAGATTTATGCCAAAGAAAGTGAATCTATCTGAATTGAACAACCGCAACGTATATAACTATATTTGGATTGAAATGTCTCGATCTGTTCTAGTAAACAAGGACAGATAGCTATGTCATGTTGAATATATGTTGAGCTAAGCATGACAACGAAGCTTGAATCATTTGTATTCAACCACATCAACGTTTATATATGTGTCACGATTGATATAGCAGGATGTAATTTGGTTTCGGTCTACAGATATATCTCCAAACGTAAGCTTACATGTTGTCAGATTTATCTTTATGTAGTTTGACATACGTATATCGATACATCTTCACGAAGATGGAATAATGTAGAGATCTATCAGTCTACGTAGATTGTCATATGTAGATAGATTTGTTCCCAAGAAAGTGAATCTCTCTGAATTGAACCACCGCAACGTATATAACTGTATTTGGATTCAAATATCTCGATCTGTTCAAGTAAATATAGATAGTTATAGCTATGTGATGTTGGATATATCTTGAGATAAGCATGATAATGAAGCTTGAATCATCTGTATTCAACCAGATCAACGTTTATATATGTATCACGATTGATATAGCACGATGTAATTTGGTTTCGGTCTACAGATATATCTCCAAACGTAAGCTTACATGTTGCCAGATTTATCTTCATGAAGTTTGACATACGTATATCGATACATCTTCACGAAGATGGAATAATGTAGAGATCTATCAGTCTACGTAGATTGTCATATGTAGATAGATTTATGCCAAAGAAAGTGAATCTATCTGAATTGAACAACCGCAACGTATATAACTATATTTGGATTGAAATATCTCGATCTGTTCAAGTAAATATGGATAGTTATAGCTATGTCTACTTGGATATATGTTGAGATTAGAATGATAACGAAGCTTGAAACATCGGTATTCAACCACATCAACGATGATTTATGTATCTCAATTGATATAGCACGATGTAATTTGGTTTCGATCTACAGATATTGAATTTTCTCAGATGTATCTTCCTGTAGTATTTTATAGGTATATTGATACGTCCGCACGTAGATGGAAATATTCATGTAAAGAGTGAATCTAGCTGAATTGGATACCATCGACAAAGATAGTTGTATTTGGATTGAAATATCTCGATGTATTTTGTTTAATGTGGATAGTTATAACTATGTGTAGGTGGTTATATAATGAGAGATGCAGCTTAACAAAGATGGAATAATCTGATATCAGACATCTCAACTTTGATAGATGAATCTCGATTGATATAGAACTATGTGATTTGGTATCAAGCTATAGATAAGTCTCCAGACATCAAATTGCATGTTGTAAGATTTACCTTCATGTAGTTTGACATACGTATTTCGATACATCTTCACGAAGATGGAATAATGTAGAGATCTATCAGTCTACGTAGATTGTCATATGTAGATAGATTTATGCCAAAGAAAGTGAATCTATCTGAATTGAACAACCGCAACGTATATAACTGTATTTGGATTGAAATGTCTCGATCTGTTCTAGTAAACATGGATAGACAGCTATGTGATGTTGAATATATGTTGAGATAAGCATGATAACGAAGCTTGAATCATGTGTATTCAACCACATCAACGTTTATGTATGTATCACGATTGATATAGCAGGATGTAATTTGGTTTCGGTCTACAGATATATCTCCAAACGTAAGCTTACATGTTGTCAGATTCATCTTCATGTAGTTTGACATACGTATATCGATACATCTTCACGAAGATGGAAAAATGTAGAGATCTATCAGTCTACGTAGATTGTCATATGTAGATAGATTTATGCCAAAGAAAGTGAATCTATCTGAATTGAACCACCGCAACGTATATAACTATATTTTGATTGAAATATCTCGATCTGTTCAAGTAAATATGGATAGTTATAGCTATGTCTACTTGGATATATGTGGAGATAAGCATGCTAACGAAGCTTGAAACATCAGTTTTCAACCACATTAACGTTGATATATGTATCTCTATTGATATAGCATGATGTAATTTGGTTTCGGTCTACAGATATATCTCCAAACGTAAGCTTACATGTTGCCAGATTTATCTTCATGTAGTTTGACATACGTATATCGATACATCTTCACGAAGATGGAAAAATGTAGAGATCTATCAGTCTACGTAGATTGTCATATGTAGATAGATTTATGCCAAAGAAAGTGAATCTATCTGAATTGAACCACCGCAACGTATATAACTATATTTGGATTGAAATATCTCGATCTGTTCAAGTAAATATGGATAGTTATAGCTATGTCTACTTGGATATATGTGGAGATAAGCATGATAACGAAGCTTGAAACATCAGTATTCAACCACATCAACGTTGATATATGTATCTCTATTGATATAGCACGATGTAATTTGCTTTCGGTCTACAGATATATCTCCAAACGTAAGCTTACAAGTTGTCAGATTTATCTTCATGTAGTTTGACATACGTATATCGATACATCTTCACGAAGATGGAAAAATGTAGAGATCTATCAGTCTACGTAGATTGTCATATATAGATAGATTTATGCCAAAGAAAGTGAATCTATCTGAATTGAACCACGGCAAAGTATATAACTGTATTTGGATTCAAATATCTCGATCTGTTCTAGTAAATATGGATAGTTATAGCTATGTGATGTTGGATATATGTTGAGATAAGCATGATAACGAAGCTTGAATCATCTGTATTCAACCACATCAACGTTTATATATGTATCACGATTGATATAGCAGGATGTAATTTGGTTTCGGTCTACAGATATATCTCCAAACGTAAGCTTACATGTTGCCAGATTTATCTTCATGTAGTTTGACCTACGTATATCGATACATCTTCACGAACATGGAATAATGTAGAGATCTATCAGTCTACGTAGATTGTCATATGTAGATAGATTTATCCCCAAGAAAGTGGATCTATCTGAATCGAACCACCGCAACGTATATAACTGTATTTGGATTGAAATGTCTCGATATGTTCTAGTAAATATGGATAGTTATAGCTTTTTGTACTTGGATATATGTGGAGCTAAGCTTGATAACGAAGCTTGAAACAACAGTATTCAACCACATCAACGTTTATATATGTATCTCTATTGATATAGCACGATGTAATTTGGTTTCGGTCTACAGATATATCTCCAATTGTAAGCTTACATGTTGCCAGATTTATCTTCATGTAGTTTGAAATAAGTATATCGATAAATCTTCACGAAGATGGAAAAATGTAGAGATCTATCAGTCTGCGTAGATTGTCATATGTGAATAGATTTATGCCAAAGAAAGTGAATCTATCTGAATTGAACAACCGCAACGTATATAACTATATTTGGATTGAAATGTCTCGATCTGTTCTAGTAAACAAGGACAGATAGCTATGTCATGTTGAATATATGTTGAGCTAAGCATGACAACGAAGCTTGAATCATTTGTATTCAACCACATCAACGTTTATATATGTGTCACGATTGATATAGCAGGATGTAATTTGGTTTCGGTCTACAGATATATCTCCAAACGTAAGCTTACATGTTGTCAGATTTATCTTTATGTAGTTTGACATACGTATATCGATACATCTTCACGAAGATGGAATAATGTAGAGATCTATCAGTCTACGTAGATTGTCATATGTAGATAGATTTGTTCCCAAGAAAGTGAATCTCTCTGAATTGAACCACCGCAACGTATATAACTGTATTTGGATTCAAATATCTCGATCTGTTCAAGTAAATATAGATAGTTATAGCTATGTGATGTTGGATATATCTTGAGATAAGCATGATAATGAAGCTTGAATCATCTGTATTCAACCAGATCAACGTTTATATATGTATCACGATTGATATAGCACGATGTAATTTGGTTTCGGTCTACAGATATATCTCCAAACGTAAGCTTACATGTTGCCAGATTTATCTTCATGAAGTTTGACATACGTATATCGATACATCTTCACGAAGATGGAATAATGTAGAGATCTATCAGTCTACGTAGATTGTCATATGTAGATAGATTTATGCCAAAGAAAGTGAATCTATCTGAATTGAACAACCGCAACGTATATAACTATATTTGGATTGAAATATCTCGATCTGTTCAAGTAAATATGGATAGTTATAGCTATGTCTACTTGGATATATGTTGAGATTAGAATGATAACGAAGCTTGAAACATCGGTATTCAACCACATCAACGATGATTTATGTATCTCAATTGATATAGCACGATGTAATTTGGTTTCGATCTACAGATATTGAATTTTCTCAGATGTATCTTCCTGTAGTATTTTATAGGTATATTGATACGTCCGCACGTAGATGGAAATATTCATGTAAAGAGTGAATCTAGCTGAATTGGATACCATCGACAAAGATAGTTGTATTTGGATTGAAATATCTCGATGTATTTTGTTTAATGTGGATAGTTATAACTATGTGTAGGTGGTTATATAATGAGAGATGCAGCTTAACAAAGATGGAATAATCTGATATCAGACATCTCAACTTTGATAGATGAATCTCGATTGATATAGAACTATGTGATTTGGTATCAAGCTATAGATAAGTCTCCAGACATCAAATTGCATGTTGTAAGATTTACCTTCATGTAGTTTGACATACGTATTTCGATACATCTTCACGAAGATGGAATAATGTAGAGATCTATCAGTCTACGTAGATTGTCATATGTAGATAGATTTATGCCAAAGAAAGTGAATCTATCTGAATTGAACAACCGCAACGTATATAACTGTATTTGGATTGAAATGTCTCGATCTGTTCTAGTAAACATGGATAGACAGCTATGTGATGTTGAATATATGTTGAGATAAGCATGATAACGAAGCTTGAATCATGTGTATTCAACCACATCAACGTTTATGTATGTATCACGATTGATATAGCAGGATGTAATTTGGTTTCGGTCTACAGATATATCTCCAAACGTAAGCTTACATGTTGTCAGATTTATCTTCATGTAGTTTGACATACGTATATCGATACATCTTCACGAAGATGGAAAAATGTAGAGATCTATCAGTCTACGTAGATTGTCATATGTAGATAGATTTATGCCAAAGAAAGTGAATCTATCTGAATTGAACCACCGCAACGTATATAACTATATTTTGATTGAAATATCTCGATCTGTTCAAGTAAATATGGATAGTTATAGCTATGTCTACTTGGATATATGTGGAGATAAGCATGCTAACGAAGCTTGAAACATCAGTTTTCAACCACATTAACGTTGATATATGTATCTCTATTGATATAGCATGATGTAATTTGGTTTCGGTCTACAGATATATCTCCAAACGTAAGCTTACATGTTGCCAGATTTATCTTCATGTAGTTTGACATACGTATATCGATACATCTTCACGAAGATGGAAAAATGTAGAGATCTATCAGTCTACGTAGATTGTCATATGTAGATAGATTTATGCCAAAGAAAGTGAATCTATCTGAATTGAACCACCGCAACGTATATAACTATATTTGGATTGAAATATCTCGATCTGTTCAAGTAAATATGGATAGTTATAGCTATGTCTACTTGGATATATGTGGAGATAAGCATGATAACGAAGCTTGAAACATCAGTATTCAACCACATCAACGTTGATATATGTATCTCTATTGATATAGCACGATGTAATTTGCTTTCGGTCTACAGATATATCTCCAAACGTAAGCTTACAAGTTGTCAGATTTATCTTCATGTAGTTTGACATACGTATATCGATACATCTTCACGAAGATGGAAAAATGTAGAGATCTATCAGTCTACGTAGATTGTCATATATAGATAGATTTATGCCAAAGAAAGTGAATCTATCTGAATTGAACCACGGCAAAGTATATAACTGTATTTGGATTCAAATATCTCGATCTGTTCTAGTAAATATGGATAGTTATAGCTATGTGATGTTGGATATATGTTGAGATAAGCATGATAACGAAGCTTGAATCATCTGTATTCAACCACATCAACGTTTATATATGTATCACGATTGATATAGCAGGATGTAATTTGGTTTCGGTCTACAGATATATCTCCAAACGTAAGCTTACATGTTGCCAGATTTATCTTCATGTAGTTTGACCTACGTATATCGATACATCTTCACGAACATGGAATAATGTAGAGATCTATCAGTCTACGTAGATTGTCATATGTAGATAGATTTATCCCCAAGAAAGTGGATCTATCTGAATCGAACCACCGCAACGTATATAACTGTATTTGGATTGAAATGTCTCGATATGTTCTAGTAAATATGGATAGTTATAGCTTTTTGTACTTGGATATATGTGGAGCTAAGCTTGATAACGAAGCTTGAAACAACAGTATTCAACCACATCAACGTTTATATATGTATCTCTATTGATATAGCACGATGTAATTTGGTTTCGGTCTACAGATATATCTCCAATTGTAAGCTTACATGTTGCCAGATTTATCTTCATGTAGTTTGAAATAAGTATATCGATAAATCTTCACGAAGATGGAAAAATGTAGAGATCTATCAGTCTGCGTAGATTGTCATATGTGAATAGATTTATGCCAAAGAAAGTGAATCTATCTGAATTGAACAACCGCAACGTATATAACTATATTTGGATTGAAATGTCTCGATCTGTTCTAGTAAACAAGGACAGATAGCTATGTCATGTTGAATATATGTTGAGCTAAGCATGACAACGAAGCTTGAATCATTTGTATTCAACCACATCAACGTTTATATATGTGTCACGATTGATATAGCAGGATGTAATTTGGTTTCGGTCTACAGATATATCTCCAAACGTAAGCTTACATGTTGTCAGATTTATCTTTATGTAGTTTGACATACGTATATCGATACATCTTCACGAAGATGGAATAATGTAGAGATCTATCAGTCTACGTAGATTGTCATATGTAGATAGATTTGTTCCCAAGAAAGTGAATCTCTCTGAATTGAACCACCGCAACGTATATAACTGTATTTGGATTCAAATATCTCGATCTGTTCAAGTAAATATAGATAGTTATAGCTATGTGATGTTGGATATATCTTGAGATAAGCATGATAATGAAGCTTGAATCATCTGTATTCAACCAGATCAACGTTTATATATGTATCACGATTGATATAGCAGGATGTAATTTGGTTTCGGTCTACAGATATATCTCCAAACGTAAGCTTACATGTTGCCAGATTTATCTTCATGAAGTTTGACATACGTATATCGATACATCTTCACGAAGATGGAATAATGTAGAGATCTATCAGTCTACGTAGATTGTCATATGTAGATAGATTTATGCCAAAGAAAGTGAATCTATCTGAATTGAACAACCGCAACGTATATAACTATATTTGGATTGAAATATCTCGATCTGTTCAAGTAAATATGGATAGTTATAGCTATGTCTACTTGGATATATGTTGAGATTAGAATGATAACGAAGCTTGAAACATCGGTATTCAACCACATCAACGATGATTTATGTATCTCAATTGATATAGCACGATGTAATTTGGTTTCGATCTACAGATATTGAATTTTCTCAGATGTATCTTCCTGTAGTATTTTATAGGTATATTGATACGTCCGCACGTAGATGGAAATATTCATGTAAAGAGTGAATCTAGCTGAATTGGATACCATCGACAAAGATAGTTGTATTTGGATTGAAATATCTCGATGTATTTTGTTTAATGTGGATAGTTATAACTATGTGTAGGTGGTTATATAATGAGAGATGCAGCTTAACAAAGATGGAATAATCTGATATCAGACATCTCAACTTTGATAGATGAATCTCGATTGATATAGAACTATGTGATTTGGTATCAAGCTATAGATAAGTCTCCAGACATCAAATTGCATGTTGTAAGATTTACCTTCATGTAGTTTGACATACGTATTTCGATACATCTTCACGAAGATGGAATAATGTAGAGATCTATCAGTCTACGTAGATTGTCATATGTAGATAGATTTATGCCAAAGAAAGTGAATCTATCTGAATTGAACAACCGCAACGTATATAACTGTATTTGGATTGAAATGTCTCGATCTGTTCTAGTAAACATGGATAGACAGCTATGTGATGTTGAATATATGTTGAGATAAGCATGATAACGAAGCTTGAATCATGTGTATTCAACCACATCAACGTTTATGTATGTATCACGATTGATATAGCAGGATGTAATTTGGTTTCGGTCTACAGATATATCTCCAAACGTAAGCTTACATGTTGTCAGATTTATCTTCATGTAGTTTGACATACGTATATCGATACATCTTCACGAAGATGGAAAAATGTAGAGATCTATCAGTCTACGTAGATTGTCATATGTAGATAGATTTATGCCAAAGAAAGTGAATCTCTCTGAATTGAACCACCGCAACGTATATAACTATATTTTGATTGAAATATCTCGATCTGTTCAAGTAAATTTGGATAGTTATAGCTATGTCTACTTGGATATATGTGGAGATAAGCATGATAACGAAGCTTAACTCATCTGTATTCAACCACATCAACGTTTATATATGTATCACGATTGATATAGCACGATGTAATTTGGTTTCGGTCTACAGATATACCTCCAAACGTAAGCTTACATGTTGCCAGATTTATCTTCATGTAGTTTGACATACGTATATCGATACATCTTCACGAACATGGAATAATGTAGAGATCTATCAGTCTACGTAGATTGTCATATGTAGATAGATTTATCCCCAAGAAAGTGAATCTATCTGAATCGAACCACCGCAACGTATATAACTGTATTTGGATTGAAATGTCTCGATATGTTCTAGTAAATATGGATAGTTATAGCTATTTGTACTTGGATATATGTGGAGCTAAGCATGATAACGAAGCTTGAAACATCAGTATTCAACCACATCAACGTTGATATATGTATCTCTATTGATATAGCACGATGTAATTTGGTTTCGGTCTACAGATATATCTCCAAACGTAAGCTTACATGTTGCCAGATTTATCTTCATGTCGTTCGACATACGTATATCGATACATCTTCACGAAGATGGAAAAAAGTAGAGATCTATCAGTCTACGTAGATTGTCATATGTAGATAGATGTATGCCAATCAAAGTGAATCTATCTGAATTGAACCACCGCAACGTATATAACTGTATTTGGATTAAAATGTCTCGATCTGTTCTAGTAAACAAGGATAGATAGCTATATGATGTTGAATATATGTTGAGATAAGCATGATAACGAAGCTTGAATCATTTGTATTCAACCACATCAACGTTTATGTATGTATCATGATTGATATAGCAGGATGTAATCTGGTTTCGGTCTACAGATATATCTCCAAACGTAAGCTTACATGTTGTCAGATTTATCTTTATGTAGTTTGACATACGTATATAGATACATCTTCACGAAGATGGAATAATGTAGAGATCTATCAGTCTACGTAGATTGTCATATGTAGATAGATTTATCCCCAAGAAAGTGAATCTATCTGAATTGAAACCACCGCAACGTATATAACTGTATTTGGATTCAAATATCTCGATCTGTTCTAGTAAATATAAATAGATATAGCTATGTGATGTTGCATATATGTTGAGATAAGCATGATAACGAAGCTTGAAACATAAGTATTCAACCCCATCAACGTTGATATATGTATCTCTATTGATATAGCACGATGCAATTTGGTTTCGGTCTACAGATATATCTCCAAACGTAAGCTTACATGTTGCCAGATTTATCTTCATGTAGTTTGACATACTTATATCGATACATCTTCACGAAGATGGAAAAATGTAGAGATCTATCAGTCTACGTAGATTGTCATATATAGATAGATTTATGCCAAAGAAAGTGAATCTATCTGAATTGAACCACGGCAAAGTATATAACTGTATTTGGATTCAAATATCTCGATCTGTTCTAGTAAATATGGATAGTTATAGCTATGTGATGTTGGATATATGTTGAGATAAGCATGATAACGAAGCTTGAATCATCTGTATTCAACCACATCAACGTTTATATATGTATCACGATTGATATAGCAGGATGTAATTTGGTTTCGGTCTACAGATATATCTCCAAACGTAAGCTTACATGTTGCCAGATTTATCTTCATGTAGTTTGACCTACGTATATCGATACATCTTCACGAACATGGAATAATGTAGAGATCTATCAGTCTACGTAGATTGTCATATGTAGATAGATTTATGCCAAAGAAAGTGAATCTATCTGAATTGAACCACGGCAAAGTATATAACTGTATTTGGATTCAAATATCTCGATCTGTTCTAGTAAATATGGATAGTTATAGCTATGTGATGTTGGATATATGTTGAGATAAGCATGATAACGAAGCTTGAATCATCTGTATTCAACCACATCAACGTTTATATATGTATCACGATTGATATAGCAGGATGTAATTTGGTTTCGGTCTACAGATATATCTCCAAACGTAAGCTTACATGTTGCCAGATTTATCTTCATGTAGTTTGACCTACGTATATCGATACATCTTCACGAACATGGAATAATGTAGAGATCTATCAGTCTACGTAGATTGTCATATGTAGATAGATTTATCCCCAAGAAAGTGGATCTATCTGAATCGAACCACCGCAACGTATATAACTGTATTTGGATTGAAATGTCTCGATATGTTCTAGTAAATATGGATAGTTATAGCTTTTTGTACTTGGATATATGTGGAGCTAAGCTTGATAACGAAGCTTGAAACAACAGTATTCAACCACATCAACGTTTATATATGTATCTCTATTGATATAGCACGATGTAATTTGGTTTCGGTCTACAGATATATCTCCAATTGTAAGCTTACATGTTGCCAGATTTATCTTCATGTAGTTTGAAATAAGTATATCGATAAATCTTCACGAAGATGGAAAAATGTAGAGATCTATCAGTCTGCGTAGATTGTCATATGTGAATAGATTTATGCCAAAGAAAGTGAATCTATCTGAATTGAACAACCGCAACGTATATAACTATATTTGGATTGAAATGTCTCGATCTGTTCTAGTAAACAAGGACAGATAGCTATGTCATGTTGAATATATGTTGAGCTAAGCATGACAACGAAGCTTGAATCATTTGTATTCAACCACATCAACGTTTATATATGTGTCACGATTGATATAGCAGGATGTAATTTGGTTTCGGTCTACAGATATATCTCCAAACGTAAGCTTACATGTTGTCAGATTTATCTTTATGTAGTTTGACATACGTATATCGATACATCTTCACGAAGATGGAATAATGTAGAGATCTATCAGTCTACGTAGATTGTCATATGTAGATAGATTTGTTCCCAAGAAAGTGAATCTCTCTGAATTGAACCACCGCAACGTATATAACTGTATTTGGATTCAAATATCTCGATCTGTTCAAGTAAATATAGATAGTTATAGCTATGTGATGTTGGATATATCTTGAGATAAGCATGATAATGAAGCTTGAATCATCTGTATTCAACCAGATCAACGTTTATATATGTATCACGATTGATATAGCACGATGTAATTTGGTTTCGGTCTACAGATATATCTCCAAACGTAAGCTTACATGTTGCCAGATTTATCTTCATGAAGTTTGACATACGTATATCGATACATCTTCACGAAGATGGAATAATGTAGAGATCTATCAGTCTACGTAGATTGTCATATGTAGATAGATTTATGCCAAAGAAAGTGAATCTATCTGAATTGAACAACCGCAACGTATATAACTATATTTGGATTGAAATATCTCGATCTGTTCAAGTAAATATGGATAGTTATAGCTATGTCTACTTGGATATATGTTGAGATTAGAATGATAACGAAGCTTGAAACATCGGTATTCAACCACATCAACGATGATTTATGTATCTCAATTGATATAGCACGATGTAATTTGGTTTCGATCTACAGATATTGAATTTTCTCAGATGTATCTTCCTGTAGTATTTTATAGGTATATTGATACGTCCGCACGTAGATGGAAATATTCATGTAAAGAGTGAATCTAGCTGAATTGGATAACATCGACAAAGATAGTTGTATTTGGATTGAAATATCTCGATGTATTTTGTTTAATGTGGATAGTTATAACTATGTGTAGGTGGTTATATAATGAGAGATGCAGCTTAACAAAGATGGAATAATCTGATATCAGACATCTCAACTTTGATAGATGAATCTCGATTGATATAGAACTATGTGATTTGGTATCAAGCTATAGATAAGTCTCCAGACATCAAATTGCATGTTGTAAGATTTACCTTCATGTAGTTTGACATACGTATTTCGATACATCTTCACGAAGATGGAATAATGTAGAGATCTATCAGTCTACGTAGATTGTCATATGTAGATAGATTTATGCCAAAGAAAGTGAATCTATCTGAATTGAACAACCGCAACGTATATAACTGTATTTGGATTGAAATGTCTCGATCTGTTCTAGTAAACATGGATAGACAGCTATGTGATGTTGAATATATGTTGAGATAAGCATGATAACGAAGCTTGAATCATGTGTATTCAACCACATCAACGTTTATGTATGTATCACGATTGATATAGCAGGATGTAATTTGGTTTCGGTCTACAGATATATCTCCAAACGTAAGCTTACATGTTGTCAGATTTATCTTCATGTAGTTTGACATACGTATATCGATACATCTTCACGAAGATGGAAAAATGTAGAGATCTATCAGTCTACGTAGATTGTCATATGTAGATAGATTTATGCCAAAGAAAGTGAATCTATCTGAATTGAACCACCGCAACGTATATAACTATATTTTGATTGAAATATCTCGATCTGTTCAAGTAAATTTGGATAGTTATAGCTATGTCTACTTGGATATATGTGGAGATAAGCATGATAACGAAGCTTAAATCATCTGTATTCAACCACATCAACGTTTATATATGTATCACGATTGATATAGCACGATGTAATTTGGTTTCGGTCTACAGATATACCTCCAAACGTAAGCTTACATGTTGCCAGATTTATCTTCATGTAGTTTGACATACGTATATCGATACATCTTCACGAACATGGAATAATGTAGAGATCTATCAGTCTACGTAGATTGTCATATGTAGATAGATTTATCCCCAAGAAAGTGAATCTATCTGAATCGAACCACCGCAACGTATATAACTGTATTTGGATTGAAATGTCTCGATATGTTCTAGTAAATATGGATAGTTATAGCTATTTGTACTTGGATATATGTGGAGCTAAGCATGATAACGAAGCTTGAAACATCAGTATTCAACCACATCAACGTTGATATATGTATCTCTATTGATATAGCACGATGTAATTTGGTTTCGGTCTACAGATATATCTCCAAACGTAAGCTTACATGTTGCCAGATTTATCTTCATGTCGTTCGACATACGTATATCGATACATCTTCACGAAGATGGAAAAAAGTAGAGATCTATCAGTCTACGTAGATTGTCATATGTAGATAGATGTATGCCAAACAAAGTGAATCTATCTGAATTGAACCACCGCAACGTATATAACTGTATTTGGATTAAAATGTCTCGATCTGTTCTAGTAAACAAGGATAGATAGCTATATGATGTTGAATATATGTTGAGATAAGCATGATAACGAAGCTTGAATCATTTGTATTCAACCACATCAACGTTTATGTATGTATCATGATTGATATAGCAGGATGTAATCTGGTTTCGGTCTACAGATATATCTCCAAACGTAAGCTTACATGTTGTCAGATTTATCTTTATGTAGTTTGACATACGTATATAGATACATCTTCACGAAGATGGAATAATGTAGAGATCTATCAGTCTACGTAGATTGTCATATGTAGATAGATTTATCCCCAAGAAAGTGAATCTATCTGAATAGAACCACCGCAACGTATATAACTGTATTTGGCTTCAAATATCTCGATCTGTTCTAGTAAATATCGATAGTTATATCTATGTGATGTTGGATATATGTTGGGATAAGCATGATAACGAAGCTTGAATCATTTGTATTCAACCACATCAACGTTTATGTATGTATCATGATTGATATAGCACGATGTAATTTGGTTTCGGTCTACAGATATATCTCCAAACGTAAGCTTACATGTTGTCAGATTTATCTTTATCTAGTTTGACATACGTATATAGATACATCTTCACGAAGATGGAATAATGTAGAGATCTATCAGTCTACGTAGATTGTCATATGTAGATAGATTTATCCCCAAGAAAGTGAATCTATCTGAATTGAACCACCGCAACGTATATAACTGTATTTGGATTGAAATGTCCCGATATGTTCTAGTAAATATGGATAGTTATAGCTATTTGTACTTGGATATATGTGGAGCTAAGCTTGATAACGAAGCTTGAAACATCAATATTAAACCACATCAACGTTGATATATGTATCTCTATTGATATAGCACGATGTAATTTGGTTTCGGTCTACAGATATATCTCCAAACGTAAGCTTACATGTTGCCAGATTTATCTTCATGTAGTTTGACATACGTATATCGATACATCTTCACGAAGATGGAAAAATGTAGAGATCTATCAGTCTACGTAGATTGTCATATGTAAATAGATTTATGCCAAAGAAAGTGAATCTATCTGAATTGAACCACCGCAACGTATATAACTGTATTTGGATTGAAATGTCTCGATCTGTTCTAGTAAACAAGGATAGTTTTAGTTATGTCTACTTGGATATATGTGGAGGTAAGCATGATAACGAAGCTTGAAACATCAGTATTCAACCACATCAACGTTGATATCTGTATCTCTATTGATATAGCATGGTGTAATTTGGTTTCGATCTACTGATATAGAATCTTCTCAGATGTATCTTCATGTAGTTTGTTATAAACATATAGATACGTCCGCACGTAGTTGGAAATACGTAGATACATATAAGTTCACGTAGATTGTCATATGTAGATGTAATATACATGTAAAGAGTGAATCTAGCTGAATTGGATACCATCGACAAGGATAGTTGTATTTGGACTGAAATATCTCGATGTATTTTGTTTAATGTGGATAGTTATAACTATGTGTAGATGGTTATATAATGAGAGATGCAGCTTAACAAAGATGGAATAATCTGATATCAGACATCTCAACTTTGATAGATGAATCTCGATTGATATAGAACTATATGATTTGGTAACCAGCTTTAGATAAGTCTCCAGACATAAAATTTCATGTTGTCAGATTTATCTTTATGTAGTTTGACATACCTATATCGATACATCTTCACGAAGATGGAATAATGTAGAAATCTATCAGTCTACGTAGATGGTCATATGTAGATAGATTTATCCCCAAGAAAGTGAATCTATCTGAATTGAACCAGCGCAACGTATATAACTGTATTTGGATTGAAATGTCTTGATCTGTTCTAGTAAATATGGTTAGTTGTAGCTATTTGATGTTGGATATATGTTGAGATAAGCATGATAACGAAGCTTGAATCATCTGTATTCAACCACATCAACGTTTATATATGTATCAGATTGATATAGCACGATGTAATTTGGTTTCGGTCTACAGATATATCTCCAAACGTAAGCTTACATGTTGTCAGATTTATCTTTATGTAGTTTCACATACGTATATCAATACATCTTCACGAAGATGGAATAATGTAGAGACCTATCAGTCTACGTAGATTGTCATATGTAGATAGATTTATGCCAAACAAAGTGAATCTATCTGAATTGAACCACCGCAACGTATATAACTATATTTGGATTGAAATATCTCGATCTGTTCTTGTAAATATGGATAGTTATAGCTATATCTCCTTGGATATATGTTGAGATAAGAATGATAACGAAGCTGGAAACATCGGTATTCAACCACATCAACGTTGATATATGTATCTCTATTGATAAAGCACGATGTAGTTTGGTTTCGATCTACAGATATAGAATGTTCTCAGATGTATCTTCATGTAGTTTGTTACAGGTATATAGATACGTCCGCACGTAGATGGAAATACGTAGATACATATAAGTTCACGTAGATTGTCATATGTAGATGTAATATTCATGTAAAGAGTGAATCTAGCTGAATTGGATACCATCGACAAAGATAGTTGTATTTGGATTGAAATATCTCGATGTATTTTGTTTAATGTGGATAGTTATAACTATGTGTAGGTGGTTATAGAATAAGAGATGCAGCTTAACAAAGATGGAATAATCTGATATCAGACATCTCAACTTTGATAGATGAATCTCGATTGATAAAGAGCTATGTGATTTGGTATCCAGCTATAGATAAGTCTCCAGACATCAAATTGCATGTTGTAAGATTAACCTTCATGTAGTTTGACATACGTATATCGATACATCTTCACGAAGATGGAATAATGTAGAGATCTATCAGTCTACGTAGATTGTCATATGTAGATAGATTTATCCCCAAGAAAGTGAATCTATCTGAATTGAACCACCGCAACGTATATAACTGTATTTGGATTGAAATGTCTCGATCTGTTCTAGTAAACATGGATAGACAGCTATGTGATGTTGAATATATGTTGAGATAAGCATGATAACGAAGCTTGAATCATGTGTATTCAACCACATCAACGTTTATGTATGTATCACGATTGATATAGCAGGATGTAATTTGGTTTCGGTCTACAGATATATCTCCAAACGTAAGCTTACATGTTGTCAGATTTATCTTCATGTATTTTGACATACGTATATCGATACATCTTCACGAAGATGGAAAAATGTAGAGATCTATCAGTCTACGTAGATTGTTATATGTAGATAGATTTATCCCCAAGAAAGTGAATCTATCTGAATTGAACCACCGCAACGTATATAACTGTGTTTGGATTGAAATGTCTCGATATGTTCTAGTAAATATGGATAAATATAGCTATTTGAACTTGGATATATGTGGAGCTAAGCATGATGACGAAGTTTGAAACATCAGTATTCAACCACATTAACGTTGATATATGTATCTCTATTGATATAGCACGATGTAATTTGGTTTCGGTCTACAGATATATCTCCAAACGTAAGCTTACATGTTGCCAGATTTATCTTCATGTAGTTTGACATACGTATATCGATACATCTTCACGAAGATGGAAAAATGTAGAGATCTATCAGTCTACGTAGATTGTCATATGTAGATAGATTTATGCCAAAGAAAGTGAATCTATCTGAATTGAACCACCACAACGTATATAACTATATTTGGATTGAAATATCTCGATCTGTTCAAGTAAATATGGATAGTTATAGCTATGTCTACTTGGATATATGTGGAGATAAGCATGATAACGAAGCTTGAAACATCAGTATTCAACCACATCAACGTTGATATATGTATCTCTATTGATATAGCACGATGTAATTTGCTTTCGGTCTACAGATATATCTCCAAACGTAAGCTTACAAGTTGTCAGATTTATCTTCATGTAGTTTGACATACGTATATCGAAACATCTTCACGAAGATGGAAAAATGTAGAGATCTATCAGTCTACGTAGATTGTCATATGTAGATAGATTTATGCCAAAGAAAGTGAATCTATCTGAATTGAACCACGGCAACGTATATAACTGTATTTGGATTCAAATATCTCGATCTGTTCTAGTAAATATGGATAGTTATAGCTATGTGATGTTGGATATATGTTGAGATAAGCATGATAACGAAGCTTGAATCATCTGTATTCAACCACATCAACGTTTATATATGTATCACGATTGATATAGCAGGATGTAATTTGGTTTCGGTCTACAGATATATCTCCAAACGTAAGCTTACATGTTGCCAGATTTATCTTCATGTAGTTTGACCTACGTATATCGATACATCTTCACGAACATGGAATAATGTAGAGATCTATCAGTCTACGTAGATTGTCATATGTAGATAGATTTATGCCAAAGAAAGTGAATCTATCTTAATTGAACCACGGCAACGTATATAACTGTATTTGGATTCAAATATCTCGATCTGTTCTAGTAAATATGGATAGTTATAGCTATGTGATGTTGGATATATGATGAGATAAGCATGATAACGAAGCTTGAATCATCTGTATTCAACCACATCAACGTTTATATATGTATCACGATTGATATAGCAGGATGTAATTTGGTTTCGGTCTACAGATATATCTCCAAACGTAAGCTTACATGTTGCCAGATTTATCTTCATGTAGTTTGACATACGTATATCGATACATCTTCACGAACATGGAATAATGTAGAGATCTATCAGTCTACGTAGATTGTCATATGTAGATAGATTCATCCCCAAGAAAGTGGATCTATCTGAATCGAACCACCGCAACGTATATAACTGTATTTGGATTGAAATGTCTCGATATGTTCTAGTAAATATGGATAGTTATAGCTATTTGTACTTGGATATATGTGGAGCTAAGCTTGATAACGAAGCTTGAAACAACAGTATTCAACCACATCAACGTTTATATATGTATCTCTATTGATATAGCACGATGTAATTTGGTTTCGGTCTACAGATATATCTCCAAACGTAAGCTTACATGTTGTCAGATTTATCTTTATGTAGTTTGACATACGTATATAGATACATCTTCACGAAGATGGAATAATGTAGAGATCTATCAGTCTACGTAGATTGTCATATGTAGATAGATTTATCCCCAAGAAAGTGAATCTATCTGAATTGAACCACCGCAACGTATATAACTGTATTTGGATTGAAATGTCTCGATCTGTTCTAGTAAACATGGATAGACAGCTATGTGATGTTGAATATATGTTGAGATAAGCATGATAACGAAGCTTGAATCATGTGTATTCAACCACATCAACGTTTATGTATGTATCACGATTGATATAGCAGGATGTAATTTGGTTTCGGTCTACAGATATATCTCCAAACGTAAGCTTACATGTTGTCAGATTTATCTTCATGTATTTTGACATACGTATATCGATACATCTTCACGAAGATGGAAAAATGTAGAGATCTATCAGTCTACGTAGATTGTTATATGTAGATAGATTTATCCCCAAGAAAGTGAATCTATCTGAATTGAACCACCGCAACGTATATAACTGTGTTTGGATTGAAATGTCTCGATATGTTCTAGTAAATATGGATAAATATAGCTATTTGAACTTGGATATATGTGGAGCTAAGCTTGATAACGAAGCTTGAAACAACAGTATTCAACCACATCAACGTTTATATATGTATCTCTATTGATATAGCACGATGTAATTTGGTTTCGGTCTACAGATATATCTCCAATTGTAAGCTTACATGTTGCCAGATTTATCTTCATGTAGTTTGAAATAAGTATATCGATAAATCTTCACGAAGATGGAAAAATGTAGAGATCTATCAGTCTGCGTAGATTGTCATATGTGAATAGATTTATGCCAAAGAAAGTGAATCTATCTGAATTGAACAACCGCAACGTATATAACTATATTTGGATTGAAATGTCTCGATCTGTTCTAGTAAACAAGGACAGATAGCTATGTCATGTTGAATATATGTTGAGCTAAGCATGACAACGAAGCTTGAATCATTTGTATTCAACCACATCAACGTTTATATATGTGTCACGATTGATATAGCAGGATGTAATTTGGTTTCGGTCTACAGATATATCTCCAAACGTAAGCTTACATGTTGTCAGATTTATCTTTATGTAGTTTGACATACGTATATCGATACATCTTCACGAAGATGGAATAATGTAGAGATCTATCAGTCTACGTAGATTGTCATATGTAGATAGATTTGTTCCCAAGAAAGTGAATCTCTCTGAATTGAACCACCGCAACGTATATAACTGTATTTGGATTCAAATATCTCGATCTGTTCAAGTAAATATAGATAGTTATAGCTATGTGATGTTGGATATATCTTGAGATAAGCATGATAATGAAGCTTGAATCATCTGTATTCAACCAGATCAACGTTTATATATGTATCACGATTGATATAGCACGATGTAATTTGGTTTCGGTCTACAGATATATCTCCAAACGTAAGCTTACATGTTGCCAGATTTATCTTCATGAAGTTTGACATACGTATATCGATACATCTTCACGAAGATGGAATAATGTAGAGATCTATCAGTCTACGTAGATTGTCATATGTAGATAGATTTATGCCAAAGAAAGTGAATCTATCTGAATTGAACAACCGCAACGTATATAACTATATTTGGATTGAAATATCTCGATCTGTTCAAGTAAATATGGATAGTTATAGCTATGTCTACTTGGATATATGTTGAGATTAGAATGATAACGAAGCTTGAAACATCGGTATTCAACCACATCAACGATGATTTATGTATCTCAATTGATATAGCACGATGTAATTTGGTTTCGATCTACAGATATTGAATTTTCTCAGATGTATCTTCCTGTAGTATTTTATAGGTATATTGATACGTCCGCACGTAGATGGAAATATTCATGTAAAGAGTGAATCTAGCTGAATTGGATAACATCGACAAAGATAGTTGTATTTGGATTGAAATATCTCGATGTATTTTGTTTAATGTGGATAGTTATAACTATGTGTAGGTGGTTATATAATGAGAGATGCAGCTTAACAAAGATGGAATAATCTGATATCAGACATCTCAACTTTGATAGATGAATCTCGATTGATATAGAACTATGTGATTTGGTATCAAGCTATAGATAAGTCTCCAGACATCAAATTGCATGTTGTAAGATTTACCTTCATGTAGTTTGACATACGTATTTCGATACATCTTCACGAAGATGGAATAATGTAGAGATCTATCAGTCTACGTAGATTGTCATATGTAGATAGATTTATGCCAAAGAAAGTGAATCTATCTGAATTGAACAACCGCAACGTATATAACTGTATTTGGATTGAAATGTCTCGATCTGTTCTAGTAAACATGGATAGACAGCTATGTGATGTTGAATATATGTTGAGATAAGCATGATAACGAAGCTTGAATCATGTGTATTCAACCACATCAACGTTTATGTATGTATCACGATTGATATAGCAGGATGTAATTTGGTTTCGGTCTACAGATATATCTCCAAACGTAAGCTTACATGTTGTCAGATTTATCTTCATGTAGTTTGACATACGTATATCGATACATCTTCACGAAGATGGAAAAATGTAGAGATCTATCAGTCTACGTAGATTGTCATATGTAGATAGATTTATGCCAAAGAAAGTGAATCTATCTGAATTGAACCACCGCAACGTATATAACTATATTTTGATTGAAATATCTCGATCTGTTCAAGTAAATTTGGATAGTTATAGCTATGTCTACTTGGATATATGTGGAGATAAGCATGATAACGAAGCTTAAATCATCTGTATTCAACCACATCAACGTTTATATATGTATCACGATTGATATAGCACGATGTAATTTGGTTTCGGTCTACAGATATACCTCCAAACGTAAGCTTACATGTTGCCAGATTTATCTTCATGTAGTTTGACATACGTATATCGATACATCTTCACGAACATGGAATAATGTAGAGATCTATCAGTCTACGTAGATTGTCATATGTAGATAGATTTATCCCCAAGAAAGTGAATCTATCTGAATCGAACCACCGCAACGTATATAACTGTATTTGGATTGAAATGTCTCGATATGTTCTAGTAAATATGGATAGTTATAGCTATTTGTACTTGGATATATGTGGAGCTAAGCATGATAACGAAGCTTGAAACATCAGTATTCAACCACATCAACGTTGATATATGTATCTCTATTGATATAGCACGATGTAATTTGGTTTCGGTCTACAGATATATCTCCAAACGTAAGCTTACATGTTGCCAGATTTATCTTCATGTCGTTCGACATACGTATATCGATACATCTTCACGAAGATGGAAAAAAGTAGAGATCTATCAGTCTACGTAGATTGTCATATGTAGATAGATGTATGCCAAACAAAGTGAATCTATCTGAATTGAACCACCGCAACGTATATAACTGTATTTGGATTAAAATGTCTCGATCTGTTCTAGTAAACAAGGATAGATAGCTATATGATGTTGAATATATGTTGAGATAAGCATGATAACGAAGCTTGAATCATTTGTATTCAACCACATCAACGTTTATGTATGTATCATGATTGATATAGCAGGATGTAATCTGGTTTCGGTCTACAGATATATCTCCAAACGTAAGCTTACATGTTGTCAGATTTATCTTTATGTAGTTTGACATACGTATATAGATACATCTTCACGAAGATGGAATAATGTAGAGATCTATCAGTCTACGTAGATTGTCATATGTAGATAGATTTATCCCCAAGAAAGTGAATCTATCTGAATAGAACCACCGCAACGTATATAACTGTATTTGGCTTCAAATATCTCGATCTGTTCTAGTAAATATCGATAGTTATATCTATGTGATGTTGGATATATGTTGGGATAAGCATGATAACGAAGCTTGAATCATTTGTATTCAACCACATCAACGTTTATGTATGTATCATGATTGATATAGCACGATGTAATTTGGTTTCGGTCTACAGATATATCTCCAAACGTAAGCTTACATGTTGTCAGATTTATCTTTATCTAGTTTGACATACGTATATAGATACATCTTCACGAAGATGGAATAATGTAGAGATCTATCAGTCTACGTAGATTGTCATATGTAGATAGATTTATCCCCAAGAAAGTGAATCTATCTGAATTGAACCACCGCAACGTATATAACTGTATTTGGATTGAAATGTCCCGATATGTTCTAGTAAATATGGATAGTTATAGCTATTTGTACTTGGATATATGTGGAGCTAAGCTTGATAACGAAGCTTGAAACATCAATATTAAACCACATCAACGTTGATATATGTATCTCTATTGATATAGCACGATGTAATTTGGTTTCGGTCTACAGATATATCTCCAAACGTAAGCTTACATGTTGCCAGATTTATCTTCATGTAGTTTGACATACGTATATCGATACATCTTCACGAAGATGGAAAAATGTAGAGATCTATCAGTCTACGTAGATTGTCATATGTAAATAGATTTATGCCAAAGAAAGTGAATCTATCTGAATTGAACCACCGCAACGTATATAACTGTATTTGGATTGAAATGTCTCGATCTGTTCTAGTAAACAAGGATAGTTTTAGTTATGTCTACTTGGATATATGTGGAGGTAAGCATGATAACGAAGCTTGAAACATCAGTATTCAACCACATCAACGTTGATATCTGTATCTCTATTGATATAGCATGGTGTAATTTGGTTTCGATCTACTGATATAGAATCTTCTCAGATGTATCTTCATGTAGTTTGTTATAAACATATAGATACGTCCGCACGTAGTTGGAAATACGTAGATACATATAAGTTCACGTAGATTGTCATATGTAGATGTAATATACATGTAAAGAGTGAATCTAGCTGAATTGGATACCATCGACAAGGATAGTTGTATTTGGACTGAAATATCTCGATGTATTTTGTTTAATGTGGATAGTTATAACTATGTGTAGATGGTTATATAATGAGAGATGCAGCTTAACAAAGATGGAATAATCTGATATCAGACATCTCAACTTTGATAGATGAATCTCGATTGATATAGAACTATATGATTTGGTAACCAGCTTTAGATAAGTCTCCAGACATAAAATTTCATGTTGTCAGATTTATCTTTATGTAGTTTGACATACCTATATCGATACATCTTCACGAAGATGGAATAATGTAGAAATCTATCAGTCTACGTAGATGGTCATATGTAGATAGATTTATCCCCAAGAAAGTGAATCTATCTGAATTGAACCAGCGCAACGTATATAACTGTATTTGGATTGAAATGTCTTGATCTGTTCTAGTAAATATGGTTAGTTGTAGCTATTTGATGTTGGATATATGTTGAGATAAGCATGATAACGAAGCTTGAATCATCTGTATTCAACCACATCAACGTTTATATATGTATCAGATTGATATAGCACGATGTAATTTGGTTTCGGTCTACAGATATATCTCCAAACGTAAGCTTACATGTTGTCAGATTTATCTTTATGTAGTTTCACATACGTATATCAATACATCTTCACGAAGATGGAATAATGTAGAGACCTATCAGTCTACGTAGATTGTCATATGTAGATAGATTTATGCCAAACAAAGTGAATCTATCTGAATTGAACCACCGCAACGTATATAACTATATTTGGATTGAAATATCTCGATCTGTTCTTGTAAATATGGATAGTTATAGCTATATCTCCTTGGATATATGTTGAGATAAGAATGATAACGAAGCTGGAAACATCGGTATTCAACCACATCAACGTTGATATATGTATCTCTATTGATAAAGCACGATGTAGTTTGGTTTCGATCTACAGATATAGAATGTTCTCAGATGTATCTTCATGTAGTTTGTTACAGGTATATAGATACGTCCGCACGTAGATGGAAATACGTAGATACATATAAGTTCACGTAGATTGTCATATGTAGATGTAATATTCATGTAAAGAGTGAATCTAGCTGAATTGGATACCATCGACAAAGATAGTTGTATTTGGATTGAAATATCTCGATGTATTTTGTTTAATGTGGATAGTTATAACTATGTGTAGGTGGTTATAGAATAAGAGATGCAGCTTAACAAAGATGGAATAATCTGATATCAGACATCTCAACTTTGATAGATGAATCTCGATTGATAAAGAGCTATGTGATTTGGTATCCAGCTATAGATAAGTCTCCAGACATCAAATTGCATGTTGTAAGATTAACCTTCATGTAGTTTGACATACGTATATCGATACATCTTCACGAAGATGGAATAATGTAGAGATCTATCAGTCTACGTAGATTGTCATATGTAGATAGATTTATCCCCAAGAAAGTGAATCTATCTGAATTGAACCACCGCAACGTATATAACTGTATTTGGATTGAAATGTCTCGATCTGTTCTAGTAAACATGGATAGACAGCTATGTGATGTTGAATATATGTTGAGATAAGCATGATAACGAAGCTTGAATCATGTGTATTCAACCACATCAACGTTTATGTATGTATCACGATTGATATAGCAGGATGTAATTTGGTTTCGGTCTACAGATATATCTCCAAACGTAAGCTTACATGTTGTCAGATTTATCTTCATGTATTTTGACATACGTATATCGATACATCTTCACGAAGATGGAAAAATGTAGAGATCTATCAGTCTACGTAGATTGTTATATGTAGATAGATTTATCCCCAAGAAAGTGAATCTATCTGAATTGAACCACCGCAACGTATATAACTGTGTTTGGATTGAAATGTCTCGATATGTTCTAGTAAATATGGATAAATATAGCTATTTGAACTTGGATATATGTGGAGCTAAGCATGATGACGAAGTTTGAAACATCAGTATTCAACCACATTAACGTTGATATATGTATCTCTATTGATATAGCACGATGTAATTTGGTTTCGGTCTACAGATATATCTCCAAACGTAAGCTTACATGTTGCCAGATTTATCTTCATGTAGTTTGACATACGTATATCGATACATCTTCACGAAGATGGAAAAATGTAGAGATCTATCAGTCTACGTAGATTGTCATATGTAGATAGATTTATGCCAAAGAAAGTGAATCTATCTGAATTGAACCACCACAACGTATATAACTATATTTGGATTGAAATATCTCGATCTGTTCAAGTAAATATGGATAGTTATAGCTATGTCTACTTGGATATATGTGGAGATAAGCATGATAACGAAGCTTGAAACATCAGTATTCAACCACATCAACGTTGATATATGTATCTCTATTGATATAGCACGATGTAATTTGCTTTCGGTCTACAGATATATCTCCAAACGTAAGCTTACAAGTTGTCAGATTTATCTTCATGTAGTTTGACATACGTATATCGAAACATCTTCACGAAGATGGAAAAATGTAGAGATCTATCAGTCTACGTAGATTGTCATATGTAGATAGATTTATGCCAAAGAAAGTGAATCTATCTGAATTGAACCACGGCAACGTATATAACTGTATTTGGATTCAAATATCTCGATCTGTTCTAGTAAATATGGATAGTTATAGCTATGTGATGTTGGATATATGTTGAGATAAGCATGATAACGAAGCTTGAATCATCTGTATTCAACCACATCAACGTTTATATATGTATCACGATTGATATAGCAGGATGTAATTTGGTTTCGGTCTACAGATATATCTCCAAACGTAAGCTTACATGTTGCCAGATTTATCTTCATGTAGTTTGACCTACGTATATCGATACATCTTCACGAACATGGAATAATGTAGAGATCTATCAGTCTACGTAGATTGTCATATGTAGATAGATTTATGCCAAAGAAAGTGAATCTATCTTAATTGAACCACGGCAACGTATATAACTGTATTTGGATTCAAATATCTCGATCTGTTCTAGTAAATATGGATAGTTATAGCTATGTGATGTTGGATATATGATGAGATAAGCATGATAACGAAGCTTGAATCATCTGTATTCAACCACATCAACGTTTATATATGTATCACGATTGATATAGCAGGATGTAATTTGGTTTCGGTCTACAGATATATCTCCAAACGTAAGCTTACATGTTGCCAGATTTATCTTCATGTAGTTTGACATACGTATATCGATACATCTTCACGAACATGGAATAATGTAGAGATCTATCAGTCTACGTAGATTGTCATATGTAGATAGATTCATCCCCAAGAAAGTGGATCTATCTGAATCGAACCACCGCAACGTATATAACTGTATTTGGATTGAAATGTCTCGATATGTTCTAGTAAATATGGATAGTTATAGCTATTTGTACTTGGATATATGTGGAGCTAAGCTTGATAACGAAGCTTGAAACAACAGTATTCAACCACATCAACGTTTATATATGTATCTCTATTGATATAGCACGATGTAATTTGGTTTCGGTCTACAGATATATCTCCAAACGTAAGCTTACATGTTGTCAGATTTATCTTTATGTAGTTTGACATACGTATATAGATACATCTTCACGAAGATGGAATAATGTAGAGATCTATCAGTCTACGTAGATTGTCATATGTAGATAGATTTATCCCCAAGAAAGTGAATCTATCTGAATTGAACCACCGCAACGTATATAACTGTATTTGGATTGAAATGTCTCGATCTGTTCTAGTAAACATGGATAGACAGCTATGTGATGTTGAATATATGTTGAGATAAGCATGATAACGAAGCTTGAATCATGTGTATTCAACCACATCAACGTTTATGTATGTATCACGATTGATATAGCAGGATGTAATTTGGTTTCGGTCTACAGATATATCTCCAAACGTAAGCTTACATGTTGTCAGATTTATCTTCATGTAGTTTGACATACGTATATCGATACATCTTCACGAAGATGGAATAATGTAGAGATCTATCAGTCTACGTAGATTGTCATATGTAGATAGATTTATCCCCAAGAAAGTGAATCTATCTGAATTGAACCACCGCAACGTATATAACTGTATTTGGATTGAAATATCTCAATATGTTCTAGTAAATATGGATAGTTATAGCTATTTGTACTTGGATATATGTGGAGCTAAGCATGATAACGAAGCTTGAAACATCAGTATTCAACCACATCAACGTTGATATATGTATCTCTATTGATATAGCACGATGTAATTTAGTTTCGGTCTACAGATATATCTCCAAACGTAAGCTTACATGTTGCCAGATTTATCTTCATGTAGTTTGACATACGTATATCGATACATCTTCACGAAGATGGAAAAATGTAGAGATCTATCAGTCTACGTAGATTGTCATATGTAGATAGATTTATGCCAAAGAAAGTGAATCTATCTGAATGGAACCACCGCAACGTATATATCTATATTTTGATTGAAATATCTCGATCTGTTCAAGTAAATTTGGATAGTTATAGCTATGTCTACTTGGATATATGTGGAGATAAGCATGATAACGAAGCTTGAAACATCAGTATTCAACCACATCAACGTTGATATATGTATCTCTATTGATATAGCACGATGTAATTTGGTTTCGGTCTACAGATATATCTCCAAACGTAAGCTTACATGTTGCCAGACTTATCTTCATGTAGTTTGACATACGTATATCGAATTTAATGTGGATAGTTATAACTATGTGTAGGTGGTTATATAAAGAGAGATGCAGCTTAATAAAGATGGAATAATCTGATATCAGACATCTCAACTTTGATAGATGAATCTCGATTGATATAGAACTATGTGATTTGGTATCCAGCTATAGATAAGTCTCCAGACATCAAATTGCATGTTGTAAGATTTACCTTCATGTAGTTTGACATACGTATTTCGATGCATCTTCACGAAGATGGAATAATGTAGAGATCTATCAGTCTACGTAGATTGTCATATGTAGATAGATTTATGCCAAAGAAAGTGAATCTATCTGAATTGAACAACTGCAACGTATATAACTGTATTTGGATTGAAATGTCTCGATCTGTTCTAGTAAACATGGATAGACAGCTATGTGATGTTGAATATATGTTGAGATAAGCATGATAACGAAGCTTGAATCATGTGTATTCAACCACATCAACGTTTATGTATGTATCACGATTGATATAGCAGGATGTAATTTGGTTTCGGTCTACATATATATCTCCAAACGTAAGCTTACATGTTGTCAGATTTATCTTCATGTAGTTTGACATACGTATATCGATACATCTTCACGAAGATGGAAAAATGTAGAGATCTATCAGTATACGTAGATTGTTATATGTAGATAGATTTATCCCCAAGAAAGTGAATCTATCTGAATTGAACCACCGCAACGTATATAACTGTATTTGAATTGAAATGTCTCGATATATTCTAGTAAATATGGATAGTTATAGCTATTTGAACTTGGATATATGTGGAGCTAAGCATGATAACGAAGCTTGAAACATCAGTATTCAACCACATCAACGTTGATATATGATATAGCACGGTGTAATTTGGTTTCGGTCTACAGGTATATCTCCAAACGTAAGCTTACATGTTGCCAGATTTATCTTCATGTAGTTTGACATAAGTATATCGATACATCTTCACGAAGATGGAAAAAAGTAGAGATCTATCAGTCTACGTAGATTGTCATATGTAGATAGATTTATGCCAAAGAAAGTGAATCTATCTTAATTGAACCACGGCAACGTATATAACTGTATTTGGATTCAAATATCTCGATCTGTTCTAGTAAATATGGATAGTTATAGCTATGTGATGTTGGATATATGATGAGATAAGCATGATAACGAAGCTTGAATCATCTGTATTCAACCACATCAACGTTTATATATGTATCACGATTGATATAGCAGGATGTAATTTGGTTTCGGTCTACAGATATATCTCCAAACGTAAGCTTACATGTTGCCAGATTTATCTTCATGTAGTTTGACATACGTATATCGATACATCTTCACGAACATGGAATAATGTAGAGATCTATCAGTCTACGTAGATTGTCATATGTAGATAGATTCATCCCCAAGAAAGTGGATCTATCTGAATCGAACCACCGCAACGTATATAACTGTATTTGGATTGAAATGTCTCGATATGTTCTAGTAAATATGGATAGTTATAGCTATTTGTACTTGGATATATGTGGAGCTAAGCTTGATAACGAAGCTTGAAACAACAGTATTCAACCACATCAACGTTTATATATGTATCTCTATTGATATAGCACGATGTAATTTGGTTTCGGTCTACAGATATATCTCCAAACGTAAGCTTACATGTTGTCAGATTTATCTTTATGTAGTTTGACATACGTATATAGATACATCTTCACGAAGATGGAATAATGTAGAGATCTATCAGTCTACGTAGATTGTCATATGTAGATAGATTTATCCCCAAGAAAGTGAATCTATCTGAATTGAACCACCGCAACGTATATAACTGTATTTGGATTGAAATGTCTCGATCTGTTCTAGTAAACATGGATAGACAGCTATGTGATGTTGAATATATGTTGAGATAAGCATGATAACGAAGCTTGAATCATGTGTATTCAACCACATCAACGTTTATGTATGTATCACGATTGATATAGCAGGATGTAATTTGGTTTCGGTCTACAGATATATCTCCAAACGTAAGCTTACATGTTGTCAGATTTATCTTCATGTAGTTTGACATACGTATATCGATACATCTTCACGAAGATGGAATAATGTAGAGATCTATCAGTCTACGTAGATTGTCATATGTAGATAGATTTATCCCCAAGAAAGTGAATCTATCTGAATTGAACCACCGCAACGTATATAACTGTATTTGGATTGAAATGTCTCGATCTGTTCTAGTAAACATGGATAGACAGCTATGTGATGTTGAATATATGTTGAGATAAGCATGATAACGAAGCTTGAATCATGTGTATTCAACCACTTCAACGTTTATGTATGTATCACGATTGATATAGCAGGATGTAATTTGGTTTCGGTCTACAGATATATCTCCAAACGTAAGCTTACATGTTGTCAGATTTATCTTCATGTAGTTTGACATACGTATATCGATACATCTTCACGAAGATGGAAAAATGTAGAGATCTATGAGTCTACGTAGATTGTTATATGTAGATAGATTTAACCCCAAGAAAGTGAATCTATCTGAATTGAACCACCGCAACGTATATAACTGTATTTGGATTGAAATGTCTCGATATGTTCTAGTAAATATGGATAGTTATAGCTATTTGAACTTGGATATATGTGGAGCTAAGCATGATAACGAAGCTTGAAACATCAGTATTCAACCACATTAACGTTGATATATGTATCTCTATTGATATAGCACGATGTAATTTGGTTTCGGTCTACAGATATATCTCCAAACGTAAGCTTACATGTTGTAAGATTTATCTTCATGTAGTTTGATATACGTATATCGATACATCTTCACGAAGATGGAAAAATGTAGAGATCTATCAGTCTACGTAGATTGTCATATGTAGATAGATTTATGCCAAAGAAAGTGAATCTATCTGAATTGAACCACCGCAACGTATATAACTATATTTTGATTGAAATATCTCGATCTGTTCAAGTAAATATGGATAGTTATAGCTATGTCTACTTGGATATATGTGGAGATAAGCATGATAACGAAGCTTGAAACATCAGTATTCAACCACATTAACGTTGATATATGTATCTCTATTGATATAGCACGATGTAATTTGGTTTCGGTCTACAGATATATCTCCAAACGTAAGCTTACATGTTGCCAGATTTATCTTCATGTAGTTTGACATACGTATATCGATACATCTTCACGAAGATGGAAAAATGTAGAGATCTATCAGTCTACGTAGATTGTCATATGTAGATAGATTTATGCCAAAGAAAGTGAATCTATTTGAATTGAACCACCGCAACGTATATAACTGTATTTGGATTGAAATGTCTCGATCTGTTCTAGTAAACATGGATAGATAGCAATGTGATGTTGAATATATGTTGAGATAAGCATGATAACGAAGCTTAAATCATCTGTATTCAACCACATCAACGTTTATGTACGTATCACGATTGATATAGCAGGATGTAATTTGGTTTCGGTCTACAGATATATCTCCAAACGTAAGCTTACATGTTGTCAGATTTATCTTCATGTAGTTTGACATACGTATATAGATACATCTTCACGAAGATGGAATAATGTAGAGATCTATCAGTCTACGTAGATTGTCATATGTAGATAGATTTATCCCCAAGAAAGTGAATCTATCTGAATTGAACCACCGCAACGTATATAACTGTATTTGGATTGAAATATCTCGATATGTTCTAGTAAATATGGATAGTTATAGCTATTTGTACTTGGATATATGTGGAGCTAAGCATGATAACGAAGCTTGAAACATCAGTATTCAACCACATCAACGTTGATATATGTATCTCTATTGATATAGCACGATGTAATTTAGTTTCGGTCTACAGATATATCTCCAAACGTAAGCTTACATGTTGCCAGATTTATCTTCATGTAGTTTGACATACGTATATCGATACATCTTCACGAAGATGGAAAAATGTAGAGATCTATCAGTCTACGTAGATTGTCATATGTAGATAGATTTATGCCAAAGAAAGTGAATCTATCTGAATGGAACCACCGCAACGTATATATCTATATTTTGATTGAAATATCTCGATCTGTTCAAGTAAATTTGGATAGTTATAGCTATGTCTACTTGAATATATGTGGAGATAAGCATGATAACGAAGCTTGAAACATCAGTATTCAACCACATCAACGTTGATATATGTATCTCTATTGATATAGCACGATGTAATTTGGTTTCGGTCTACAGATATATCTCCAAACGTAAGCTTACATGTTGCCAGACTTATCTTCATGTAGTTTGACATACGTATATCGAATTTAATGTGGATAGTTATAACTATGTGTAGGTGGTTATATAAAGAGAGATGCAGCTTAATAAAGATGGAATAATCTGATATCAGACATCTCAACTTTGATAGATGAATCTCGATTGATATAGAACTATGTGATTTGGTATCCAGCTATAGATAAGTCTCCAGACATCAAATTGCATGTTGTAAGATTTACCTTCATGTAGTTTGACATACGTATTTCGATGCATCTTCACGAAGATGGAATAATGTAGAGATCTATCAGTCTACGTAGATTGTCATATGTAGATAGATTTATGCCAAAGAAAGTGAATCTATCTGAATTGAACAACTGCAACGTATATAACTGTATTTGGATTGAAATGTCTCGATCTGTTCTAGTAAACATGGATAGACAGCTATGTGATGTTGAATATATGTTGAGATAAGCATGATAACGAAGCTTGAATCATGTGTATTCAACCACATCAACGTTTATGTATGTATCACGATTGATATAGCAGGATGTAATTTGGTTTCGGTCTACAGATATATCTCCAAACGTAAGCTTACATGTTGTCAGATTTATCTTCATGTAGTTTGACATACGTATATCGATACATCTTCACGAAGATGGAAAAATGTAGAGATCTATCAGTATACGTAGATTGTTATATGTAGATAGATTTATCCCCAAGAAAGTGAATCTATCTGAATTGAACCACCGCAACGTATATAACTGTATTTGAATTGAAATGTCTCGATATATTCTAGTAAATATGGATAGTTATAGCTATTTGAACTTGGATATATGTGGAGCTAAGCATGATAACGAAGCTTGAAACATCAGTATTCAACCACATCAACGTTGATATATGATATAGCACGGTGTAATTTGGTTTCGGTCTACAGGTATATCTCCAAACGTAAGCTTACATGTTGCCAGATTTATCTTCATGTAGTTTGACATAAGTATATCGATACATCTTCACGAAGATGGAAAAAAGTAGAGATCTATCAGTCTACGTAGATTGTCATATGTAGATAGATTTATGCCAAAGAAAGTGAATCTATCTGAATTGAACCACCGCAACGTATATAACTATATTTTGATTGAAATATCTCGATCTGTTCAAGTAAATTTGGATAGTTATAGCTATGTCTACTTGGATATATGTGGAGATAAGCATGATAACGAAGCTTGAAACATCAGTATTCAACCACATGAACGTTGATATATGTATCTCTATTGATATAGCACGATGTAATTTGGTTTCGGTCTACAGATATATCTCCAAACGTAAGCTTACATGTTGCCAGACTTATCTTCATGTAGTTTGACATACGTATATCGATACATCTTCACGAAGATGGAAAAATGTAGAGATCTATCAGTCTACTTAGATTGTCATATGTAGATAGATTTATGCCAAAGAAAGTGAATCTATCTTAATTTAACCACGGCAACGTATATAACTGTATTTGGATTGAAATGTCTCGATCTGTTCTAGTAAATATGGATAGTTATAGCTATGTGATGTTGGATATATGATGAGATAAGCATGATAACGAAGCTTGAATCATCTGTATTCAACCACATCAACGTTTACATATGTATCACGATTGATATAGCACGATGTAATTTGGTTTCGATCTACTGATATAGAATGTTCTCAGATGTATCTTCATGTAGTTTGTTATAAACATATAGATACGTCCGCACGTAGATGGAAATACGTAGATATATATAAGTTCACGTAGATTGTCATATGTAGATGTAATATTCATGTAAAGAGTGAATCTAGCTGAATTGGATACCATCGACAAAGATAGTTGTATTTGGATTGAAATAGGTCGATGTATTTTGTTTAATGTGGATAGTTATAACTATGTGTAGGTGGTTATATAATGAGAGATGCAGCTTAACAAAGATGGAATAATCTGATATCAGACATCTCAACTTTGATAGATGAATCTCGATTGATATAGAACTATGTGATTTGGTATCCAGCTATAGAAATGTCTCCAGACATAAAATTGCATGTTGTCAGATTTATCTTCATGTAGTTTGACATACGTATATAGATACATCTTCACGAAGATGGAATAATGTAGAGATCTATCAGTCTACGTAGATTGTCATATGTAGATAGATTTATCCCCAAGAAAGTGAATCTATCTGAATTGAACCACCGCAACGTATATAACTGTATTTGGATTGAAATATCTCGATATGTTCTAGTAAATATGGATAGTTATAGCTATTTGTACTTGGATATATGTGGAGATAAGCATGATAACGAAGCTTGAAACATCAGTATTCAACCACATCAACGTTGATATATGTATCTCTATTGATATAGCACGATGTAATTTAGTTTCGGTCTACAGATATATCTCCAAACGTAAGCTTACATGTTGCCAGATTTATCTTCATGTAGTTTGACATACGTATATCGATACATCTTCACGAAGATGGAAAAATGTAGAGATCTATCAGTCTACGTAGATTGTCATATGTAGATAGATTTATGCCAAAGAAAGTGAATCTATCTGAATGGAACCACCTCAACGTATATAACTGTATTTGGATTGAAATGTCTTGATACGTTCTAGTAAATATCGATAGTTATAGCTATTTGTTTTTGGATATATGTGGAGCTAAGGATGATAACGAATTTTGAAACATCAGTATTCAACCACATCAACGTTGATATATGTATCTCTAATCATATAGCACGATGTAATTTGGTTTCGGTCTACAGATATATCTCCAAACGTAAGCTTACATGTTGTCAGATTTATCTTTATGTAGTTTGACATACGTATATCGATATATCTTCACGAAGATGGAATAATGTAGAGATCTATCAGTCTACGTAGATGGTCATATGTAGATAGATTTGTTCCCAAGAAAGTGAATCTCTCTGAATTGAACCACCGCAACGTATATAACTGTATTTGGATTCAAATATCTCGATCTGTTCTAGTAAATATAGATTAGTTATAGCTATGTGATGTTGGATATATCTTGAGATAAGCATGATAATGAAGCTTGAATCATCTGTATTCAACCAGATCAACGTTTATATATGTATCACGATTGATATAGCACGATGTAATTTGGTTTCGGTCTACAGATATATCTCCAAACGTAAGCTTACATGTTGCCAGATTTATCTTCATGAAGTTTGTCATACGTATATCGATACATCTTCACGAGGATGGAATAATGTAGAGATCTATCAGTCTACGTAGATTGTCATATGTAGATAGATTTATGCCAAAGAAAGTGAATCTATCTGAATTGAACAACCGCAACGTACATAACTATATTTGGATTGAAATATCTCGATCTGTTCAAGTAAATATGGATAGTTATAGCTATGTCTACTTGGATATATGTTGAGATTAGAATGATAACGAAGCTTGAAACATCGGTATTCAACCACATCAACGATGATTTATGTATCTCTATTGATATAGCACGATGTAATTTGGTTTCGATCTACAGATATTGAATTTTCTCAGATGTATCTTCCTGTAGTATTTTATAGGTATATTGATACGTCCGCACGTAGATGGAAATACGTAGATACATATAAGTTCACGTAGATTGTCATATGTAGATGTAATATTCATGTAAAGAGTGAATCTAGCTGAATTGGATACCATCGACAAAGATAGTTGTATTTGGATTGAAATATCTCGATGTATTTTGTTTAATGTGGATAGTTATAACTATGTGTAGGTGGTTATAGAATAAGAGATGCAGCTTAACAAAGATGGAATAATCTGATATCAGACATCTCAACTTTGATAGATGAATCTCGATTGATAAAGAACTATGTGATTTGGTATCCAGCTATAGATAAGTCTCCAGACATCAAATTGCATGTTGTAAGATTTACCTTCATGTAGTTTGACATACGTATTTCGATGCATCTTCACGAAGATGGAATAATGTAGAGATCTATCAGTCTACGTAGATTGTCATATGTAGATAGATTTATGCCAAAGAAAGTGAATCTATCTGAATTGAACAACTGCAACGTATATAACTGTATTTGGATTGAAATGTCTCGATCTGTTCTAGTAAACATGGATAGACAGCTATGTGATGTTGAATATATGTTGAGATAAGCATGATAACGAAGCTTGAATCATGTGTATTCAACCACATCAACGTTTATGTATGTATCACGATTGATATAGCAGGATGTAATTTGGTTTCGGTCTACAGATATATCTCCAAACGTAAGCTTACATGTTGTCAGATTTATCTTCATGTAGTTTGACATACGTATATCGATACATCTTCACGAAGATGGAAAAATGTAGAGATCTATGAGTCTACGTAGATTGTTATATGTAGATAGATTTATCCCCAAGAAAGTGAATCTATCTGAATTGAACCACCGCAACGTATATAACTGTATTTGGATTGAAATGTCTCGATCTGTTCTAGTAAATATGGATAGTTATAGCTATTTGAACTTGGATATATGTGGAGCTAAGCATGATAACGAAGCTTGAAACATCAGTATTCAACCACATTAACGTTGCTATATGTATCTCTATTGATATAGCAGGATGTAATTTGGTTTCGGTCTACAGATATATCTCCAAACGTAAGCTTACATGTTGCCAGATTTATCTTCATGTAGTTTGACATACGTATATCGATACATCTTCACGAAGATGGAAAAATGTAGAGATCTATCAGTCTACGTAGATTGTCATATGTAGATAGATTTATGCCAAAGAAAGTGAATCTATCTGAATTGAACCACCGCAACGTATATAACTATATTTTGATTGAAATATCTCGATCTGTTCAAGTAAATATGGATAGTTATATCTATGTCTACTTGGATATATGTGGAGATAAGCATGATAACGAAGCTAGAAACATCAGTATTCAACCACATCAACGTTGATATATGTATCTCTATTGATATAGCATGATGTAATTTGGTTTCGGTCTACAGATATATCTCCAAACGTAAGCTTACATGTTGCCAGATTTATCTTCATGTAGTTTGACATACGTATATCGATACATCTTCACGAAGATGGAAAAATGTAGAGATCTATCAGTCTACGTAGATTGTCATATGTAGATAGATTTATGCCAAAGAAAGTGAATCTATCTGAATTGAACCACCGCAACGTATATAACTATATTTTGATTGAAATATCTCGATCTGTTCAAGTAAATATGGATAGTTATAGCTATGTCTACTTGGATATATGTGGAGATAAGCATGATAACGAAGCTTGAAACATCAGTATTCAACCACATCAACGTTGATATATGTATCTCTATTGATATAGCACGATGTAATTTGGTTTCGGTCTACAGATATATCTCCAAACGTAAGCTTACAAGTTGCCAGATTTATCTTCATGTACTTTGACATACGTATATCGATACATCTTCACGAAGATGGAAAAATGTAGAGATCTATCAGTCTACGTAGATTGTCATATGTAGATAGATTTATGCCAAAGAAAGTGAATCTATCTGAATTGAACCACGGCAACGTATATAACTGTATTTGGATTCAAATATCTCGATCTGTTCTAGTAAATATGGATAGTTATAGCTATGTGATGTTGGATATATGTTGAGATCAGCATGATAACGATGCTTGAATCATCTGTATTCAACCACATCATCGTTTATATATGTATCACGATTGATATAGCAGGATGTAATTTGGTTTCGGTCTACAGATATATCTCCAAACGTAAGCTTACATGTTGCCAGATTTATCTTCATGTAGTTTGACATACGTATATCGATACATCTTCACGAACATGGAATAATGTAGAGATCTATCAGTCTACGTAGATTGTCATATGTAGATAGATTTATCCCCAAGAAAGTGGATCTATCTGAATCGAACCACCGCAACGTATATATCTGTATTTGGATTGAAATGTCTCGATATGTTCTAGTAAATATGGATAGTTATAGCTATTTGTACTTGGATATATGTGGAGCTAAGCTTGATAACGAAGCTTGAAACAACAGTATTCAACCACATCAACGTTTATATATGTATCTCTATTGATATAGCACGATGTAATTTGGTTTCGGTCTACAGATATATCTCCAAACGTAAGCTTACATGTTGCCAGATTTATCTTCATGTAGTTTGAAATAAGTATATCGATAAATCTTCACGAAGATGGAAAAATGTAGAGATCTATCAGTCTGCGTAGATTGTCATATGTGAATAGATTTATGCCAAAGAAAGTGAATCTATCTGAATTGAACCACCGCAACGTATACAACTGTATTTGGATTGAAATGTCTCGATCTGTTCTGGTAAACAAGGATAGATAGCTATGTCATGTTGAATATATGTTGAGCTAAGCATGATAACGAAGCTTGAATCATTTGTATTCAACCACATCAACGTTTATATATGTATCACGATTGATATAGCAGGATGTAATTTGGTTTCGGTCTACAGATATATCTCCAAACGTAAGCTTACATGTTGTCAGATTTATCTTCATGTACTTTGACATACGTATATCGATACATCTTCACGAAGATGGAAAAATGTAGAGATCTATCAGTATACGTAGATTGTTATATGTAGATAGATTTATCCCCAAGAAAGTGAATTTATCTGAATTGAACCACCGCAACGTATATAACTGTATTTGAATTGAAATGTCTCGATATATTCTAGTAAATATGGATAGTTATAGCTATTTGAACTTGGATATATGTGGAGCTAAGCATGATAACGAAGCTTGAAACATCAGTATTCAACCACATTAACGTTGATATATGTATCTCTATTGATATAGCACGATGTAATTTGGTTTCGGTCTACAGATATATCTCCAAACGTAAGCTTACATGTTGCCAGATTTATCTTCATGTAGTTTGACATACGTATATCGATACATCTTCACGAAGATGGAAAAATGTAGAGATCTATCAGTCTACGTAGATTGTCATATGTAGATAGATTTATGCCAAAGAAAGTGAATCTATCTGAATTGAACCAACGCAACGTATATAACTATATCTTGATTGAAATATCTCGATCTGTTCAAGTAAATTTGGATAGTTATAGCTATGTCTACTTGGATATATGTGGAGATAAGCATGATAACGAAGCTTGAAACATCAGTATTCAACCACATCAACGTTGATATATGTATCTCTATTGATATAGCACGATGTAATTTGGTTTCGGTCTACAGATATATCTCCAAACGTAAGCTTACATGTTGCCAGACTTATCTTCATGTAGTTTGACATACGTATATCGATACATCTTCACGAAGATGGAAAAATGTAGAGATCTATCAGTCTACGTAGATTGTCATATGTAGATAGATTTATGCCAAAGAAAGTGAATCTATCTTAATTTAACCACGGCAACGTATATAACTGTATTTGGATTGAAATGTCTCGATCTGTTCTAGTAAATATGGATAGTTATAGCTATGTCTACTTGGATATATGTTGAGATTAGAATGATAACGAAGCTTGAAACATCGGTATTCAACCACATCAACGATGATTTATGTATCTCTATTGATCTAGCACGATGTAATTTGGTTTCGATCTACAGATATTGAATGTTCTCAGATGTATCTTCATGTAGTATTTTATCGGTATATTGATACGTCCGCACGTAGATGGAAATACGTAGATACATATAAGTTCACGTAGATTGTCATATGTAGATGTAATATTCATGTAAAGAGTGAATCTAGCTGAATTGGATACCATCGACAAAGAGAGTTGTATTTGGATTAAAATATCTCGTTGTATTTTGTTTAAAAAGGAAAGTTATAACTATGTGTAGGTGGTTATATAATAAGAGATGCAGCTTAACAAAGATGGAATAATCTGATATCAGACATCTCAACTTTGATAGATGAATCTCGATTGATATAGAACTATGTGATTTGGTATCCAGCTATAGATAAGTCTCCAGACATCAAATTGCATGTTGTAAGATTTACCTTCATGTAGTTTGACATACGTATATCGATACATCTTCACGAAGATGGAATAATGTAGAGATCTATCAGTCTACGTAGATTGTCATATGTAGATAGATGTATCCCCAAGAAAGTGAATCTATCTGAATTGAACCACCGCAACGTATATAACTGTATTTGGATTGAAATGTCTCGATCTGTTCTAGTAAACATTGATAGACAGCTATTTGATGTTAAATATATGTTGAGATAAGCATGATAACGAAGCTTGAATCATGTGTATTCAACCACATCAACGTTTATGTATGTATCACGATTGATATAGCACGATGTAATTTGGTTTCGGTCTACAGATATATCTCCAAACGTAAGCTTACATGTTGTCAGATTTATCTTCATGTAGTTTGACATAAGTATATAGATACTTCTTCAAGAAGACGGAATAATGTAGAGATCTATCAGCCTACGTAGATTGTCATATGTAGATAGATTCATTCCCAAGAAAGTGAATCTATCTGAATTGAACCACCGCAACGTATATAACTGTATTTGAATTGAAATGTCTCGATATATTCTAGTAAATATGGATAGTTATAGCTATTTGAACTTGGATATATGTGGAGCTAAGCATGATAACGAAGCTTGAAACATCAGTATTCAACCACATTAACGTTGATATATGTATCTCTATTGATATAGCACGATGTAATTTGGTTTCGGTCTACAGATATATCTCCAAACGTAAGCTTACATGTTGCCAGATTTATCTTCATGTAGTTTGACATACGTATATCGATACATCTTCACGAAGATGGAAAAATGTAGAGATCTATCAGTCTACGTAGATTGTCATATGTAGATAGATTTATGCCAAAGAAAGTGAATCTATCTGAATTGAACCAACGCAACGTATATAACTATATCTTGATTGAAATATCTCGATCTGTTCAAGTAAATTTGGATAGTTATAGCTATGTCTACTTGGATATATGTGGAGATAAGCATGATAACGAAGCTTGAAACATCAGTATTCAACCACATCAACGTTGATATATGTATCTCTATTGATATAGCACGATGTAATTTGGTTTCGGTCTACAGATATATCTCCAAACGTAAGCTTACATGTTGCCAGACTTATCTTCATGTAGTTTGACATACGTATATCGATACATCTTCACGAAGATGGAAAAATGTAGAGATCTATCAGTCTACGTAGATTGTCATATGTAGATAGATTTATGCCAAAGAAAGTGAATCTATCTTAATTTAACCACGGCAACGTATATAACTGTATTTGGATTGAAATGTCTCGATCTGTTCTAGTAAATATGGATAGTTATAGCTATGTCTACTTGGATATATGTTGAGATTAGAATGATAACGAAGCTTGAAACATCGGTATTCAACCACATCAACGATGATTTATGTATCTCTATTGATCTAGCACGATGTAATTTGGTTTCGATCTACAGATATTGAATGTTCTCAGATGTATCTTCATGTAGTATTTTATCGGTATATTGATACGTCCGCACGTAGATGGAAATACGTAGATACATATAAGTTCACGTAGATTGTCATATGTAGATGTAATATTCATGTAAAGAGTGAATCTAGCTGAATTGGATACCATCGACAAAGAGAGTTGTATTTGGATTAAAATATCTCGTTGTATTTTGTTTAAAAAGGAAAGTTATAACTATGTGTAGGTGGTTATATAATAAGAGATGCAGCTTAACAAAGATGGAATAATCTGATATCAGACATCTCAACTTTGATAGATGAATCTCGATTGATATAGAACTATGTGATTTGGTATCCAGCTATAGATAAGTCTCCAGACATCAAATTGCATGTTGTAAGATTTACCTTCATGTAGTTTGACATACGTATATCGATACATCTTCACGAAGATGGAATAATGTAGAGATCTATCAGTCTACGTAGATTGTCATATGTAGATAGATGTATCCCCAAGAAAGTGAATCTATCTGAATTGAACCACCGCAACGTATATAACTGTATTTGGATTGAAATGTCTCGATCTGTTCTAGTAAACATTGATAGACAGCTATTTGATGTTAAATATATGTTGAGATAAGCATGATAACGAAGCTTGAATCATGTGTATTCAACCACATCAACGTTTATGTATGTATCACGATTGATATAGCACGATGTAATTTGGTTTCGGTCTACAGATATATCTCCAAACGTAAGCTTACATGTTGTCAGATTTATCTTCATGTAGTTTGACATAAGTATATAGATACATCTTCAAGAAGACGGAATAATGTAGAGATCTATCAGCCTACGTAGATTGTCATATGTAGATAGATTCATTCCCAAGAAAGTGAATCTATCTGAATTGAACCACCGCAACGTATATAACTGTATTTGGATTAAAATGTCTCGATCTGTTCTAGTAAACAAGGATAGATAGCTATATGATGTTGAATATATGTTGAGATAAGCATGATAACGAAACTTGAATCATTTGTATTCAACCACATCAACGTTTATGTATGTATCATGATTGATATAGCAGGATGTAATTTGGTTTCGGTCTACAGATATATCTCCAAACGTAAGCTTACATGTTGCCAGATTTATCTTCATGTAGTTTGACATACGTATATCGATACATCTTCACGAACATGGAATAATGTAGAGATCTATCAGTCTACGTAGATTGTCATATGTAGATAGATTTATCCCCAAGAAAGTGAATCTATCTGAATCGAACCACCGCAACGTATATAACTGTATTAGGATTGAAATGTCTCGATATGTTCTAGTAAATATGGATAGTTATAGCTATTTGTACTTGGATATATGTGGAGCTAAGCATGATAACGAAGCTTGAAACATCAGTATTCAACCACATCAACGTTGATATATGTATCTCTATTGATATAGCACGATGTAATTTGGTTTCGGTCTACAGATATATCTCCAAACGTAATCTTACATGTTGCCAGATTTATCTTCATGTAGTTCGACATACGTATATCGATACATCTTCACGAAGATGGAAAAAAGTAGAGATCTATCAGTCTACGTAGATTGTCATATGTAGATAGATGTATGCCAAACAAAGTGAATCTATCTGAATTGAACCACCGCAACGTATATAACTGTATTTGGATTAAAATGTCTCGATCTGTTCTAGTAAACAAGGATAGATAGCTATATGATGTTGAATATATGTTGAGATAAGCATGATAACGAAGCTTGAATCATTTGTATTCAACAGCAGCAGAGAGGGTGAACCTCACAACTTTCCGAGCGTCGATTCGGAAATCTGAGGCTTCCACCAAATAGTAAAAAAAATGGCGTCTATTCGATAAAATAAGATTTCCTTATATACGCCAACGTCGTTGTCATCCACCCTCTCTGCTGCTGGAACTTTCAGTTCTGGGTTAACAAAAAATAATAAATGATTTCAACCAAATATTTGATCGAGTCCGATACGATATCGAGTCCGAGGATCATGTAAATTTATTGTTACAAATCCATGCGGGGTTGACTGAGCATGACTAAAGAAATTTTTAAATTGATTGAAGTCCATATCGGAACACCATGTCTGCCAAATATTTCGTAGCGTATGTGTATCAACGCCGTTAAACACAGCAAGAATATTACAGTTATCTCTGATCACTTTTGGAATCTGAGTGTAGCGTTGAGTGACATATATCACATCAGTGTTTTTGTGACGCCCCCGGGAAAATATTCTAGCTGGGTTTTTTTGATTGTCTAACATCACATCGTCGTATACGACTAAATTGTTAATGCTCCCATCAAGGTCATCCACGGATGGCGCCTCGTCAATATCAGTTATAAAATCAATGGTATTCTCACCTTTAATTTCTGATGCATTCTCGTTAAAATCCTTTAACACTTCATAGCATCGTTGATCATCTACGCTAGGGGCAATTAAATACAACTTATCCCACTTCATCCATCTCATTATTAAATTGAGCAACAATTGCGTTTTACCGGATCCAGATGGCCCGATTATAATTGCGCGGATAGAGTTTGGTAGCGCTGCATGATGCTTAACTGGTTCTCTTATTTTAGTCGCTGAAAAATCAATTATATTCATATCTCTATACATAAATTATGGATCTATATTGTGTGAAGTGTAAAACGCGTACTAGCACAAATGATGTGACGACGGTTACAACTAAAAATAACAGATCAGCACTAACTGGTAGATGTGCAACATGTGGTATAAAAAAGTTTAGATTTATTTCTACAAAATCAAAGATTTTACAATCCGGAGATGTTTTAAAAAAAAACGAGGAGGTGATATCGCAGCCAAATTGACAAAGCTCCCTGGAACCCCATGGGCAAAGTACCCCGGAGAAAAGCACCTTCCAGGATATAGCTACTGTGGTCCCGGAACACGATTAGATATCAGACTTGATGATCAAAATCAACCCCGACCCGGTGAAGAACCAATAAACGCCATTGATAAGGCCTGTCACCTTCATGATGTTGCTTATAAAAGCAGCAACCTGCAACACAGGCATCTCGCGGATGTGAAATTAATTCATGCGTTAAATGCTATTCCTGATAAATCTTTTAAAGAAAAGTTGGCTTCGTGGTTGGTAAAATCAGCTATGAAAGGCAAATTGATGATGGGTGCTGGTAATTGAAAATGCTACCATTTTAATATGGAATCAATTTATTATTCCCCAAGAGGATACTGGAGGGGTAAATCAGCAGTACATAAACTCGCTAGCGCTGCAAAAGTGAAAAAAACTACAGCGGCGGATTGGTTATCCAAACAGGCACTATGGCAAATTTATCTACCACCACCTAAACAAATTCAATTCTCGCATTTTGATGTGACCGCTCCTAATGAAGTTCATCAGGCTGATATATTATTTCTGCCACATGATCGTGGTTACAAATACGCGTTAACCGTAGTTGATATTGCAAGTCGATACAAAGAAGCAGAACCGTTAAAAACAAAATCAGCCACTGAAGTTGCTTCTGCATTTGAAAGGATTTATCGACGAGGTCCTCTGCACTGGCCGAATCTATTGCAGGTTGATCCTGGCAAGGAATTTCAGGGTGCGGTTCTATCTACAATGAAAAATCATAATGTCACCATACGACGAGGGCATACTGCGCTACATCGCGATCAGGCCATTGTCGAACGATTTAATCGGACGATTGCTGAGCGGTTATTTGGATATCAATACGCAAAAGAATTCATTCAAGAAAAGCGATCCCGTGAATGGGTCAAAAGGTTACCAGCTGTGATTACTGCACTGAATAACGAGATTACTAGAACAATCAACATGAAACCTATCAACGCGATTAAAAAGAAGTCTATACCCGTACAACCACAAAAAGATTTCCCTAGAAACGCTAGCGTTTCCCAACCAATTCTTGGTAGTAATGTCACTGTTAGGTACTTATACGAACCAGGAGAGCTTGAAGGGGGTAGAAAAAGGGCTACTGATCCTATTTGGAGCGTCACTACGCATAAGATATCTAGTATAACACGATCAACTGGTAGACCAGCAATCTATAAACTGGATTCAACTGCTCCTCAGCGAGGATTTACTCGACAACAACTGCAAGTGATTCCCGAGGATACTCAATTGCCACCGCATGGTCTTAACTAGCGCCGTTGCGTCTATTGCACTCAAGACAAGTCAACATCACATTATTTCTGACATGACCGAGATTGTTATTTTTTCTGTCTACGGTGAATTGGCGAGGATCTTTATCTGAATAACGCCAACGCATTATACAATTGCAACTCGCGCAGTGATTATTCTGTTGTTGCTTCAGCGTAATTATTAATTCAGCATCAATATCAAATTCTCGTTGTTTTTTTTTGTCCTGTTGTTTGTAACCGGAGAGTTTTTTATTAATGATGCTAACATCAATATCACTTATTGTTGTGTCATTATCATCACCAATGATTTCATCATCGCCACCTGACTCTGTCATGACGACAATTCTTCGAAGCTGATTTATTCTTCGTACTCTGGATACTGCGAGATAGACTAAATTTGACCATTCGATGCGATTATCTACCATCCAAACAATTGTATCCGATATAGTCAATCCCTGTGAAGAGTGTATTGTTGCTGCGTATCCTAGCGTCCATGGGGATTTATTAGCACGCAATGCATCTTCAACGACATTGATATCAACCAGCACAATATCATTTAACACGAGAATCTGCTTTTCACTTCCTGACTTTGTCAGGCTTGGAATATCAACTTCAATATTCTGTTTTCGTGTATCCGATGGCCTATAACAAAGGGGTACTGGAAGCGTTGCAAATTTTTCTTTATGCAATTCAAATAACTTCATCTGAAGTGTGTCTCTGACTATTTTTCTACTTGCTACTATCAAATCATTTGGTCTCCACGTTTCCCAGAAATCATTCATAGGAGTTTCTGAAATTATTTCACGCGCTATTTCGCATTGGATTTTATCCGGTTGTAATCTAAGCAGTGCTTTGAACTCGCGTAATTGTTCATCAAGTGATCTATGGTCGGTATTAATTTCTTCATAATAGTCTACAGAACCCTTTAGCCATTCATGTGGAGATCCACCGACAAATGGTGGTGGTTGGCCGTGATCACCACACATGACGACTTTTGTGTTTTTGTTTAACAACCACTCAAGAAATGTTTTTAATACATCTAATGACACTGTGCATATTTCATCCCAAATTATGATTTCAGGAATGAATTTATCCCCCATACGCTCAGGAGTCCATTTGTCACCTTTCCATCGAAAAAAACTATGATAAGTACAGGCATTTACCCCTCGCTGTATCATCTCTCTGGCGAGTCTGTGAGTCGGTGTTAACACAATCATGTTAGTAGAAATACAAGTATTTCCACCACCACGATATAATTCAATTGCACGAGTTGTCTTTCCTGACCCACCACAACCGTTTAAATAAACTGTCTTGTATCTACATATTGGATCAGATACCGGTGGTGCATTAGAAAATTCTGATTGAATCTCATCACATTTTAAGTACTTTTCATCCATGGCAACGTCTGCGGATTCACAATACTCATGTAGCATCTCTTTTTTAAATCGCCAACGCCCCCACGCTTCCTCCGGATCTGTGAATGCCGCTACAGCTGATTTGTACTTATTGTGTATATACATCGAATCAGTGGCTACTCTAACCGCGGTATTAGGAAATCTATTTATCATCGAAAATAAATTGATAGAAGCATAAGCTAGCATAGAACTTCTCAAATGTGTGTACTGGGAATTATATCCATCACAGTAGGTAACAACCGTACCCAATTTCTCACCATTGGATAGAAAAGCATCCTTACGGGATACAAGTTTTCCCTGTTTCGTTAAATCCGTTACAAGAAAATCGTATTCAGCGACATCTATGATCAACCGCGAGGAAAATTTTGCATTGTCGTATCTTCCACCCTGGGTAAATTTACCGATTATTCTTCTTCCGAGATCTTTTGCTTGTTCTTTTTTACTTTCAAATAACTTCTTAGACCAATTTATGATTTCTTCTTCACTGAAATTCGAAGAATTTCCATCTGGACACTGTTTTCGTAGTTCGCTGATTATACGATCTAGATCGGGTTGTGGTAGCCAAACTTCTTTCTGAGCTCGATAGCATATAATAGCTTCGGAAACAATCAACGATATCAGCATGCCACAATCAATCATATATCGTAGTAACACTATTGGCATCCAGGCCTTTTCAGATAGGTGTCTACCGAGCCAAACATAACTACACGGATGTAACCCTGTAGCGAGTTCAAATGATATCACACGAGCGAATCCGGTTAAATCAAAATCAGGTAATGGTCCATTAATCGCAACACGAGTCATTTCATGCGTGGGGTGTCCAAATCGTTTAAAATAGTTACTACATTCTCCATACCCGAGAAAACTTCCAGGATAACACGCGGATATATCAATTGAAATCATACCGTCACGATGGTATTTTGTATTCCACAGTCCTCCATGACCAAATTCGATGCAACTCAATTTAACATCCTCGAGAAAATCACTTCGTGTTGGACGCCAGGAGTTTTTTTCTCTTGCGAAGTGAGCTACCACTGAAGAAATAGTAAAACTATCCGTGAGTAGTTTTTCATGGAAACTCTCTGGTGAAAAATCATTAGCGATTTTTCTCATTCTGTTATCTAATTCTTCAACGCGATATAATTCACCATTTGGTCTTACAAATTGATCAAATCCTGATTCGGAACCAGCACTACTAAGTAACCACACTGACACAGGATCATCTTTACACAACGCATGAATAGCATCAAATAATTTCTCTTCATAGAAAACATCCCCGGAAAATTCCCCGGAAAATTCCGGGGGGATATATCTCACGGTTCTATCTCGTGGAAATATTGTTACTGCAGGTGTCCACGCGTGTTCGTTATGATCAATAATTTGTATTGGCGCTCCTTGTAATTTATATTTCGGTTCGTGTAATACTTCTCCGGTTATCGTCATAACGGTTATTGGAAATCTTAATGATGTTTCTAATTTAGCTATATCAGAAATCTTTGCACCGTGCTGTTTCACTGTCAGTTCCCATTCGGTTATTTTCCTACGTCGCAGATCAGTTAGTTTATTTCCTCGGGATGCATTTGTGAAGTGTTCCATTACCCGTGTTGCTACACAATTGAGCCTTGACGAAGTCAATGGTGAATATTTCATAGGAGCTAGTTTTGCAATATCGGGTTTATCATTTAACGGATATATCCCATAAACGATTGCTGTTACGGGATAAGATCTCTCGTAGTATGGTTTGTCAATTCCAGTTAGAATTCCTGGTTTGGAATCTCTACTTACAATGACAGTTTTTTTATCCTTGAGGATTGGTTCAAATTTATCCTTAATAATCCATTTGCCTTCGACTTCGATAATGAATTTTATTCTGAAAAAATACTTCTGATTGGAATTGCTTTGTTGGGAATTGCTTTGCAATTTACCTTTGGATTTTCCACCTTTGGATTTCCATCTTTGAATTTCCCCTTTGGATGGAAATTGCTTTGCTTGAAATCCTTTGGATTTCTCACCAAGGTGTGAAATTATCTCAGCTGCTCTTTTATCGTTCATAGTAGCATCGATGATGGGTACATTGACATCTTCATCAATAATTCGAAATGTCGACCAACAGTATGCTGCACCGTCTCGGTAGAATTCATTAAAACACTCCCTGATTTTACCGAGTATAGTTCTATCACCGATTAGACGTTTTGGTGTATCAGAGACTCTATCAAGATTGAATTTAGTATTTCTCCAAGGCTTAATTTTCGATAATCTTTGGAACTCCCTATCAAGATTGAATTTAGTATTTTTCCAAGGTTTGATTTTCGATAATCTTTGGAACTCCCTATCAAGATTGAATTTAGTATTTTTCCAAGGTTTGATTTTCGATAATCTTTGTAACTCCCTATCAAGATTGAATTTAGTATTTTTCCAAGGTTTGATTTTCGATAATCTTTGTAACTCCCTATCAAGATTGAATTTAGTATTTTTCCAAGGTTTGATTTTCGATAATCTTTGGAACTCCCTATCAAGATTGAATTTAGTATTTTTCCAAGGCTTAATTTTCGATAATCTCTTGAACTCCTCCATGTTATAATTAAAACAAGTATTTAAATAGAAAAATATAGTATAATGAATCACTGCAAGTGGCTAATGATTGGATCTACAACCCCGTGTAACAAATCATGCAGAAGCGAATTCTGTGGGTATCATATGCAAAGCGTGAGAAACGGTTCAAAAGGCCCTCTCGCATGCCTCCAATGTGGGGTGGGTGTTAGAGGAAAATCGCAATTATGCCTTGCTTGTGGGGGTAAACGATACAGGGAACTAAAACGCTACTATGACAAACGAATCATTGACTCCGTCATCCTTGATAAAATCAAGGACAAAGTAATAAAAACCCCTCAAGATTATATCCAGAGATTTATAATTAAAGCAGATAATAAATTAGACAAGTAGTATTATTATACAAATGAGCCAAGATTTCAGACCTCACCCAGTGCTTGCTAATTACGAAGCCTCTAGTGATGGTGTTGTCAGGCACCGCAGACTCAAAGAACCTGTTGGGTATCTGAATAATATGGGCTATTTGATGTTTTCAGCTGGGAGGAAGAAGTATCTCTGTCACAGAGCCATCTATGAAGCATTTTACGGATTAATCGAAGACGGTCTTGTGATTGATCACATAAATGGCGTGAAGACTGATAATTGTCTTGGGAATCTTCAAGCCGTCTCGCAGCGCGATAACCTTTTAAAAAGCAACGCTGGTAAGCACGCGAAACATCCCAAGGGTGTGAAATCGTTTGATTTAGAAAATAATGAAGAGAGAAGCTTTCAGTCGATAAATGCGGCTGGAAAATATTTCGATATTTGCAGTACTTCCATTCGATTTGTTGCTGAAAAAATCATTAAAACATCTCTGTCTAAAAAAAATGGTCATAAAATAAAGTTCGTATACACTGAAACTATTTAAGGGAGATAAATCCTTTATGGATAAATCCGCACTACAATTCACACCCTACCTACTAAGTTCCCTTGTATTATGACGTCAAAGGAATTTGTCGCCTGCTATATTACCTGTACTTGACTAGGTGCGCCCACGTGACTGTAATGGAGATATAATGCATGAGTTTTCGATAGAGAATAAAACTTTTTATTGTCACTTGTGGGCTAAAACTGCATTATTAGTTTTATTTATCTACATATCTCATGTGTGGGGTGGGTGGACTAGCAGTAAAGCAGACAGCTAACTCGTTCTTTTCAGTACAGACGTTCTTTATAATCCACGCATTACCTATGTTCGCTCAGCCGGAACGCGAGTGTTTCCTATTCATTGAAGTATGTGGGCGTGGTTAAAATTCCTTGTATGTGAATGTATTTTATCTAGAGAATTATAACAGAGTATATAAAACGCTGTTTTATTAAACAACTGTATTATTTTGTTTAAAATATTTCTCATTGTTGCAGCATAAAATTGTCTATTTTAAAAATCTCTTATTGTTAAGTATACATGTCTTCCCTCTCCTCTATATTGATCGGTATTCATGTGACCTTCAGTACACACTTCTGTTTCCCACCCTGTATGATTGGTATTTCACTGACGCAGGCATGCGTGATTGATATTTACAAACAGTTAAATTAATTTTTTTTTTGTGTACTTAGTATTTTATATTCCTAAATACGATGGATACAGTAAAATTGTCTATTTTAAAAATCTCTTATTGTTAAGTATATCAGATATATATATATATATATATATATATATATATATATTAAAAAATCTCTATTCTGTATGACTAGTCCGTGGTGTAATGGTATCGTGTTTGTCTTGTAACCCCAAGAAAGTGAATCTATCTGAATTGAACCACCGCAACGTATATAACTGTATTTGGATTGAAATATCTCGATATGTTCTAGTAAATATGGATAGTTATAGCTATTTGTACTTGGATATATGTGGAGCTAAGCATGATAACGAAGCTTGAAACATCAGTATTCAACCACATCAACGTTGATATATGTATCTCTATTGATATAGCACGATGTAATTTAGTTTCGGTCTACAGATATATCTCCAAACGTAAGCTTACATGTTGCCAGATTTATCTTCATGTAGTTTGACATACGTATATCGATACATCTTCACGAAGATGGAAAAATGTAGAGATCTATCAGTCTACGTAGATTGTCATATGTAGATAGATTTATGCCAAAGAAAGTGAATCTATCTGAATGGAACCACCGCAACGTATATATCTATATTTTGATTGAAATATCTCGATCTGTTCAAGTAAATTTGGATAGTTATAGCTATGTCTACTTGGATATATGTGGAGATAAGCATGATAACGAAGCTTGAAACATCAGTATTCAACCACATCAACGTTGATATATGTATCTCTATTGATATAGCACGATGTAATTTGGTTTCGGTCTACAGATATATCTCCAAACGTAAGCTTACATGTTGCCAGACTTATCTTCATGTAGTTTGACATACGTATATCGAATTTAATGTGGATAGTTATAACTATGTGTAGGTGGTTATATAAAGAGAGATGCAGCTTAATAAAGATGGAATAATCTGATATCAGACATCTCAACTTTGATAGATGAATCTCGATTGATATAGAACTATGTGATTTGGTATCCAGCTATAGATAAGTCTCCAGACATCAAATTGCATGTTGTAAGATTTACCTTCATGTAGTTTGACATACGTATTTCGATGCATCTTCACGAAGATGGAATAATGTAGAGATCTATCAGTCTACGTAGATTGTCATATGTAGATAGATTTATGCCAAAGAAAGTGAATCTATCTGAATTGAACAACTGCAACGTATATAACTGTATTTGGATTGAAATGTCTCGATCTGTTCTAGTAAACATGGATAGACAGCTATGTGATGTTGAATATATGTTGAGATAAGCATGATAACGAAGCTTGAATCATGTGTATTCAACCACATCAACGTTTATGTATGTATCACGATTGATATAGCAGGATGTAATTTGGTTTCGGTCTACAGATATATCTCCAAACGTAAGCTTACATGTTGTCAGATTTATCTTCATGTAGTTTGACATACGTATATCGATACATCTTCACGAAGATGGAAAAATGTAGAGATCTATCAGTATACGTAGATTGTTATATGTAGATAGATTTATCCCCAAGAAAGTGAATCTATCTGAATTGAACCACCGCAACGTATATAACTGTATTTGAATTGAAATGTCTCGATATATTCTAGTAAATATGGATAGTTATAGCTATTTGAACTTGGATATATGTGGAGCTAAGCATGATAACGAAGCTTGAAACATCAGTATTCAACCACATCAACGTTGATATATGATATAGCACGGTGTAATTTGGTTTCGGTCTACAGGTATATCTCCAAACGTAAGCTTACATGTTGCCAGATTTATCTTCATGTAGTTTGACATAAGTATATCGATACATCTTCACGAAGATGGAAAAAAGTAGAGATCTATCAGTCTACGTAGATTGTCATATGTAGATAGATTTATGCCAAAGAAAGTGAATCTATCTGAATTGAACCACCGCAACGTATATAACTATATTTTGATTGAAATATCTCGATCTGTTCAAGTAAATTTGGATAGTTATAGCTATGTCTACTTGGATATATGTGGAGATAAGCATGATAACGAAGCTTGAAACATCAGTATTCAACCACATGAACGTTGATATATGTATCTCTATTGATATAGCACGATGTAATTTGGTTTCGGTCTACAGATATATCTCCAAACGTAAGCTTACATGTTGCCAGACTTATCTTCATGTAGTTTGACATACGTATATCGATACATCTTCACGAAGATGGAAAAATGTAGAGATCTATCAGTCTACTTAGATTGTCATATGTAGATAGATTTATGCCAAAGAAAGTGAATCTATCTTAATTTAACCACGGCAACGTATATAACTGTATTTGGATTGAAATGTCTCGATCTGTTCTAGTAAATATGGATAGTTATAGCTATGTGATGTTGGATATATGATGAGATAAGCATGATAACGAAGCTTGAATAATCTGTATTCAACCACATCAACGTTTACATATGTATCACGATTGATATAGCACGATGTAATTTGGTTTCGATCTACTGATATAGAATGTTCTCAGATGTATCTTCATGTAGTTTGTTATAAACATATAGATACGTCCGCACGTAGATGGAAATACGTAGATATATATAAGTTCACGTAGATTGTCATATGTAGATGTAATATTCATGTAAAGAGTGAATCTAGCTGAATTGGATACCATCGACAAAGATAGTTGTATTTGGATTGAAATAGGTCGATGTATTTTGTTTAATGTGGATAGTTATAACTATGTGTAGGTGGTTATATAATGAGAGATGCAGCTTAACAAAGATGGAATAATCTGATATCAGACATCTCAACTTTGATAGATGAATCTCGATTGATATAGAACTATGTGATTTGGTATCCAGCTATAGAAATGTCTCCAGACATAAAATTGCATGTTGTCAGATTTATCTTCATGTAGTTTGACATACGTATATAGATACATCTTCACGAAGATGGAATAATGTAGAGATCTATCAGTCTACGTAGATTGTCATATGTAGATAGATTTATCCCCAAGAAAGTGAATCTATCTGAATTGAACCACCGCAACGTATATAACTGTATTTGGATTGAAATATCTCGATATGTTCTAGTAAATATGGATAGTTATAGCTATTTGTACTTGGATATATGTGGAGATAAGCATGATAACGAAGCTTGAAACATCAGTATTCAACCACATCAACGTTGATATATGTATCTCTATTGATATAGCACGATGTAATTTAGTTTCGGTCTACAGATATATCTCCAAACGTAAGCTTACATGTTGCCAGATTTATCTTCATGTAGTTTGACATACGTATATCGATACATCTTCACGAAGATGGAAAAATGTAGAGATCTATCAGTCTACGTAGATTGTCATATGTAGATAGATTTATGCCAAAGAAAGTGAATCTATCTGAATGGAACCACCTCAACGTATATAACTGTATTTGGATTGAAATGTCTTGATACGTTCTAGTAAATATCGATAGTTATAGCTATTTGTTTTTGGATATATGTGGAGCTAAGGATGATAACGAATTTTGAAACATCAGTATTCAACCACATCAACGTTGATATATGTATCTCTAATCATATAGCACGATGTAATTTGGTTTCGGTCTACAGATATATCTCCAAACGTAAGCTTACATGTTGTCAGATTTATCTTTATGTAGTTTGACATACGTATATCGATATATCTTCACGAAGATGGAATAATGTAGAGATCTATCAGTCTACGTAGATGGTCATATGTAGATAGATTTGTTCCCAAGAAAGTGAATCTCTCTGAATTGAACCACCGCAACGTATATAACTGTATTTGGATTCAAATATCTCGATCTGTTCTAGTAAATATAGATTAGTTATAGCTATGTGATGTTGGATATATCTTGAGATAAGCATGATAATGAAGCTTGAATCATCTGTATTCAACCAGATCAACGTTTATATATGTATCACGATTGATATAGCACGATGTAATTTGGTTTCGGTCTACAGATATATCTCCAAACGTAAGCTTACATGTTGCCAGATTTATCTTCATGAAGTTTGTCATACGTATATCGATACATCTTCACGAGGATGGAATAATGTAGAGATCTATCAGTCTACGTAGATTGTCATATGTAGATAGATTTATGCCAAAGAAAGTGAATCTATCTGAATTGAACAACCGCAACGTACATAACTATATTTGGATTGAAATATCTCGATCTGTTCAAGTAAATATGGATAGTTATAGCTATGTCTACTTGGATATATGTTGAGATTAGAATGATAACGAAGCTTGAAACATCGGTATTCAACCACATCAACGATGATTTATGTATCTCTATTGATATAGCACGATGTAATTTGGTTTCGATCTACAGATATTGAATTTTCTCAGATGTATCTTCCTGTAGTATTTTATAGGTATATTGATACGTCCGCACGTAGATGGAAATACGTAGATACATATAAGTTCACGTAGATTGTCATATGTAGATGTAATATTCATGTAAAGAGTGAATCTAGCTGAATTGGATACCATCGACAAAGATAGTTGTATTTGGATTGAAATATCTCGATGTATTTTGTTTAATGTGGATAGTTATAACTATGTGTAGGTGGTTATAGAATAAGAGATGCAGCTTAACAAAGATGGAATAATCTGATATCAGACATCTCAACTTTGATAGATGAATCTCGATTGATAAAGAACTATGTGATTTGGTATCCAGCTATAGATAAGTCTCCAGACATCAAATTGCATGTTGTAAGATTAACCTTCATGTAGTTTGACATACGTATATCGATACATCTTCACGAAGATGGAATAATGTAGAGATCTATCAGTCTACGTAGATTGTCATATGTAGATAGATTTATCCCCAAGAAAGTGAATCTATCTGAATTGAACCACCGCAACGTATATAACTGTATTTGGATTGAAATGTCTCGATCTGTTCTAGTAAACATGGATAGACAGCTATGTGATGTTGAATATATGTTGAGATAAGCATGATAACGAAGCTTGAATCATGTGTATTCAACCACATCAACGTTTATGTATGTATCACGATTGATATAGCAGGATGTAATTTGGTTTCGGTCTACAGATATATCTCCAAACGTAAGCTTACATGTTGTCAGATTTATCTTCATGTAGTTTGACATACGTATATCGATACATCTTCACGAAGATGGAAAAATGTAGAGATCTATGAGTCTACGTAGATTGTTATATGTAGATAGATTTATCCCCAAGAAAGTGAATCTATCTGAATTGAACCACCGCAACGTATATAACTGTATTTGGATTGAAATGTCTCGATCTGTTCTAGTAAATATGGATAGTTATAGCTATTTGAACTTGGATATATGTGGAGCTAAGCATGATAACGAAGCTTGAAACATCAGTATTCAACCACATTAACGTTGCTATATGTATCTCTATTGATATAGCAGGATGTAATTTGGTTTCGGTCTACAGATATATCTCCAAACGTAAGCTTACATGTTGCCAGATTTATCTTCATGTAGTTTGACATACGTATATCGATACATCTTCACGAAGATGGAAAAATGTAGAGATCTATCAGTCTACGTAGATTGTCATATGTAGATAGATTTATGCCAAAGAAAGTGAATCTATCTGAATTGAACCACCGCAACGTATATAACTATATTTTGATTGAAATATCTCGATCTGTTCAAGTAAATATGGATAGTTATATCTATGTCTACTTGGATATATGTGGAGATAAGCATGATAACGAAGCTAGAAACATCAGTATTCAACCACATCAACGTTGATATATGTATCTCTATTGATATAGCATGATGTAATTTGGTTTCGGTCTACAGATATATCTCCAAACGTAAGCTTACATGTTGCCAGATTTATCTTCATGTAGTTTGACATACGTATATCGATACATCTTCACGAAGATGGAAAAATGTAGAGATCTATCAGTCTACGTAGATTGTCATATGTAGATAGATTTATGCCAAAGAAAGTGAATCTATCTGAATTGAACCACCGCAACGTATATAACTATATTTTGATTGAAATATCTCGATCTGTTCAAGTAAATATGGATAGTTATAGCTATGTCTACTTGGATATATGTGGAGATAAGCATGATAACGAAGCTTGAAACATCAGTATTCAACCACATCAACGTTGATATATGTATCTCTATTGATATAGCACGATGTAATTTGGTTTCGGTCTACAGATATATCTCCAAACGTAAGCTTACAAGTTGCCAGATTTATCTTCATGTACTTTGACATACGTATATCGATACATCTTCACGAAGATGGAAAAATGTAGAGATCTATCAGTCTACGTAGATTGTCATATGTAGATAGATTTATGCCAAAGAAAGTGAATCTATCTGAATTGAACCACGGCAACGTATATAACTGTATTTGGATTCAAATATCTCGATCTGTTCTAGTAAATATGGATAGTTATAGCTATGTGATGTTGGATATATGTTGAGATCAGCATGATAACGATGCTTGAATCATCTGTATTCAACCACATCATCGTTTATATATGTATCACGATTGATATAGCAGGATGTAATTTGGTTTCGGTCTACAGATATATCTCCAAACGTAAGCTTACATGTTGCCAGATTTATCTTCATGTAGTTTGACATACGTATATCGATACATCTTCACGAACATGGAATAATGTAGAGATCTATCAGTCTACGTAGATTGTCATATGTAGATAGATTTATCCCCAAGAAAGTGGATCTATCTGAATCGAACCACCGCAACGTATATATCTGTATTTGGATTGAAATGTCTCGATATGTTCTAGTAAATATGGATAGTTATAGCTATTTGAACTTGGATATATGTGGAGCTAAGCATGATAACGAAGCTTGAAACATCAGTATTCAACCACATTAACGTTGCTATATGTATCTCTATTGATATAGCAGGATGTAATTTGGTTTCGGTCTACAGATATATCTCCAAACGTAAGCTTACATGTTGCCAGATTTATCTTCATGTAGTTTGACATACGTATATCGATACATCTTCACGAAGATGGAAAAATGTAGAGATCTATCAGTCTACGTAGATTGTCATATGTAGATAGATTTATGCCAAAGAAAGTGAATCTATCTGAATTGAACCACCGCAACGTATATAACTATATTTTGATTGAAATATCTCGATCTGTTCAAGTAAATATGGATAGTTATAGCTATGTCTACTTGGATATATGTGGAGATAAGCATGATAACGAAGCTTGAAACATCAGTATTCAACCACATCAACGTTGATATATGTATCTCTATTGATATAGCACGATGTAATTTGGTTTCGGTCTACAGATATATCTCCAAACGTAAGCTTACAAGTTGCCAGATTTATCTTCATGTACTTTGACATACGTATATCGATACATCTTCACGAAGATGGAAAAATGTAGAGATCTATCAGTCTACGTAGATTGTCATATGTAGATAGATTTATGCCAAAGAAAGTGAATCTATCTGAATTGAACCACGGCAACGTATATAACTGTATTTGGATTCAAATATCTCGATCTGTTCTAGTAAATATGGATAGTTATAGCTATGTGATGTTGGATATATGTTGAGATCAGCATGATAACGATGCTTGAATCATCTGTATTCAACCACATCATCGTTTATATATGTATCACGATTGATATAGCAGGATGTAATTTGGTTTCGGTCTACAGATATATCTCCAAACGTAAGCTTACATGTTGCCAGATTTATCTTCATGTAGTTTGACATACGTATATCGATACATCTTCACGAACATGGAATAATGTAGAGATCTATCAGTCTACGTAGATTGTCATATGTAGATAGATTTATCCCCAAGAAAGTGGATCTATCTGAATCGAACCACCGCAACGTATATATCTGTATTTGGATTGAAATGTCTCGATATGTTCTAGTAAATATGGATAGTTATAGCTATTTGTACTTGGATATATGTGGAGCTAAGCTTGATAACGAAGCTTGAAACAACAGTATTCAACCACATCAACGTTTATATATGTATCTCTATTGATATAGCACGATGTAATTTGGTTTCGGTCTACAGATATATCTCCAAACGTAAGCTTACATGTTGCCAGATTTATCTTCATGTAGTTTGAAATAAGTATATCGATAAATCTTCACGAAGATGGAAAAATGTAGAGATCTATCAGTCTGCGTAGATTGTCATATGTGAATAGATTTATGCCAAAGAAAGTGAATCTATCTGAATTGAACCACCGCAACGTATACAACTGTATTTGGATTGAAATGTCTCGATCTGTTCTGGTAAACAAGGATAGATAGCTATGTCATGTTGAATATATGTTGAGCTAAGCATGATAACGAAGCTTGAATCATTTGTATTCAACCACATCAACGTTTATATATGTATCACGATTGATATAGCAGGATGTAATTTGGTTTCGGTCTACAGATATATCTCCAAACGTAAGCTTACATGTTGTCAGATTTATCTTCATGTACTTTGACATACGTATATCGATACATCTTCACGAAGATGGAAAAATGTAGAGATCTATCAGTATACGTAGATTGTTATATGTAGATAGATTTATCCCCAAGAAAGTGAATTTATCTGAATTGAACCACCGCAACGTATATAACTGTATTTGAATTGAAATGTCTCGATATATTCTAGTAAATATGGATAGTTATAGCTATTTGAACTTGGATATATGTGGAGCTAAGCATGATAACGAAGCTTGAAACATCAGTATTCAACCACATTAACGTTGATATATGTATCTCTATTGATATAGCACGATGTAATTTGGTTTCGGTCTACAGATATATCTCCAAACGTAAGCTTACATGTTGCCAGATTTATCTTCATGTAGTTTGACATACGTATATCGATACATCTTCACGAAGATGGAAAAATGTAGAGATCTATCAGTCTACGTAGATTGTCATATGTAGATAGATTTATGCCAAAGAAAGTGAATCTATCTGAATTGAACCAACGCAACGTATATAACTATATCTTGATTGAAATATCTCGATCTGTTCAAGTAAATTTGGATAGTTATAGCTATGTCTACTTGGATATATGTGGAGATAAGCATGATAACGAAGCTTGAAACATCAGTATTCAACCACATCAACGTTGATATATGTATCTCTATTGATATAGCACGATGTAATTTGGTTTCGGTCTACAGATATATCTCCAAACGTAAGCTTACATGTTGCCAGACTTATCTTCATGTAGTTTGACATACGTATATCGATACATCTTCACGAAGATGGAAAAATGTAGAGATCTATCAGTCTACGTAGATTGTCATATGTAGATAGATTTATGCCAAAGAAAGTGAATCTATCTTAATTTAACCACGGCAACGTATATAACTGTATTTGGATTGAAATGTCTCGATCTGTTCTAGTAAATATGGATAGTTATAGCTATGTCTACTTGGATATATGTTGAGATTAGAATGATAACGAAGCTTGAAACATCGGTATTCAACCACATCAACGATGATTTATGTATCTCTATTGATCTAGCACGATGTAATTTGGTTTCGATCTACAGATATTGAATGTTCTCAGATGTATCTTCATGTAGTATTTTATCGGTATATTGATACGTCCGCACGTAGATGGAAATACGTAGATACATATAAGTTCACGTAGATTGTCATATGTAGATGTAATATTCATGTAAAGAGTGAATCTAGCTGAATTGGATACCATCGACAAAGAGAGTTGTATTTGGATTAAAATATCTCGTTGTATTTTGTTTAAAAAGGAAAGTTATAACTATGTGTAGGTGGTTATATAATAAGAGATGCAGCTTAACAAAGATGGAATAATCTGATATCAGACATCTCAACTTTGATAGATGAATCTCGATTGATATAGAACTATGTGATTTGGTATCCAGCTATAGATAAGTCTCCAGACATCAAATTGCATGTTGTAAGATTTACCTTCATGTAGTTTGACATACGTATATCGATACATCTTCACGAAGATGGAATAATGTAGAGATCTATCAGTCTACGTAGATTGTCATATGTAGATAGATGTATCCCCAAGAAAGTGAATCTATCTGAATTGAACCACCGCAACGTATATAACTGTATTTGGATTGAAATGTCTCGATCTGTTCTAGTAAACATTGATAGACAGCTATTTGATGTTAAATATATGTTGAGATAAGCATGATAACGAAGCTTGAATCATGTGTATTCAACCACATCAACGTTTATGTATGTATCACGATTGATATAGCACGATGTAATTTGGTTTCGGTCTACAGATATATCTCCAAACGTAAGCTTACATGTTGTCAGATTTATCTTCATGTAGTTTGACATAAGTATATAGATACTTCTTCAAGAAGACGGAATAATGTAGAGATCTATCAGCCTACGTAGATTGTCATATGTAGATAGATTCATTCCCAAGAAAGTGAATCTATCTGAATTGAACCACCGCAACGTATATAACTGTATTTGAATTGAAATGTCTCGATATATTCTAGTAAATATGGATAGTTATAGCTATTTGAACTTGGATATATGTGGAGCTAAGCATGATAACGAAGCTTGAAACATCAGTATTCAACCACATTAACGTTGATATATGTATCTCTATTGATATAGCACGATGTAATTTGGTTTCGGTCTACAGATATATCTCCAAACGTAAGCTTACATGTTGCCAGATTTATCTTCATGTAGTTTGACATACGTATATCGATACATCTTCACGAAGATGGAAAAATGTAGAGATCTATCAGTCTACGTAGATTGTCATATGTAGATAGATTTATGCCAAAGAAAGTGAATCTATCTGAATTGAACCAACGCAACGTATATAACTATATCTTGATTGAAATATCTCGATCTGTTCAAGTAAATTTGGATAGTTATAGCTATGTCTACTTGGATATATGTGGAGATAAGCATGATAACGAAGCTTGAAACATCAGTATTCAACCACATCAACGTTGATATATGTATCTCTATTGATATAGCACGATGTAATTTGGTTTCGGTCTACAGATATATCTCCAAACGTAAGCTTACATGTTGCCAGACTTATCTTCATGTAGTTTGACATACGTATATCGATACATCTTCACGAAGATGGAAAAATGTAGAGATCTATCAGTCTACGTAGATTGTCATATGTAGATAGATTTATGCCAAAGAAAGTGAATCTATCTTAATTTAACCACGGCAACGTATATAACTGTATTTGGATTGAAATGTCTCGATCTGTTCTAGTAAATATGGATAGTTATAGCTATGTCTACTTGGATATATGTTGAGATTAGAATGATAACGAAGCTTGAAACATCGGTATTCAACCACATCAACGATGATTTATGTATCTCTATTGATCTAGCACGATGTAATTTGGTTTCGATCTACAGATATTGAATGTTCTCAGATGTATCTTCATGTAGTATTTTATCGGTATATTGATACGTCCGCACGTAGATGGAAATACGTAGATACATATAAGTTCACGTAGATTGTCATATGTAGATGTAATATTCATGTAAAGAGTGAATCTAGCTGAATTGGATACCATCGACAAAGAGAGTTGTATTTGGATTAAAATATCTCGTTGTATTTTGTTTAAAAAGGAAAGTTATAACTATGTGTAGGTGGTTATATAATAAGAGATGCAGCTTAACAAAGATGGAATAATCTGATATCAGACATCTCAACTTTGATAGATGAATCTCGATTGATATAGAACTATGTGATTTGGTATCCAGCTATAGATAAGTCTCCAGACATCAAATTGCATGTTGTAAGATTTACCTTCATGTAGTTTGACATACGTATATCGATACATCTTCACGAAGATGGAATAATGTAGAGATCTATCAGTCTACGTAGATTGTCATATGTAGATAGATGTATCCCCAAGAAAGTGAATCTATCTGAATTGAACCACCGCAACGTATATAACTGTATTTGGATTGAAATGTCTCGATCTGTTCTAGTAAACATTGATAGACAGCTATTTGATGTTAAATATATGTTGAGATAAGCATGATAACGAAGCTTGAATCATGTGTATTCAACCACATCAACGTTTATGTATGTATCACGATTGATATAGCACGATGTAATTTGGTTTCGGTCTACAGATATATCTCCAAACGTAAGCTTACATGTTGTCAGATTTATCTTCATGTAGTTTGACATAAGTATATAGATACATCTTCAAGAAGACGGAATAATGTAGAGATCTATCAGCCTACGTAGATTGTCATATGTAGATAGATTCATTCCCAAGAAAGTGAATCTATCTGAATTGAACCACCGCAACGTATATAACTGTATTTGGATTAAAATGTCTCGATCTGTTCTAGTAAACAAGGATAGATAGCTATATGATGTTGAATATATGTTGAGATAAGCATGATAACGAAACTTGAATCATTTGTATTCAACCACATCAACGTTTATGTATGTATCATGATTGATATAGCAGGATGTAATTTGGTTTCGGTCTACAGATATATCTCCAAACGTAAGCTTACATGTTGCCAGATTTATCTTCATGTAGTTTGACATACGTATATCGATACATCTTCACGAACATGGAATAATGTAGAGATCTATCAGTCTACGTAGATTGTCATATGTAGATAGATTTATCCCCAAGAAAGTGAATCTATCTGAATCGAACCACCGCAACGTATATAACTGTATTAGGATTGAAATGTCTCGATATGTTCTAGTAAATATGGATAGTTATAGCTATTTGTACTTGGATATATGTGGAGCTAAGCATGATAACGAAGCTTGAAACATCAGTATTCAACCACATCAACGTTGATATATGTATCTCTATTGATATAGCACGATGTAATTTGGTTTCGGTCTACAGATATATCTCCAAACGTAATCTTACATGTTGCCAGATTTATCTTCATGTAGTTCGACATACGTATATCGATACATCTTCACGAAGATGGAAAAAAGTAGAGATCTATCAGTCTACGTAGATTGTCATATGTAGATAGATGTATGCCAAACAAAGTGAATCTATCTGAATTGAACCACCGCAACGTATATAACTGTATTTGGATTAAAATGTCTCGATCTGTTCTAGTAAACAAGGATAGATAGCTATATGATGTTGAATATATGTTGAGATAAGCATGATAACGAAGCTTGAATCATTTGTATTCAACAGCAGCAGAGAGGGTGAACCTCACAACTTTCCGAGCGTCGATTCGGAAATCTGAGGCTTCCACCAAATAGTAAAAAAAATGGCGTCTATTCGATAAAATAAGATTTCCTTATATACGCCAACGTCGTTGTCATCCACCCTCTCTGCTGCTGGAACTTTCAGTTCTGGGTTAACAAAAAATAATAAATGATTTCAACCAAATATTTGATCGAGTCCGATACGATATCGAGTCCGAGGATCATGTAAATTTATTGTTACAAATCCATGCGGGGTTGACTGAGCATGACTAAAGAAATTTTTAAATTGATTGAAGTCCATATCGGAACACCATGTCTGCCAAATATTTCGTAGCGTATGTGTATCAACGCCGTTAAACACAGCAAGAATATTACAGTTATCTCTGATCACTTTTGGAATCTGAGTGTAGCGTTGAGTGACATATATCACATCAGTGTTTTTGTGACGCCCCCGGGAAAATATTCTAGCTGGGTTTTTTTGATTGTCTAACATCACATCGTCGTATACGACTAAATTGTTAATGCTCCCATCAAGGTCATCCACGGATGGCGCCTCGTCAATATCAGTTATAAAATCAATGGTATTCTCACCTTTAATTTCTGATGCATTCTCGTTAAAATCCTTTAACACTTCATAGCATCGTTGATCATCTACGCTAGGGGCAATTAAATACAACTTATCCCACTTCATCCATCTCATTATTAAATTGAGCAACAATTGCGTTTTACCGGATCCAGATGGCCCGATTATAATTGCGCGGATAGAGTTTGGTAGCGCTGCATGATGCTTAACTGGTTCTCTTATTTTAGTCGCTGAAAAATCAATTATATTCATATCTCTATACATAAATTATGGATCTATATTGTGTGAAGTGTAAAACGCGTACTAGCACAAATGATGTGACGACGGTTACAACTAAAAATAACAGATCAGCACTAACTGGTAGATGTGCAACATGTGGTATAAAAAAGTTTAGATTTATTTCTACAAAATCAAAGATTTTACAATCCGGAGATGTTTTAAAAAAAAACGAGGAGGTGATATCGCAGCCAAATTGACAAAGCTCCCTGGAACCCCATGGGCAAAGTACCCCGGAGAAAAGCACCTTCCAGGATATAGCTACTGTGGTCCCGGAACACGATTAGATATCAGACTTGATGATCAAAATCAACCCCGACCCGGTGAAGAACCAATAAACGCCATTGATAAGGCCTGTCACCTTCATGATGTTGCTTATAAAAGCAGCAACCTGCAACACAGGCATCTCGCGGATGTGAAATTAATTCATGCGTTAAATGCTATTCCTGATAAATCTTTTAAAGAAAAGTTGGCTTCGTGGTTGGTAAAATCAGCTATGAAAGGCAAATTGATGATGGGTGCTGGTAATTGAAAATGCTACCATTTTAATATGGAATCAATTTATTATTCCCCAAGAGGATACTGGAGGGGTAAATCAGCAGTACATAAACTCGCTAGCGCTGCAAAAGTGAAAAAAACTACAGCGGCGGATTGGTTATCCAAACAGGCACTATGGCAAATTTATCTACCACCACCTAAACAAATTCAATTCTCGCATTTTGATGTGACCGCTCCTAATGAAGTTCATCAGGCTGATATATTATTTCTGCCACATGATCGTGGTTACAAATACGCGTTAACCGTAGTTGATATTGCAAGTCGATACAAAGAAGCAGAACCGTTAAAAACAAAATCAGCCACTGAAGTTGCTTCTGCATTTGAAAGGATTTATCGACGAGGTCCTCTGCACTGGCCGAATCTATTGCAGGTTGATCCTGGCAAGGAATTTCAGGGTGCGGTTCTATCTACAATGAAAAATCATAATGTCACCATACGACGAGGGCATACTGCGCTACATCGCGATCAGGCCATTGTCGAACGATTTAATCGGACGATTGCTGAGCGGTTATTTGGATATCAATACGCAAAAGAATTCATTCAAGAAAAGCGATCCCGTGAATGGGTCAAAAGGTTACCAGCTGTGATTACTGCACTGAATAACGAGATTACTAGAACAATCAACATGAAACCTATCAACGCGATTAAAAAGAAGTCTATACCCGTACAACCACAAAAAGATTTCCCTAGAAACGCTAGCGTTTCCCAACCAATTCTTGGTAGTAATGTCACTGTTAGGTACTTATACGAACCAGGAGAGCTTGAAGGGGGTAGAAAAAGGGCTACTGATCCTATTTGGAGCGTCACTACGCATAAGATATCTAGTATAACACGATCAACTGGTAGACCAGCAATCTATAAACTGGATTCAACTGCTCCTCAGCGAGGATTTACTCGACAACAACTGCAAGTGATTCCCGAGGATACTCAATTGCCACCGCATGGTCTTAACTAGCGCCGTTGCGTCTATTGCACTCAAGACAAGTCAACATCACATTATTTCTGACATGACCGAGATTGTTATTTTTTCTGTCTACGGTGAATTGGCGAGGATCTTTATCTGAATAACGCCAACGCATTATACAATTGCAACTCGCGCAGTGATTATTCTGTTGTTGCTTCAGCGTAATTATTAATTCAGCATCAATATCAAATTCTCGTTGTTTTTTTTTGTCCTGTTGTTTGTAACCGGAGAGTTTTTTATTAATGATGCTAACATCAATATCACTTATTGTTGTGTCATTATCATCACCAATGATTTCATCATCGCCACCTGACTCTGTCATGACGACAATTCTTCGAAGCTGATTTATTCTTCGTACTCTGGATACTGCGAGATAGACTAAATTTGACCATTCGATGCGATTATCTACCATCCAAACAATTGTATCCGATATAGTCAATCCCTGTGAAGAGTGTATTGTTGCTGCGTATCCTAGCGTCCATGGGGATTTATTAGCACGCAATGCATCTTCAACGACATTGATATCAACCAGCACAATATCATTTAACACGAGAATCTGCTTTTCACTTCCTGACTTTGTCAGGCTTGGAATATCAACTTCAATATTCTGTTTTCGTGTATCCGATGGCCTATAACAAAGGGGTACTGGAAGCGTTGCAAATTTTTCTTTATGCAATTCAAATAACTTCATCTGAAGTGTGTCTCTGACTATTTTTCTACTTGCTACTATCAAATCATTTGGTCTCCACGTTTCCCAGAAATCATTCATAGGAGTTTCTGAAATTATTTCACGCGCTATTTCGCATTGGATTTTATCCGGTTGTAATCTAAGCAGTGCTTTGAACTCGCGTAATTGTTCATCAAGTGATCTATGGTCGGTATTAATTTCTTCATAATAGTCTACAGAACCCTTTAGCCATTCATGTGGAGATCCACCGACAAATGGTGGTGGTTGGCCGTGATCACCACACATGACGACTTTTGTGTTTTTGTTTAACAACCACTCAAGAAATGTTTTTAATACATCTAATGACACTGTGCATATTTCATCCCAAATTATGATTTCAGGAATGAATTTATCCCCCATACGCTCAGGAGTCCATTTGTCACCTTTCCATCGAAAAAAACTATGATAAGTACAGGCATTTACCCCTCGCTGTATCATCTCTCTGGCGAGTCTGTGAGTCGGTGTTAACACAATCATGTTAGTAGAAATACAAGTATTTCCACCACCACGATATAATTCAATTGCACGAGTTGTCTTTCCTGACCCACCACAACCGTTTAAATAAACTGTCTTGTATCTACATATTGGATCAGATACCGGTGGTGCATTAGAAAATTCTGATTGAATCTCATCACATTTTAAGTACTTTTCATCCATGGCAACGTCTGCGGATTCACAATACTCATGTAGCATCTCTTTTTTAAATCGCCAACGCCCCCACGCTTCCTCCGGATCTGTGAATGCCGCTACAGCTGATTTGTACTTATTGTGTATATACATCGAATCAGTGGCTACTCTAACCGCGGTATTAGGAAATCTATTTATCATCGAAAATAAATTGATAGAAGCATAAGCTAGCATAGAACTTCTCAAATGTGTGTACTGGGAATTATATCCATCACAGTAGGTAACAACCGTACCCAATTTCTCACCATTGGATAGAAAAGCATCCTTACGGGATACAAGTTTTCCCTGTTTCGTTAAATCCGTTACAAGAAAATCGTATTCAGCGACATCTATGATCAACCGCGAGGAAAATTTTGCATTGTCGTATCTTCCACCCTGGGTAAATTTACCGATTATTCTTCTTCCGAGATCTTTTGCTTGTTCTTTTTTACTTTCAAATAACTTCTTAGACCAATTTATGATTTCTTCTTCACTGAAATTCGAAGAATTTCCATCTGGACACTGTTTTCGTAGTTCGCTGATTATACGATCTAGATCGGGTTGTGGTAGCCAAACTTCTTTCTGAGCTCGATAGCATATAATAGCTTCGGAAACAATCAACGATATCAGCATGCCACAATCAATCATATATCGTAGTAACACTATTGGCATCCAGGCCTTTTCAGATAGGTGTCTACCGAGCCAAACATAACTACACGGATGTAACCCTGTAGCGAGTTCAAATGATATCACACGAGCGAATCCGGTTAAATCAAAATCAGGTAATGGTCCATTAATCGCAACACGAGTCATTTCATGCGTGGGGTGTCCAAATCGTTTAAAATAGTTACTACATTCTCCATACCCGAGAAAACTTCCAGGATAACACGCGGATATATCAATTGAAATCATACCGTCACGATGGTATTTTGTATTCCACAGTCCTCCATGACCAAATTCGATGCAACTCAATTTAACATCCTCGAGAAAATCACTTCGTGTTGGACGCCAGGAGTTTTTTTCTCTTGCGAAGTGAGCTACCACTGAAGAAATAGTAAAACTATCCGTGAGTAGTTTTTCATGGAAACTCTCTGGTGAAAAATCATTAGCGATTTTTCTCATTCTGTTATCTAATTCTTCAACGCGATATAATTCACCATTTGGTCTTACAAATTGATCAAATCCTGATTCGGAACCAGCACTACTAAGTAACCACACTGACACAGGATCATCTTTACACAACGCATGAATAGCATCAAATAATTTCTCTTCATAGAAAACATCCCCGGAAAATTCCCCGGAAAATTCCGGGGGGATATATCTCACGGTTCTATCTCGTGGAAATATTGTTACTGCAGGTGTCCACGCGTGTTCGTTATGATCAATAATTTGTATTGGCGCTCCTTGTAATTTATATTTCGGTTCGTGTAATACTTCTCCGGTTATCGTCATAACGGTTATTGGAAATCTTAATGATGTTTCTAATTTAGCTATATCAGAAATCTTTGCACCGTGCTGTTTCACTGTCAGTTCCCATTCGGTTATTTTCCTACGTCGCAGATCAGTTAGTTTATTTCCTCGGGATGCATTTGTGAAGTGTTCCATTACCCGTGTTGCTACACAATTGAGCCTTGACGAAGTCAATGGTGAATATTTCATAGGAGCTAGTTTTGCAATATCGGGTTTATCATTTAACGGATATATCCCATAAACGATTGCTGTTACGGGATAAGATCTCTCGTAGTATGGTTTGTCAATTCCAGTTAGAATTCCTGGTTTGGAATCTCTACTTACAATGACAGTTTTTTTATCCTTGAGGATTGGTTCAAATTTATCCTTAATAATCCATTTGCCTTCGACTTCGATAATGAATTTTATTCTGAAAAAATACTTCTGATTGGAATTGCTTTGTTGGGAATTGCTTTGCAATTTACCTTTGGATTTTCCACCTTTGGATTTCCATCTTTGAATTTCCCCTTTGGATGGAAATTGCTTTGCTTGAAATCCTTTGGATTTCTCACCAAGGTGTGAAATTATCTCAGCTGCTCTTTTATCGTTCATAGTAGCATCGATGATGGGTACATTGACATCTTCATCAATAATTCGAAATGTCGACCAACAGTATGCTGCACCGTCTCGGTAGAATTCATTAAAACACTCCCTGATTTTACCGAGTATAGTTCTATCACCGATTAGACGTTTTGGTGTATCAGAGACTCTATCAAGATTGAATTTAGTATTTCTCCAAGGCTTAATTTTCGATAATCTTTGGAACTCCCTATCAAGATTGAATTTAGTATTTTTCCAAGGTTTGATTTTCGATAATCTTTGGAACTCCCTATCAAGATTGAATTTAGTATTTTTCCAAGGTTTGATTTTCGATAATCTTTGTAACTCCCTATCAAGATTGAATTTAGTATTTTTCCAAGGTTTGATTTTCGATAATCTTTGTAACTCCCTATCAAGATTGAATTTAGTATTTTTCCAAGGTTTGATTTTCGATAATCTTTGGAACTCCCTATCAAGATTGAATTTAGTATTTTTCCAAGGCTTAATTTTCGATAATCTCTTGAACTCCTCCATGTTATAATTAAAACAAGTATTTAAATAGAAAAATATAGTATAATGAATCACTGCAAGTGGCTAATGATTGGATCTACAACCCCGTGTAACAAATCATGCAGAAGCGAATTCTGTGGGTATCATATGCAAAGCGTGAGAAACGGTTCAAAAGGCCCTCTCGCATGCCTCCAATGTGGGGTGGGTGTTAGAGGAAAATCGCAATTATGCCTTGCTTGTGGGGGTAAACGATACAGGGAACTAAAACGCTACTATGACAAACGAATCATTGACTCCGTCATCCTTGATAAAATCAAGGACAAAGTAATAAAAACCCCTCAAGATTATATCCAGAGATTTATAATTAAAGCAGATAATAAATTAGACAAGTAGTATTATTATACAAATGAGCCAAGATTTCAGACCTCACCCAGTGCTTGCTAATTACGAAGCCTCTAGTGATGGTGTTGTCAGGCACCGCAGACTCAAAGAACCTGTTGGGTATCTGAATAATATGGGCTATTTGATGTTTTCAGCTGGGAGGAAGAAGTATCTCTGTCACAGAGCCATCTATGAAGCATTTTACGGATTAATCGAAGACGGTCTTGTGATTGATCACATAAATGGCGTGAAGACTGATAATTGTCTTGGGAATCTTCAAGCCGTCTCGCAGCGCGATAACCTTTTAAAAAGCAACGCTGGTAAGCACGCGAAACATCCCAAGGGTGTGAAATCGTTTGATTTAGAAAATAATGAAGAGAGAAGCTTTCAGTCGATAAATGCGGCTGGAAAATATTTCGATATTTGCAGTACTTCCATTCGATTTGTTGCTGAAAAAATCATTAAAACATCTCTGTCTAAAAAAAATGGTCATAAAATAAAGTTCGTATACACTGAAACTATTTAAGGGAGATAAATCCTTTATGGATAAATCCGCACTACAATTCACACCCTACCTACTAAGTTCCCTTGTATTATGACGTCAAAGGAATTTGTCGCCTGCTATATTACCTGTACTTGACTAGGTGCGCCCACGTGACTGTAATGGAGATATAATGCATGAGTTTTCGATAGAGAATAAAACTTTTTATTGTCACTTGTGGGCTAAAACTGCATTATTAGTTTTATTTATCTACATATCTCATGTGTGGGGTGGGTGGACTAGCAGTAAAGCAGACAGCTAACTCGTTCTTTTCAGTACAGACGTTCTTTATAATCCACGCATTACCTATGTTCGCTCAGCCGGAACGCGAGTGTTTCCTATTCATTGAAGTATGTGGGCGTGGTTAAAATTCCTTGTATGTGAATGTATTTTATCTAGAGAATTATAACAGAGTATATAAAACGCTGTTTTATTAAACAACTGTATTATTTTGTTTAAAATATTTCTCATTGTTGCAGCATAAAATTGTCTATTTTAAAAATCTCTTATTGTTAAGTATACATGTCTTCCCTCTCCTCTATATTGATCGGTATTCATGTGACCTTCAGTACACACTTCTGTTTCCCACCCTGTATGATTGGTATTTCACTGACGCAGGCATGCGTGATTGATATTTACAAACAGTTAAATTAATTTTTTTTTGTGTACTTAGTATTTTATATTCCTAAATACGATGGATACAGTAAAATTGTCTATTTTAAAAATCTCTTATTGTTAAGTATATCAGATATATATATATATATATATATATATATATATATATATATATATATTAAAAAATCTCTATTCTGTATGACTAGTCCGTGGTGTAATGGTATCGTGTTTGTCTTGTAAACATAGCTATCAACTACTACGTGTTCGGTCCCCATTGCAGACACATTATTTGATGGCGAAACGGAAGATGTTTTTTTCTATTAATTGGGGGGGGGGGGTGGGGCGGTCCCCCTCAGCCAAACCAACATGGCAACCCATGCTATCGCATTCTCGGTAGCGTGGGTTGGTGTTTTTTCTAACTCATGCAACCATGAATGAGATTTCATGGGTTGCCATGTTGGTTTGGTTTACCACGCCCACATCATACCATCATCGTTCCATTGAATTATAATCCATCCTTAATTAAGTTAATTAAGTATATGTTATGCCTAAAATTTGCCGCAACACTCGAGCGGAAATATATCATACCATCATCGTTCCATTGAATTATAATCCATCCTTAATTAAGTTAATTAAGTATATGTTATGCCTAAAATTTGCCGCAACACTCGAGCGGAAATATATGGCATTGTGCCGTCCATGTTGTGACGTTATACCTCAAGCATATCTTCTGGGCGGTCTAAGATGGCGTTTGCCACCTTAGGCCTCCCGCCGGAGATGTATGTTTCGGGTCCCCCTTGGGCTTACTTGGATGCGAAGGCACCCAAGGAGTTCCAAAGATGTGTTGTCATATATGTTTTATTTTTATTAATTAGAGATACAGTATACTATATTTATAAATAAATTTATTTATATAAAAATATAAATAATGGATATCAATGATGTAAATGCTATAATTGCTGAAATCTCAAATTTAAATAATAAAGGGGTATTATTATCTGAAAGTCTCGACGTTGACAAGATTACCTCGGAATATGAAGATATTGAATATCTGTCTAGTAAGGGTCGTTATGTTTTACCTAGGATGTACAGGCTCGTGAAAGGAATTCAAAAATCCATTAATGGTTGTTTGTACGGTAACGACATTAATTTATTTATAACGCTATTTAGCACCGTTGAAGCAATACGTCAAAAGCTTGGCCAAGAATATCAAAAACGAGCTGAAATTGGTTCTAAAGTTCGTGATCTTAGAAAAATGTTAAACGAGGAGCGACCCGTATCTTAACCACGTGAGTGTTACTAAAAAATAATATAGGCTTTCGTAAATAATTTAAATAATTTATTTATTTTTTTTTAGCGTTTTTTGTAACACTTGTTACATAGGATTTTCTCCTGAAAGGATACTCATCAGTTTGGACTTGCTCATGCAGTTATGTGCATAATGGATGATCTGGTCGTAGTAGCAAGTAATCACCGCGACGCCTCCATTTTCACGTAATTGTTCTTGTTGCCGCGTCGTTAACACAAATCGTTCATCGCCATTCTCAGATATTACAATTCTGAAATCCCCAGCGATGTTATTTCTGAAACACTCGCGAATAGCGTCGTACAGTTTAACCCTGTCGAAGATGAATACGTTAGCTTGATGGTACATTATTTAATAACTAAGTTATTTAATAACTAAGCTTTTAATTATGATGGAAACCCTCCGGATTTCACATTTGAAAATTTAGTTCACAAACAATATATGGTTGGTGAATCGCTTACAACTAGATTAGCCCGAGAGCGGCTAGCAGCAATTAAAAAGTTTATACCGGTTCGAGACAGAGTTCGCGATCAACTTCAACAACGACAACAAGCGCAGACTGACTTTTCTGTGTCAAGTGAACAACTGTTCGCCCCGGTAACTAAGGCGACCAGCGATGTGAAAACAGCAACTGAACGAGCAATATACGGAGATATTCCTAAGGAAGGCAAGCGACGAGAAGTGCCTGTTCTTGGTGTGCTTGAAAAGGTAGCAGCAGAGACCGGACAAACACGCGCAGGGATACAACAGTTATCCAGTGATATAAAAACTCAGCGTGAGTATGAACAACTAGCTGATATTGATGATGAAACTCAAAGAGTTTCCACACCTGAACCACAACTTGTTGATGTCGTCACCCCAAGAGGTGTTTCCTTTATAGACAAACTCACCGAAGGAGCTATAGCAGAAATCAAACGACCTCAATTAATAAAACCCGAACATTATAAGATTTTTGGTGATTTCGCCGCCCAAAGCTTTCATTCCAGAAAAGAATTTTTAAAAGACGAGTATAAAAACAGTAGAATAAGCCGAGATGAATGGGCTGATTGGTTGTATAAAACGAATAAGGGTGTTGGCCGTTTAAATAAAAGAGAATTGGGATATAAAGAATTTAGAAGGGGAATTGAAGAGTATGATGAAACTGGTACAACTTTGAAAACAAGCGGAAAAGGATATTCGATTAAAAATCCAAAGGATGTCTTTGACTCTACCGTGACATGCCCTGGTAACATTCTCAGTGATATATCACGGTTAGAGGTTCTCATCGGAGGGAAACGAGCCGGAAATAACTCCGTCGAGATAATTAACGAGGCCGCTGATATCTGTAGACGATTATTTGCTGGTGGTATCATGGACATTAATGTATATCGAGAACTTATTGCTGAATTAGTTGAAAATCACAACGATGAAAATCTTATGGATGTAAGCGATTGATCACTAATTGAAAAACTACTAGTTTTATAACAAGATGATTATACACTATAACCATGATAAACCCGTAAGTGTCTACGTGGTGAACTCACGATTGCCTGTTTATCGCGCGTGGTACGGAGATGGTTTCGGCAATACCATTGCGGGGTTATTTACAAGAATGGCTCCCAAGGTGGCGCCGTTAGCTAAACAATTATCAATGAAAGCCATTGATGCTATCCGTGATAAGGGAATCAATTTCGTTGGAAATCTTGCAGGAAAGGCATTTTCTGCCGCGAAAGATAAAATAGCATCATTGGTGCGAAAGAAACCACGAATGACTTCGTCATCGATGACTTCGTCATTAGTGCTGCCATCAACTACAGTGATGCCTGCAAAAATCAGCAAAGCAATAAATAACGCAGTGGAAGAAAAACTAGCGCAATTGACAGCTTCGCCAGTAACAGATAACGCTATCATGAACGCGATAGCAGGAAGTGGTTTGAAACTAAAAAGAAATTCGAAGAATTTTCAACGACGATGATTACAAAGATGAAATTGCTTTGCAATTCACCAATTGAAAACACTAGTATGTTATAAATGTTTAAACGAACAGCTGATCCCGCGCTTGATATGGAAGCCCCAATGCGAAAAGACGATTCCGTCCGCGATTATCAATACTATTCCTATCATGCAATACAACCCGACCTACGATCGCGAGTTGAACTTCAAGTTCAAGATACCAGTAAATACTTTTTGCCGTGTGAAGCATTTATCGAAATCGAAGGAAAACTCGTAACAAATGTTGCAGAGGATACCCCATATGCAGATGACCCAAATATCCGAGTTGGGTTCGTTAACAATGGCATAATGGCGTTATTTGAAAGTGCAAGATATCTCATTGATGGAAAAGAAATTGAATCAATAGAACGCGAGGTTGATGTTGCAACAACAATAATCGGACTAGCGAGATATTCCGATGATTATACAAGATCGGCTGGTCCGTCTATGATGTTTGCAAAGGATACTACTGATAACGCTGACCACCTTCAATACATTAAAGTGTTAACACCGCAAGACACTTCAGTTGATAATCAACGAGAAGCAACTAATCCAGAACGTCGAGCTAGACCCGGAGCTGCGTTTGATATTCTCGGAGGTGTTAATGGTAATTTCAATCTAGGGTTTGCAACACGAAAATTAGCATTGGAAGGACAAGAGAAAAAGTTTTCGTGTGCAATTCCACTCCATCACATATTTGGATTCTGCAGAAATGTCAGAAAAGTCATCTATGGAGCCAAACACACAATCGCGTTAGTGCGAAAAGGGAATGACAACGATGCAATTTGGCGTACTGGTGCCGCTGAGGGTAAAGTTAAAATAACTAAATTGATATTGTGGATGCCAGTAATGACCCCATCAATTACCAGAGAAGAGCGGCTACTCTCATTTATGGAAACAGGTGGCAAATCATTGCTAAGTTGGCTAACAACAACGACTGATGTCAAACAGGATAATGTCGATGATATATTCACATGGCACCTGGCATCAAAACAAGGCGTTTCAGCTCCACGTCATATATTTATAGCGTTACAGAATAATGAGCGAGTTGGTAATCAACAACGCAGCCATATGATATTTGATCAGTTAGGTGTTAGAGAAGTCTCGCTGAGAATAAACGGACAACAAGAACCAACCGAGGATATACAACTTAATTACACAGAAAATCATATAGCACGTGTATATCATCGGATGCTGTCATATATGGGTCGTGATCAAAACGTTGATACTGGTTTGCAAATATCTCAGCTCGATTTTAAGAAATTGTATCCGATTTATTACTTTTCGTTAGAACATCTTGATTTAATGAGACAATCCGTTGTTGACATACATTTTAGGGCTCGTATAGCTCCTGGTGGTGTTAATTATAGAGCGGTTGCTGTCATTCTCAGCGACAAATCAATGTTGTTAGAAGGGGTTGGCGGACGAATGAGACTTGTTGATGCACCAGTGGAAAATCTGTAAATGAAACTTGAAAAGTTTCCATAGGATTCCCCCAATTAGATCAATTGAAAGAATAAATATGTTTTACAATAAAATGCCATATAGTGTTGTTAGTGTCAAGCTGACTGATGGTCAGGTCAAGAAATTGCGATCAAAATCCGCTAAGGAATGTGGAACCACAATAACGTTGAAACCAGCGCAGATGTCCGGCGGTACACATAAAATATCATTAACGGATCGTCAAATAAAACATTTCAATGATGCAATGAAAAATAAGCGAGGAGTTCAAATAGAATTTTCGAAAGCCGCAGTCGCCAACATGATAAAATCAGGTGGTATATTTCCATTGTTAGCCGCAATACCAGCATTGATTGCCGCGGCTGCCCCAGCGGTGGCGAAGGCGGCAGCGTTGGGAGCCGTTGGGACCGCAGCAGGGATGGCGTTGAAAAAGGCAACTGGGAAAGGATATAAAAAAAAGGGAAAGGGGTTGTACCTACCAGGAACCCCGTATTCATGGTACAGCGGCAAATCCGTGAACGGATCGGGTCTAAGAAAAATACCAGGAACGGTTTATTAATTGAGGAACCTATGGTTCCCAAATCTTCGATTTCCGGCCCAATTGTTGAGGGACCTATGGTTCCTATGTCCAATTTTGATTTAATTGATGCTGCTAAAAAACTAGCGATAAAAAACTTCAGAGGGGTTTTTATGAGAGATCAATTACCGAGAAAACCAAATAACGTTGAAACCGGTATCATCAATCTTGATAACAGCAGCGGATCGGGAACTCACTGGGTTGCATACGCGATTGATCCACGTGGAATTGTCTATTTCGATTCATATGGGTTAGCTCCGCCAAGCGAGTTTATGCGGTATATAAATTCCTCGATGAAACTCAAAGGGTTTCCGATTTTTTATTCCACGCTGCCAACACAACAATTAAATGATCCACCGATATGCGGCCGTGAAGTATTAAATGTCCTCGCGGAGATTTCATTAAAATCCTTTGGATCTCCGTGGAAACCACCTCATATTATTGTAAACGAATACACGAGTGGGAAATTACAAGGATCAATAAATTGAAAACACAAGTTACGCTAACAATAATGATCGATATTTGGGGACAACCTCTGTCAATGTTGGAACCCACCGAGGAAACATCTGCGGGTTCTATCGAGGATGTAAAAAAAATAATAGAAGATGAAATCGCTGAGACGTTAAATTTAACAAGTGTTGACCCGAACGAAATAGTTGTATTTCAAGATCGCCAGGGTAAATTGAAAAGCAGTAATATATCCGTGAATGACATTTTGATACGGCATCGCGCTGCCGCTGAAAACTCTATTGCACTGTATTCCAACGATGGACAACTTAAACCAGGCGCACTTGTGTCTACGATCACCGACGCGATTGCTACCAACGAACGTGAGCTGAATGATTTTATACGAGGTTATAATGCTTTTCGCAAAAATGTCGTACATAAATTTTTTGGAACCCCGCTTGTGGTTGGCATGACTCTCGCTGAAATTAAAGACTTGTTGAATTCATTCTTCGCTAACAAGGAAGCTGGAAGGATGATGACTGCTTCAGAAATCAAGGCAAATTATCTCGAGATTTTTAAAGTAAGCGAAGATCAAAAACCCACTAACGACGTCATTGGTAGATTCTTTGGAACCCCGCTTGTGGCTGGCATGACTCTCGCTGAAATCAGTGAGTTTATCGGCAAGCACACTCACAATGCCTACATCGCTAATAATTTCTTTGGTGTCCCGGCTACATCTACAATGACTCTCAAAGATATTAATATGTTTATGGTGAGACAAACAACACTTAATACCATCGTGGATAAATTTTTAGGGAGAACACCTGTGTCTGAAACCACATCGTTGACAGGCATGACTCTCGCGGAAATTAAAAGCGCTATTGACAAACAAAAGCACACCAGCGATATTGTTAATAAGTTCTTTGAGGGCAGTAGCCTCCAAGATATCACGACGAAATTTTCTAACATCGACAACCATATTAAAACCCAAGCAGAGCTTAAAGTTGAAGACCTTCTGGTTTCATTATTCTTCTCTAACAGGGAGGAGAGTAGAAAAACAATAGATCCTACCAGAATCACGGTAAATTATCTCGATATTTTCGACGATCTTTTTAACCTGAAAAGAATATCTGAAAAGGTAAAGATTCCACATCACTACACGGGCGTTAAAAATATCGTGTATACGGTTAATCATGGAACCATGGATTGGATAAGAGACGGTTATACTACATTATCCATCGGTATCTTGGGTCTCCCCGGCATAGTGGGCCCTGACTACAAGCCAACATGGGCCGATGGTATCTACAGGCTAACGTGGATCTCTATCGATCAATTTAATATGATCGCGGACGGTAAAACCTACTCTGGTGGCACCGCGACGTTAATTATGGATGGTCGCAAAAAAAGCTTTAATGTCGTCGCGGTTGATAGCTCCACCATTAGATCAAAAATAGCCTGGTGTTTAGAACTCGTAGCTCATTTTTCCGACTGAAGTACTAACAATTCCCGCTAACGATGACAAATAATTGAAAACACTAGCGGGTTTAAAATAACAATGACTTTGTCATCGACGCAATGTCGCTATGATCAGGTCAGAGAATTTCAGAATAGACTCAAAACCCTCACTGAGGAGTATCAAATAAAAATAAAAAAATACCGACGAAGAATCACCGCAATTGATGTTACTATATACTCGGTGTCAAGCGTTCTCACTGGTGCCGGAATAATACTTGCATCGGTTACAATGATTGCCCCGGTCGTAGTTCCAATTTGCATTTCTGCGGTGGCTACAATCGGGGGTATATTAACCGGGATAGCAAAAAAGATATCATCATGCAGCCAGAGTAAACTGCAGAATTACTTACTTCAATTTCATATTGCATCAACCGCATACTCGCAATTATCATTGATGATATCGTCGTCACTCGATAATACGATTATATCAGATAGTGAATTCTCAGCGATGGTCAGTATTTTTGATTCCGCGATATCGAAATTAGAGCGACAACATGAATATAATAACAATGACAACACCGATGGAATCAGAAAACACGAACCCAAAAAAACAAAAAATGATCTCAATAATATCAACATTACCAGATTGTGAGTTCTCAGTGATGGTCAGTATTTATGATTCCTCGATACCAAAATTAGAAATAAATCATGAGTATAGCAACGATGACGACACCGATGGAATTACTTCAACGAATAGTGGAGAACACGAACCCAGTACAAACGAGTATGATATCAATAACATCAACGAATCCAGAATTCAGTGTGAATTTCCCCTCTCCGGTCCCAGTGAAGGAGATAGCGCTAGCAAAACTACGAGTGTATCACAGTTGGCCTAATATCAGATCGGTTGCATTTAGTGGTCAGCAACCCAATAACACACTGGTGTTCTCGTATAAGAATAAACCCGATGGTACTCCAGAGTGGGAAACAGTTTCGTTACCAACTGGGTCGTACCAAATTAAGCAAATCAATGCTGAAATTCAGCGTAGAATAAAATCAATCACTGGAAAAGAATCAAAAATAGCTATTAATCTTCATCAACCGACGCTCTCGTCGTCGATCGAAATAAGCACAGAGGGATACATTGTAGATATATATAACAGCTCGTTAAGAACAGTGTTAGGATGGCCTGAAAAACCACCGGAAAAATCCGCCACCGACTTAACCACGGACATACAATCATATCATGAAATCAATCCCAGTTATCAAGATAATTTATCTGATATAAGAAAAGGAAGAATCGCCGATAGATTTATATTTACCAACAAAGACACATTGCAATGGGATTTTATCATTAAAAGAACAACCGACTCATCTGTTACTATTTCATTTACGCTAACTGACGTCCGTGGTTATTTTAATGAGATTAAACAATTATATGACACACAACTAGAACAACTACGGAAAACAAAATCGCAAAAACACGTTGAAATAATAAATCAGCTTATATCGGACATGAAATATATCTATGAACTAATTATTCAAACAATAATTAATGATAACAGCGACAATAAACAACGATTCCTAACCGATTACAATATCACAGAGGACAATCTGCGTAATTTCAAGTTTCCCAAATACAACGCTGATGAACTAGCAAGAATTGTTAAAACCGATATCAAAGCGCTACAAAAATCAGATTCAACTGTCCTCTTCAGGTATAATAATGATCCAGATGGTGGTGGTAGGCATATTGCCCCGCATAATGTGAATATTTCAACGGTGATTGCGCTCAATTTAGTATGTGATGCAATTGAAGGAAGCTATCAAATTAATCTAGAGCAATCAAATCAAGCTCAGCAGGGATATATTCTTTATTCGTTTGCACCAACAGCTCCTCCAGGATTCCTAATTATTGAAAACCCAATTAATCCTGTCTACATGCGATGCCATAATAATTCGTTAACGAGAATTAATTTCAAACTCACCGACCAGTCAAATAATCTGATTGATTTACAAGAAGAGGTGTTAGCGATTAGTTTGTTTGTAAAATCCTAAAAATCTTCGATTTTCAACAAAGGATTTTCGTCCTACGGACTCGATCAAATATTTGGTTGAAATCATTTATTATTTTTTGTTAACCCAGAACTGAAAGTTCCAGCAGCAGAGAGGGTGGATGACAACGACGTTGGCGTATATAAGGAAATCTTATTTTATCGAATAGACGCCATTTTTTTTACTATTTGGTGGAAGCCTCAGATTTCCGAATCGACGCTCGGAAAGTTGTGAGGTTCACCCTCTCTGCTGCTTCAACCACATCAACGTTTATGTATGTATCATGATTGATATAGCAGGATGTAATTTGGTTTCGGTCTACAGATATATCTCCAAACGTAAGCTTACATGTTGTCAGATTTATCTTTATGTAGTTTGACATACGTATATAGATACATCTTCACGAAGATGGAATAATGTAGAGATCTATCAGTCTACGTAGATTGTCATATGTAGATAGATTTATCCCCAAGAAAGTGAATCTATCTGAATTGAACCACCGCAACGTATATAACTGTATTTGGATTCAAATATCTCGATCAGTTCTAGTAAATATAAATAGATATAGCTATGTGATGTTGCATATATGTTGAGATAAGCATGATAACGAAGCTTGAAAAATCAGTATTCAACCCCATCAACGTTGATATATGTATCTCTATTGATATAGCACGATGCAATTTGGTTTCGGTCTACAGATATATCTCCAAACGTAAGCTTACATGTTGCCAGATTTATCTTCATGTAGTTTGACATACTTATATCGATACATCTTCACGAAGATGGAAAAATGTAGAGATCTATCTGTCTACGTAGATTGTCATATGTAGATAGATTTATGCCAAAGAAAGTGAATCTATCTGAATGGAACCACCGCAACGTATATATCTATATTTGATTGAAATATCTCGATCTGTTCAAGTAAATATGGATAGTTATAGCTATGTCTACTTGGATATATGTGGAGATAAGCATGATAACGAAGCTTGAAACATCGGTATTCAACCACATCAACGTTGATATATGTATCTCTATTTATATAGCACGATGTAATTTGGTTTCGATCTACTGATATAGAATGTTCTCAGATGTATCTTCATGTAGTTTGTTAAAAACATATAGATACGTCCGCACGTAGATGGAAATACGTAGATACATATAAGTTCACGTAGATTGTCATATGTAGATGTAATATTCATGTAAAGAGTGAATCTAGCTGAATTGGATACCATCGACAAAGATAGTTGTATTTGGATTAAAATATGTCGATGTATTTTGTTTAATGTGGATAGTTATAACTATGTGTAGGTGGTTATATAATGAGTGATGCAGCTTAACAAAGATGGAATAATCTGATATCAGACATCTCAACTTTGATAGATGAATCTCGATTGATATAGAACTATGTGATTGGGTATCCAGCTATAGATAAGTCTCCAGACATAAAATTGCATGTTGTCAGATTTATCTTCATGTAGTTTGACTTAAGTATATCGATACATTTTCACGAAGATGGAATAATGTAGAGATCTATCAGTCTACGTAGATTGTCATATGTAGATAGATTTATCCCCAAGAAAGTAAATCTATCTGAATTGAACATACGTTGCGTATATAACTGTATTTGGATTCAAATATCTCGATATGTTCTAGTAAATATGGATAGTTTTATCTATGTGATGTTGGATATATGTTGAGATAAGCATGATAACGAAGCTTGAATCATTTGTATTCAACCACATCAACGTTGATATATGTATCACGATTGATATAGCACGATGTAATTTGGTTTCGGTCTACAGATATATCTCCAAACGTAAGCTTACATGTTGCCAGATTTATCTTCATGTAGTTTGACATACGTATATCGACACATCTTCACGAACATGGAATAATGTAGAGATCTATCAGTCTACGTAGATTGTCATATGTAGATAGATTTATCCCCAAGAAAGTGAATCTATCTGAATCGAACCACCGCAACGTATATAACTGTATTTGGATTGAAATGTCCCGATATGTTCTAGTAAATATGGATAGTTATAGCTATTTGTACTTGGATATATGTGGAGCTAAGCTTGATAACGAAGCTTGAAACATCAGTATTCAACCACATCAACGTTGATATATGTATCACGATTGATATAGCACGATGTAATTTGGTTTCGGTCTACAGATATATCTCCAAACGTATGCTTACATGTTGCCAGATTTATCTTCATGTAGTTTGACATACGTATATCGATACATCTTTACGAAGATGGAAAAATGTAGAGATCTATCAGTCTACGTAGATTGTCATATGTAGATAGATTTATGCCAAAGTAAGTGATTCTATCTGAATTGAACCGCCGAAACGTATATAACTGTATTTGGATTGAAATGTCTCGATCTGTTCTAGTAAACAAGGATAGTTTTAGCTATGTCTACTTGGATATATGTGGAGGTAAGCATGATAACGAAGCTTGAAACATCAGTATTCAACCACATCAACGTTGATATCTGTATCTCTATTGATATAGCATGGTGTAATTTGGTTTCGATCTACTGATATAGAATCTTCTCAGATGTATCTTCATGTAGTTTGTTATAAACATATAGATACGTCCGCACGTAGTTGGAAATACGTAGATACATATAAGTTCACGTAGATTGTCATATGTAGATGTAATATTCATGTAAAGAGTGAATCTAGCTGAATTGGATACCATCGCCAAAGATAGTTGTATTTGGATTGAAATATCTCGATGTATTTTGTTTAATGTGGATAGTTATAACTATGTGTAGATGGTTATATAATGAGAGATGCAGCTTAACAAAGATGGAATAATCTGATATCAGACATCTCAACTTTGATAGATGAATCTCGATTGATATAGAACTATGTGATTTGGTAACCAGCTATAGATAAGTCTCCAGACATAAAATTGCATGTTGTCAGATTTATCTTCATGTAGTTTGAAATACGTATATCGAAACATCTTCACGAAGATGGAATAATGTAGAAATCTATCAGTCTACGTAGATTGTCATATGTAGATAGATTTATCCCCAAGAAAGTGAATCTATCTGAATTGAACCAGCGCAACGTATATAACTGTATTTGGATTGAAATGTCTTGATCTGTTCTAGTAAATATGGATAGTTGTAGCTATGTGATGCTGGATATATGTTGAGATAAGCATGATAACGAAGCTTGCATCATCTGTATTCAACCACATCAACGTTTATATATGTATCAGATTGATATAGCACGATGTAATTTGGTTTCGGTCTACAGATATATCTCCAAACGTAAGCTTACATGTTGTCAGATTTATCTTTATGTAGTTTCACATACGTATATCAATACATCTTCACGAAGATGGATTAATGTAGAGACCTATCAGTCTACGTAGATTGTCATATGTAGATAGATTTATGCCAAAGAAAGTGAATCTATCTGAATCGAACCACCGCAACGTATATAACTATATTTGGATTGAAATATCTCGATCTGTTCTAGTAAATATGGATAGTTATAGCTATTTGTACTTGGATATATGTGGAGTTAAGCTTGATAACGAAGCTTGAAACATCAGTATTCAACCACATCAACGTTGATATATGTATCACGATTGATATAGCACGATGTAATTTGGTTTCGGTCTACAGATATATCTCCAAACGTATGCTTACATGTTGCCAGATTTATCTTCATGTAGTTTGACATACGTATATCGATACATCTTTACGAAGATGGAAAAATGTAGAGATCTATCAGTCTACGTAGATTGTCATATGTAGATAGATTTATGCCAAAGTAAGTGAATCTATCTGAATTGAACCACCGCAACGTATATAACTGTATTTGGAATGAAATGTCTCGATCTGTTCTAGTAAACAAGGATAGCTTTAGCTATGTCTACTTGGATATATGTGGAGGTAAACATGATAACGAAGCTTGAAACATCATTATTCAACCACATCAACGTTGATATCTGTATCTCTATTGATATAGCATGGTGTAATTTGGTTTCGATCTACTGATATAGAATCTTCTCAGATGTATCTTCATGTAGTTTGTTATAAACATATAGATACGTCCGCACGTAGATGGAAATACGTAGATACATATAAGTTCACGTAGATTGTCATATGTAGATGTAATATTCATGTAAAGAGTGAATCTAGCTGAATTGGATACCATCGCCAAAGATAGTTGTATTTGGATTGAAATATCTCGATGTATTTTGTTTAATGTGGATAGTTATAACTATGTGTAGATGGTTATATAATGAGAGATGCAGCTTAACAAAGATGGAATAATCTGATATCAGACATCTCAACTTTGATAGATGAATCTCGATTGATATAGAACTATGTGATTTGGTAACCAGCTATAGATAAGTCTCCAGACATAAAATTGCATGTTGTCAGATTTATCTTCATGTAGTTTGACATACGTATATCGATACATCTTCACGAAGATGGAATAATGTAGAAATCTATCAGTCTACGTAGATTGTCATATGTAGATAGATTTATCCCCAAGAAAGTGAATCTATCTGAATTGAACCACCGCAACGTATATAACTGTATTTGGATTCAAATATCTCGATCTGTTCTAGTAAATACAGATAGTTATAGCTATGTGATGTTGGATATATGTTGAGATAAGCATGATAACGAAGCTTGAAACATCAGTATTCAACCACATCAACGTTGATATATGTATCGCTATTGATATAGCACGATGTAATTTAGTTTCGGTCTACGGATATATCTCCAAACGTAAGCTTACATGTTGCCAGATTTATCTTCATGTAGTTTGACATACGTATATCGATACATCTTCACGAAGATGGAAAAATGTAGAGATCTATCAGTCTACGTAGATTGTCATATGTAGATAGATTTATGCCAAAGAAAGTGAATCTTTCTGAATGGAACCACCTCAACGTATATAACTGTATTTGGATTGAAATGTCTTGATACATTCTAGTAAATATCGATAGTTATAGCTTTTTATTTTTGGATATATGTGGAGCTATGCATGATAACGAAGTTTGAAACATCAGTATTCAACCACATGAACGTTGATATATGTATCTCTAATCATATAGCACGATGTAATTTGGTTTCGGTCTACAGATATATCTCCAAACGTAAGCTTACATGTTGTCAGATTTATCTTTATGTAGTTTGACATACGTATATAGATACATCTTCACGAAGATGGAATAATGTAGAGATCTATCAGTCTACGTAGATTGTCATATGTAGATAGATTTATCCATAAGAAAGTGAATCTATCTGAATTGAACCACCGCAACGTATATAACTGTATTTGGCTTCAAATATCTCGATCTGTTCTAGTAAATATCGATAGTTATATCTATGTGATGTTGGATATATGTTGGGATAAGCATGATAACTAAGCTTGAATCATTTGTATTCAACCACATCAACGTTTATGTATGTATCATGATTGATATAGCACGATGTAATTTGGTTTCGGTCTACAGATATATCTCCAAACGTAAGCTTACATGTTGTCAGATTTATCTTTATGTAGTTTGACATACGTATATAGATACATCTTCACGAAGATGGAATAATGTAGAGATCTATCAGTCTACGTAGATTGTCATATGTAGATAGATTTATCTCCAAGAAAGTGAATCTATATGAATTGAACCACCGCAACGTATATAACTGTATTTGGATTCAAATATCTCGATCTGTTCTAGTAAATATCGATAGTTATATCTATGTGCTGTTGGATATATGTTGGGATAAGCATGATAACGAAGCTTGAATCATCTGTATTCAACCACATCAACGTTTATATTTGTATCACGATTGATATAGCAGGATGTAATTTGGTTTCGGTCTACAGATATATCTCCAAACGTAAGCTTACATGTTGCCAGATTGATCTTCATGTAGTTTGACGTATATCGATACATCTTCACGAACATGGAAAAATGTAGAGATCTATCAGTCTACGTAGATTGTCATATGTAAATAGATTTATGCCAAAGAAAGTGAATCTATCTGAATTGAACCACCGCAACGTATATAACTGTATTTGAATTGAAATGTCTCGATCTGTTCTAGTAAACAAGGATAGTTTTAGCTATGTCTACTTGGATATATGTGGAGGTAAGCATGATAACGAAGCTTTAAACATCAGTATTCAACCACATCAACGTTGATATCTGTATCTCTATTGATTTAGCATGGTGTAATTTGGTTTCGATCTACTGATATAGAATGTTCTCAGATGTATCTTCATGTAGTTTGTTATAAACATATAGATACGTCCGCACGTAGTTGGAAATACGTAGATACATATAAGTTCACGTAGATTGTCATTTGTAGATGTAATATACATGTAAAGAGTGAATCTAGCTGAATTGGATACCATCGACAAAGATAGTTGTATTTGGATTGAAATATCTCGATGTATTTTGTTTAATGTGGATAGTTATAACTATGTGTAGATGGTTATATAATGAGAGATGCAGCTTAACAAAGATGGAATAATCTGATATCAGACATCTCAACTTTGATAGATGAATCTCGATTGATATAGAACTATATGATTTGGTAACCAGCTATAGATAAGTCTCCAGACATAAAATTTCATGTTGTCAGATTTATCTTTATGTAGTTTGACATACCTATATCGATACATCTTGACGAAGATGGAATAATGTAGAAATCTATCAGTCTACGTAGATTGTCATATGTAGATAGATTTATCCCCAAGAAAGTGAATCTATCTGAATTGAACCAGCGCAACGTATATAACTGTATTTGGATTGAAATGTCTTGATCTCTTCTAGTAAATATGGATAGTTGTAGCTATGTGATGTTGGATATATGTTGAGATAAGCATGATAACGAAGCTTGAATCATCTGTATTCAACCACATCAACGTTTATATATGTATCAGATTGATATAGCACGATGTAATTTGGTTTCGGTCTACAGATATATCTCCAAACGTAAGCTTACATGTTGTCAGATTTATCTTTATGTAGTTCGACATACGTATATCGATACATCTTCACGAAGATGGATTAATGTAGAGACCTATCAGTCTACGTAGATTGTCATATGTAGATAGATTTATGCCAAAGAAAGTGAATCTATCTGAATTGAACCACCGCAACGTATATAACTATATTTGGATTGAAATATCTCGATCTGTTCTAGTAAATATGGATAGTTATAGCTATATCTCCTTGGATATATGTTGAGCTAAGAATGATAACGAAGCTGGAAACATCGGTATTCAACCACATCAACGTTGATATATGTATCTCTATTGATAGAGCACGATGTAGTTTGGTTTCGATCTACAGATATAGAATGTTCTCAGATGTATCTTCATGTAGTTTGTTATAGGTATATAGATACGTCCGCACGTAGATGGAAATACGTAGATACATATAAGTTCACGTAGATTGTCATATGTAGATGTAATATTCATGTAAAGAGTGAATCTAGCTGAATTGGATACCATCGACAAAGATAGTTGTATTTGGATTGAAATATCTCGATGTATTTTGTTTAATGTGGATAGTTATAACTATGTGTAGGTGGTAATAGAATAAGAGATGCAGCTTAACAAAGATGGAATAATCTGATATCAGACATCTCAACATTGATAGATGAATCTCGATTGATAAAGAACTATGTGATTTGGTATCCAGCTAAAGATAAGTCTCCAGACATCAAATTGCATGTTGTAAGATTAACCTTCATGTAGTTTGACATACGTATATCGATACATCTTCACGAAGATGGAATAATGTAGAGATCTATCAGTCTACGTAGATTGTCATATGTAGATAGATTTATCCCCAAGAAAGTGAATCTATCTGAATTGAACCACCGCAACGTATATAACTGTATTTGGATTGAAATGTCTCGATCTGTTCTAGTAAACATGGATAGACAGCTATGTGATGTTGAATATATGTTGAGATAAGCATGATAACGAAGCTTGAATCATGTGTATTCAACCACATCAACGTTTATGTATGTATCACGATTGATATAGCAGGATGTAATTTGGTTTCGGTCTACAGATATATCTCCAAACGTAAGCTTACATGTTGTCAGATTTATCTTCATGTATTTTGACATACGTATATCGATACATCTTCACGAAGATGGAAAAATGTAGAGATCTATCAGTCTACGTAGATTGTTATATGTAGATAGATTTATCCCCAAGAAAGTGAATCTATCTGAATTGAACCACCGCAAGGTATGTAACTGTATTTGGATTGAAATGTCTCGATATGTTCTAGTAAATATGGATAGTTATAGCTATTTGAACTTGGATATATGTGGAGCTAAGCATGATAACGAAGCTTGAAACATCAGTATTCAACCACATTAACGTTGATATATGTATCTCTATTGATATAGCACGATGTAATTTGGTTTCGGTCTACAGATATATCTCCAAACGTAAGCTTACATGTTGCCAGATTTATCTTCATGTAGTTTGAAATAAGTATATCGATAAATCTTCACGAAGATGGAAAAATGTAGAGATCTATCATTCTGCGTAGATTGTCATATGTGAATAGATTTATGCCAAAGAAAGTGAATCTATCTGAATTGAACCACCGCAACGTGTATAACTGTATTTGGATTGAAATGTCTCGATCTGTTCTAGTAAACAAGGATAGATAGCTATGTCATGTTGAATATATGTTGAGCTAAGCATGACAACGAAGCTTGAATCATTTGTATTCAACCACATCAACGTTTATATATGTGTCACGATTGATATAGCTGGATGTAATTTGGTTTCGGTCTACAGATATATCTCCAAACGTAAGCTTACATGTTGTCAGATTTATCTTTATGTAGTTTGACATACGTATATCGATACATCTTCACGAAGATGGAATAATGTAGAGATCTATCAGTCTACGTAGATTGTCATATGTAGATAGATTTGTTCCCAAGAAAGTGAATCTCTCTGAATTGAACCACCGCAACGTATATAACTGTATTTGGATTCAAATATCTCGATCTGTTCTAGTAAATATAGATAGTTATAGCTATGTGATGTTGGATATATCTTGAGATAAGCATGATAATGAAGCTTGAATCATCTGTATTCAACCAGATCAACGTTTATATATGTATCACGATTGATATAGCACGATGTAATTTGGTTTCGGTCTACAGATATATCTCCAAACGTAAGCTTACATGTTGCCAGATTTATCTTCATGAAGTTTGACATACGTATATCGATACATCTTCACGAAGATGGAATAATGTAGAGATCTATCAGTCTACGTAGATTGTCATATGTAGATAGATTTATGCCAAAGAAAGTGAATCTATCTGAATTGAACAACCGCAACGTATATAACTATATTTGGATTGAAATATCTCGATCTGTTCAAGTAAAAATGGATAGTTATAACTATGTCTACTTGGATATATGTTGAGATTAGAACGATAACGAAGCTTGAAACATCGGTATTCAACCACATCAACGATGATTTATGTATCTCTATTGATATAGCACGAAGTAATTTGGTTTCGATCTACAGATATTGAATTTTCTCAGATGTATCTTCCTGTAGTATTTTATAGGTATATTGATACGTCCGCACGTAGATGGAAATATTCATGTAAAGAGTGAATCTAGCTGAATTGGATACCATCGACAAAGATAGTTGTATTTGGATTGAAATATCTCGATGTATTTTGTTTAATGTGGATAGTTATAACTATGTGTAGGTGGTTATATAATGAGAGATGCAGCTTAACAAAGATGGAATAATCTGATATCAGACATCTCAACTTTGATAGATGAATCTCGATTGATATAGAACTATGTGATTTGGTATCAAGCTATAGATAAGTCTCCAGACATCAAATTGCATGTTGTAAGATTTACCTTCATGTAGTTTGACATACGTATTTCGATACATCTTCACGAAGATGGAATAATGTAGAGATCTATCAGTCTACGTAGATTGTCATATGTAGATAGATTTAAGCCAAAGAAAGTGAATCTATCTGAATTGAACAACCGCACGTATATAACTGTATTTGGATTGAAATGTCTCGATCTGTTCTAGTAAACATGGATAGACAGCTATGTGATGTTGAATATATGTTGAGATAAGCATGATAACGAAGCTTGAATCATGTGTATTCAACCACATCAACGTTTATGTATGTATCACGATTGATATAGCAGGATGTAATTTGGTTTCGGTCTACAGATATATCTCCAAACGTAAGCTTACATGTTGTCAGATTTATCTTCATGTAGTTTGACATACGTATATCGATACATCTTCACGAAGATGGAAAAATGTAGAGATCTATCAGTATACGTACATTGTTATATGTAGATAGATTTATCCCCAAGAAAGTGAATCTATCTGAATTGAACCACCGCAACGTATATAACTGTATTTGAATTGAAATGTCTCGATATATTCTAGTAAATATGGATAGTTATAGCTATTTGAACTTGGATATATGTGGAGCTAAGCATGATAACGAAGCTTGAAACATCAGTATTCAACCACATTAACGTTGATATATGTATCTCTATTGATATAGCACGATGTAATTTGGTTTCGGTCTACAGATATATCTCCAAACGTAAGCTTACATGTTGCCAGATTTATCTTCATGTAGTTTGACATACGTATATCGATACATCTTCACGAAGATGGAAAAATGTAGAGATCTATCAGTCTACGTAGATTGTCATATGTAGATAGATTTATGCCAAAGAAAGTGAATCTATCTGAATTGAACCACCGCAACGTATATAACTGTATTTGGATTAAAATGTCTCGTTCTGTTCTAGTAAACAAGGATAGATAGCTATATGATGTTGAATATATGTTGAGATAAGCATGATAACGAAGCTTGAATCATTTGTATTCAACCACATCAACGTTTATTTATGTATCATGATTGATATAGCAGGATGTAATTTGGTTTCGGTCTACAGATATATCTCCAAACGTAAGCTTACATGTTGTCAGATTTATCTTTATGTAGTTTGACATACGTATATCGATACATCTTCACGAAGATGGAATAATGTAGAGATCTATCAGTCTACGTAGATTGTCATATGTAGATAGATTTATCCCCAAGAAAGTGAATCTATCTGAATTGAACCACCGCAACGTATATAACTGTATTTGGATTCAAATATCTCGATCTGTTCTAGTAAATATAAATAGATATAGCTATGTGATGTTGCATATATGTTGAGATAAGCATGATAACGAAGCTTGAAACATCAGTATTCAACCCCATCAACGTTGATATATGTATCTCTATTGATATAGCACGATGCAATTTGGTTTCGGTCTACAGATATATCTCCAAACGTAAGCTTACATGTTGCCAGATTTATCTTCATGTAGTTTGACATACTTATATCGATACATCTTCACGAAGATGGAAAAATGTAGAGATCTATCTGTCTACGTAGATTGTCATATGTAGATAGATTTATGCCAAAGAAAGTGAATCTATCTGAATGGAACCACCGCAACGTATATATCTATATTTGATTGAAATATCTCGATCTGTTCAAGTAAATATGGATAGTTATAGCTATGTCTACTTGGATATATGTGGAGATAAGCATGATAACGAAGCTTGAAACATCAGTATTCAACCACATCAACGTTGATATATGTATCTCTATTGATATAGCACGATGTAATTTGGTTTCGATCTACTGATATAGAATGTTCTCAGATGTATCTTCATGTAGTTTGTTATAAACATATAGATACGTCCGCACGTAGATGGAAATACGTAGATACATATAAGTTCACGTAGATTGTCATATGTAGATGTAATATTCATGTAAAGAGTGAATCTAGCTGAATTGGATACCATCGACAAAGATAGTTGTATTTGGATTGAAATATGTCGATGTATTTTGTTTAATGTGGATAGTTATAACTATGTGTAGGTGGTTATATAATTAGTGATGCAGCTTAACAAAGATGGAATAATCTGATATCAGACATCTCAACTTTGATAGATGAATCTCGATTGATATAGAACTATGTGATTGGGTATCCAGCTATAGATAAGTCTCCAGACATAAAATTGCATGTTGTCAGATTTATCTTCATGTAGTTTGACTTAAGTATATCGATACATTTTCACGAAGATGGAATAATGTAGAGATCTATCAGTCTACGTAGATTGTCATATGTAGATAGATTTATCCCCAAGAAAGTAAATCTATCTGAATTGAACATACGTTGCGTATATAACTGTATTTGGATTCAAATATCTCGATATGTTCTAGTAAATATGGATAGTTTTATCTATGTGATGTTGGATATATGTTGAGATAAGCATGATAACGAAGCTTGAATCATCTGTATTCAACCACATCAACGTTGATATATGTATCACGATTGATATAGCACGATGTAATTTGGTTTCGGTCTACAGATATATCTCCAAACGTAAGCTTACATGTTGCCAGATTTATCTTCATGTAGTTTGACATACGTATATCGACACATCTTCACGAACATGGAATAATGTAGAGATCTATCAGTCTACGTAGATTGTCATATGTAGATAGATTTATCCCCAAGAAAGTGAATCTATCTGAATTGAACCACCGAAACGTATATAACTGTATTTGGATTGAAATGTCTCGATCTGTTCTAGTAAACATTGATAGACAGCTATTTGATGTTAAATATATGTTGAGATAAGCATGATAACGAAGCTTGAATCATGTGTATTCAACCACATCAACGTTTATGTATGTATCACGATTGATATAGCAGGATGTAATTTGGTTTCGGTCTACAGATATATCTCCAAACGTAAGCTTACATGTTGTCAGATTTATCTTCATGTAGTTTGACATAAGTATATAGATACATCTTCAAGAAGACGGAATAATGTAGAGATCTATCAGCCTACGTAGATTGTCATATGTAGATAGATTCATTCCCAAGAAAGTGAATCTATCTGAATTGAACCACCGCAACGTATATAACTGTATTTGGATTGAAATATCTCGATCTGTTCAAGTAAAAATGGATAGTTATAACTATGTCTACTTGGATATATGTTGAGATTAGAACGATAACGAAGCTTGAAACATCGGTATTCAACCACATCAACGATGATTTATGTATCTCTATTGATATAGCACGAAGTAATTTGGTTTCGATCTACAGATATTGAATTTTCTCAGATGTATCTTCCTGTAGTATTTTATAGGTATATTGATACGTCCGCACGTAGATGGAAATATTCATGTAAAGAGTGAATCTAGCTGAATTGGATACCATCGACAAAGATAGTTGTATTTGGATTGAAATATCTCGATGTATTTTGTTTAATGTGGATAGTTATAACTATGTGTAGGTGGTTATATAATGAGAGATGCAGCTTAACAAAGATGGAATAATCTGATATCAGACATCTCAACTTTGATAGATGAATCTCGATTGATATAGAACTATGTGATTTGGTATCAAGCTATAGATAAGTCTCCAGACATCAAATTGCATGTTGTAAGATTTACCTTCATGTAGTTTGACATACGTATTTCGATACATCTTCACGAAGATGGAATAATGTAGAGATCTATCAGTCTACGTAGATTGTCATATGTAGATAGATTTAAGCCAAAGAAAGTGAATCTATCTGAATTGAACAACCGCACGTATATAACTGTATTTGGATTGAAATGTCTCGATCTGTTCTAGTAAACATGGATAGACAGCTATGTGATGTTGAATATATGTTGAGATAAGCATGATAACGAAGCTTGAATCATGTGTATTCAACCACATCAACGTTTATGTATGTATCACGATTGATATAGCAGGATGTAATTTGGTTTCGGTCTACAGATATATCTCCAAACGTAAGCTTACATGTTGTCAGATTTATCTTCATGTAGTTTGACATACGTATATCGATACATCTTCACGAAGATGGAAAAATGTAGAGATCTATCAGTATACGTACATTGTTATATGTAGATAGATTTATCCCCAAGAAAGTGAATCTATCTGAATTGAACCACCGCAACGTATATAACTGTATTTGAATTGAAATGTCTCGATATATTCTAGTAAATATGGATAGTTATAGCTATTTGAACTTGGATATATGTGGAGCTAAGCATGATAACGAAGCTTGAAACATCAGTATTCAACCACATTAACGTTGATATATGTATCTCTATTGATATAGCACGATGTAATTTGGTTTCGGTCTACAGATATATCTCCAAACGTAAGCTTACATGTTGCCAGATTTATCTTCATGTAGTTTGACATACGTATATCGATACATCTTCACGAAGATGGAAAAATGTAGAGATCTATCAGTCTACGTAGATTGTCATATGTAGATAGATTTATGCCAAAGAAAGTGAATCTATCTGAATTGAACCACCGCAACGTATATAACTGTATTTGGATTAAAATGTCTCGTTCTGTTCTAGTAAACAAGGATAGATAGCTATATGATGTTGAATATATGTTGAGATAAGCATGATAACGAAGCTTGAATCATTTGTATTCAACCACATCAACGTTTATTTATGTATCATGATTGATATAGCAGGATGTAATTTGGTTTCGGTCTACAGATATATCTCCAAACGTAAGCTTACATGTTGTCAGATTTATCTTTATGTAGTTTGACATACGTATATCGATACATCTTCACGAAGATGGAATAATGTAGAGATCTATCAGTCTACGTAGATTGTCATATGTAGATAGATTTATCCCCAAGAAAGTGAATCTATCTGAATTGAACCACCGCAACGTATATAACTGTATTTGGATTCAAATATCTCGATCTGTTCTAGTAAATATAAATAGATATAGCTATGTGATGTTGCATATATGTTGAGATAAGCATGATAACGAAGCTTGAAACATCAGTATTCAACCCCATCAACGTTGATATATGTATCTCTATTGATATAGCACGATGCAATTTGGTTTCGGTCTACAGATATATCTCCAAACGTAAGCTTACATGTTGCCAGATTTATCTTCATGTAGTTTGACATACTTATATCGATACATCTTCACGAAGATGGAAAAATGTAGAGATCTATCTGTCTACGTAGATTGTCATATGTAGATAGATTTATGCCAAAGAAAGTGAATCTATCTGAATGGAACCACCGCAACGTATATATCTATATTTGATTGAAATATCTCGATCTGTTCAAGTAAATATGGATAGTTATAGCTATGTCTACTTGGATATATGTGGAGATAAGCATGATAACGAAGCTTGAAACATCAGTATTCAACCACATCAACGTTGATATATGTATCTCTATTGATATAGCACGATGTAATTTGGTTTCGATCTACTGATATAGAATGTTCTCAGATGTATCTTCATGTAGTTTGTTATAAACATATAGATACGTCCGCACGTAGATGGAAATACGTAGATACATATAAGTTCACGTAGATTGTCATATGTAGATGTAATATTCATGTAAAGAGTGAATCTAGCTGAATTGGATACCATCGACAAAGATAGTTGTATTTGGATTGAAATATGTCGATGTATTTTGTTTAATGTGGATAGTTATAACTATGTGTAGGTGGTTATATAATTAGTGATGCAGCTTAACAAAGATGGAATAATCTGATATCAGACATCTCAACTTTGATAGATGAATCTCGATTGATATAGAACTATGTGATTGGGTATCCAGCTATAGATAAGTCTCCAGACATAAAATTGCATGTTGTCAGATTTATCTTCATGTAGTTTGACTTAAGTATATCGATACATTTTCACGAAGATGGAATAATGTAGAGATCTATCAGTCTACGTAGATTGTCATATGTAGATAGATTTATCCCCAAGAAAGTAAATCTATCTGAATTGAACATACGTTGCGTATATAACTGTATTTGGATTCAAATATCTCGATATGTTCTAGTAAATATGGATAGTTTTATCTATGTGATGTTGGATATATGTTGAGATAAGCATGATAACGAAGCTTGAATCATCTGTATTCAACCACATCAACGTTGATATATGTATCACGATTGATATAGCACGATGTAATTTGGTTTCGGTCTACAGATATATCTCCAAACGTAAGCTTACATGTTGCCAGATTTATCTTCATGTAGTTTGACATACGTATATCGACACATCTTCACGAACATGGAATAATGTAGAGATCTATCAGTCTACGTAGATTGTCATATGTAGATAGATTTATCCCCAAGAAAGTGAATCTATCTGAATTGAACCACCGAAACGTATATAACTGTATTTGGATTGAAATGTCTCGATCTGTTCTAGTAAACATTGATAGACAGCTATTTGATGTTAAATATATGTTGAGATAAGCATGATAACGAAGCTTGAATCATGTGTATTCAACCACATCAACGTTTATGTATGTATCACGATTGATATAGCAGGATGTAATTTGGTTTCGGTCTACAGATATATCTCCAAACGTAAGCTTACATGTTGTCAGATTTATCTTCATGTAGTTTGACATAAGTATATAGATACATCTTCAAGAAGACGGAATAATGTAGAGATCTATCAGCCTACGTAGATTGTCATATGTAGATAGATTCATTCCCAAGAAAGTGAATCTATCTGAATTGAACCACCGCAACGTATATAACTGTATTTGGATTCAAATATCTCGATCTGTTCTAGTAAATATGGATAGTTATAGCTATGTGATGTTGGATATATGTTGAGATAAGCATGATAACGAAGCTTGAATCATCTGTATTCAACCACATCAACGTTTATATATGTATCACGATTGATATAGCAGGATATAATTTGGTTTCGGTCTACAGATATATCTCCAAACGTAAGCTTACATGTTGCCAGATTTATCTTCATGTAGTTTGACATACGTATATCGATACATCTTCACGAACATGGAATAATGTAGAGATCTATCAGTCTACGTAGATTGTCATATGTAGATAGATTTATCCCCAAGAAAGTGAATCTATCTGAATCGAACCACCGCAACGTATATAACTGTATTAGGATTGAAATGTCTCGATATGTTCTAGTAAATATGGATAGTTATAGCTATTTGTACTTGGATATATGTGGAGCTAAGCATGATAACGAAGCTTGAAACATCAGTATTCAACCACATCAACGTTGATATATGTATCTCTATTGATATAGCACGATGTAATTTGGTTTCGGTCTACAGATATATCTCCAAACGTAATCTTACATGTTGCCAGATTTATCTTCATGTAGTTCGACATACGTATATCGATACATCTTCACGAAGATGGAAAAAAGTAGAGATCTATCAGTCTACGTAGATTGTCATATGTAGATAGATTTATGCCAAAGAAAGTGATTCTATCTGAATTGAACCACCGCAACGTATATAACTGTATTTGGATTGAAATGTCTCGATCTGTTCTAGTAAACAAGGATAGTTTTAGCTATGTCTACTTGGATATATGTGGAGGTAAGCATGATAACGAAGCTTGAAACATCAGTATTCAACCACATCAACGTTGATATCTGTATCTCTATTGATATAGCATGGTGTAATTTGGTTTCGATCTACTGATATAGAATCTTCTCAGATGTATCTTCATGTAGTTTGTTATAAACATATAGATACGTCCGCACGTAGTTGGAAATACGTAGATACATATAAGTTCACGTAGATTGTCATATGTAGATGTAATATTCATGTAAAGAGTGAATCTAGCTGAATTGGATACCATCGAAAAAGATAGTTGTATTTGGATTGAAATATCTCGATGTATTTTGTTTAATGTGGATAGTTATAACTATGTGTAGATGGTTATATAATGAGAGATGCAGCTTAACAAAGATGGAATAATCTGATATCAGACATCTCAACTTTGATAGATGAATCTCGATTGATATAGAACTATGTGATTTGGTAACCAGCTATAGATAAGTCTCCAGACATAAAATTGCATGTTGTCAGATTTTTCTTCATGTAGTTTGACATACGTATATCGAAACATCTTCACGAAGATGGAATAATGTAGAAATCTATCAGTCTACGTAGATTGTCATATGTAGATAGATTTATCCCCAAGAAAGTGAATCTATCTGAATTGAACCACCGCAACGTATATAACTGTATTTGGATTGAAATGTCTTGATCTGTTCTAGTAAATATGGATAGTTGTAGCTATGTGATGCTGGATATATGTTGAGATAAGCATGATAACGAAGCTTGCATCATCTGTATTCAACCACATCAACGTTTATATATGTATCAGATTGATATAGCACGATGTAATTTGGTTTCGGTCTACAGATATATCTCCAAACGTAAGCTTACATGTTGTCAGATTTATCTTTATGTAGTTTCACATACGTATATCAATACATCTTCACGAAGATGGATTAATGTAGAGACCTATCAGTCTACGTAGATTGTCATATGTAGATAGATTTATGCCAAAGAAAGTGAATCTATCTGAATCGAACCACCGCAACGTATATAACTATATTTGGATTGAAATATCTCGATCTGTTCTAGTAAATATGGATAGTTATAGCTATTTGTACTTGGATATATGTGGAGTTTAGCTTGATAACGAAGCTTGAAACATCAGTATTCAACCACATCAACGTTGATATATGTATCACGATTGATATAGCACGATGTAATTTGGTTTCGGTCTACAGATATATCTCCAAACGTATGCTTACATGTTGCCAGATTTATCTTCATGTAGTTTGACATACGTATATCGATACATCTTTACGAAGATGGAAAAATGTAGAGATCTATCAGTCTACGTAGATTGTCATATGTAGATAGATTTATGCCAAAGTAAGTGAATCTATCTGAATTGAACCACCGCAACGTATATAACTGTATTTGGATTGAAATGTCTCGATCTGTTCTAGTAAACAAGGATAGTTTTAGCTATGTCTACTTGGATATATGTGGAGGTAAACATGATAACGAAGCTTGAAACATCAGTATTCAACCACATCAACGTTGATATCTGTATCTCTATTGATATAGCATGGTGTAATTTGGTTTCGATCTACTGATATAGAATCTTCTCAGATGTATCTTCATGTAGTTTGTTATAAACATATAGATACGTCCGCACGTAGTTGGAAATACGTAGATACATATAAGTTCACGTAGATTGTCATATGTAGATGTAATATTCATGTAAAGAGTTAATCTAGCTGAATTGGATACCATCGACAAAGATAGTTGTATTTGGATTGAAATATGTCGATGTATTTTGTTTAATGTGGATAGTTATAACTATGTGTAGGTGGTTATATAATGAGTGATGCAGCTTAACAAAGATGGAATAATCTGATATCAGACATCTCAACTTTGATAGATGAATCTCGATTGATATAGAACTATGTGATTGGGTATCCAGCTATAGATAAGTCTCCAGACATAAAATTGCATGTTGTCAGATTTATCTTCATGTAGTTTGACTTAAGTATATCGATACATTTTCACGAAGATGGAATAATGTAGAGATCTATCAGTCTACGTAGATTGTCATATGTAGATAGATTTATCCCCAAGAAAGTAAATCTATCTGAATTGAACATACGTTGCGTATAAAACTGTATTTGGATTCAAATATCTCGATCTGTTCTAGTAAATATGGATAGTTATAGCTATTTGTACTTGGATATATGTGGAGTTAAGCTTGATAACGAAGCTTGAAACATCGGTATTCAACCACATCAACGATGATTTATGTATCTCTATTGATATAGCACGATGTAATTTGGTTTCGATCTACAGATATTGAATTTTCTCAGATGTATCTTCCTGTAGTATTTTATAGGTATATTCATACGTCCGCACGTAGATGGAAATACGTAGATACATATAAGTTCACGTAGATTGTCATATGTAGATGTAATATTCATGTAAAGAGTGAATCTAGCTGAATTGGATACCATCGACAAAGATAGTTGTATTTGGATTGAAATATGTCGATGTATTTTGTTTAATGTGGATAGTTATAACTATGTGTAGGTGGTTATATAATGAGAGATGCAGCTTAACAAAGATGGAATAATCTGATATCAGACATCTCAACTTTGATAGATGAATCTCGATTGAGATAGAACTATGTGATTTGGTATCCAGCTATAGCTAAGTCTCGAGACATAAAATTGCATGTTGTCAGATTTTTCTTCATGTAGTTTGACTTTTGTATATCGATACATCTTCACGAAGATGGAAAAATGTAGAGATCTATCAGTCTACGTAGATTGTCATATGTAGATAGATTTATCCCACAGAAAGTGAATCTATCTGAATCGAACCACCGCAACGTATATAACTATATTTGGATTGAAATATCTCGATCTGTTCTAGTAAATATGGATAGTTATAGCTATTTGTACTTGGATATATGTGGAGTTTAGCTTGATAACGAAGCTTGAAACATCAGTATTCAACCACATCAACGTTGATATATGTATCACGATTGATATAGCACGATGTAATTTGGTTTCGGTCTACAGATATATCTCCAAACGTATGCTTACATGTTGCCAGATTTATCTTCATGTAGTTTGACATACGTATATCGATACATCTTTACGAAGATGGAAAAATGTAGAGATCTATCAGTCTACGTAGATTGTCATATGTAGATAGATTTATGCCAAAGTAAGTGAATCTATCTGAATTGAACCACCGCAACGTATATAACTGTATTTGGATTGAAATGTCTCGATCTGTTCTAGTAAACAAGGATAGTTTTAGCTATGTCTACTTGGATATATGTGGAGGTAAACATGATAACGAAGCTTGAAACATCAGTATTCAACCACATCAACGTTGATATCTGTATCTCTATTGATATAGCATGGTGTAATTTGGTTTCGATCTACTGATATAGAATCTTCTCAGATGTATCTTCATGTAGTTTGTTATAAACATATAGATACGTCCGCACGTAGTTGGAAATACGTAGATACATATAAGTTCACGTAGATTGTCATATGTAGATGTAATATTCATGTAAAGAGTTAATCTAGCTGAATTGGATACCATCGACAAAGATAGTTGTATTTGGATTGAAATATGTCGATGTATTTTGTTTAATGTGGATAGTTATAACTATGTGTAGGTGGTTATATAATGAGTGATGCAGCTTAACAAAGATGGAATAATCTGATATCAGACATCTCAACTTTGATAGATGAATCTCGATTGATATAGAACTATGTGATTGGGTATCCAGCTATAGATAAGTCTCCAGACATAAAATTGCATGTTGTCAGATTTATCTTCATGTAGTTTGACTTAAGTATATCGATACATTTTCACGAAGATGGAATAATGTAGAGATCTATCAGTCTACGTAGATTGTCATATGTAGATAGATTTATCCCCAAGAAAGTAAATCTATCTGAATTGAACATACGTTGCGTATAAAACTGTATTTGGATTCAAATATCTCGATCTGTTCTAGTAAATATGGATAGTTATAGCTATTTGTACTTGGATATATGTGGAGTTAAGCTTGATAACGAAGCTTGAAACATCGGTATTCAACCACATCAACGATGATTTATGTATCTCTATTGATATAGCACGATGTAATTTGGTTTCGATCTACAGATATTGAATTTTCTCAGATGTATCTTCCTGTAGTATTTTATAGGTATATTCATACGTCCGCACGTAGATGGAAATACGTAGATACATATAAGTTCACGTAGATTGTCATATGTAGATGTAATATTCATGTAAAGAGTGAATCTAGCTGAATTGGATACCATCGACAAAGATAGTTGTATTTGGATTGAAATATGTCGATGTATTTTGTTTAATGTGGATAGTTATAACTATGTGTAGGTGGTTATATAATGAGAGATGCAGCTTAACAAAGATGGAATAATCTGATATCAGACATCTCAACTTTGATAGATGAATCTCGATTGAGATAGAACTATGTGATTTGGTATCCAGCTATAGCTAAGTCTCGAGACATAAAATTGCATGTTGTCAGATTTTTCTTCATGTAGTTTGACTTTTGTATATCGATACATCTTCACGAAGATGGAAAAATGTAGAGATCTATCAGTCTACGTAGATTGTCATATGTAGATAGATTTATCCCACAGAAAGTGAATCTATCTGAATTGAACCACCGCAACGTATATAACTGTATTTGGATTGAAATGTCTCGATATGTTCTAGTAAACATGGATAGATAGCAATGTGATGTTGAATATATGTTGAGATAAGCATGATAACGAAGCTTGAATCATCTGTATTCAACCACATCAACGTTTATGTACGTATCACGATTGATATAGCAGGATGTAATTTGGTTTCGGTCTACAGATATATCTCCAAACGTAAGCTTACATGTTGTCAGATTTATCTTCATGTAGTTTGACATACGTATATAGATACATCTTCACGAAGATGGAATAATGTAGAGATCTATCAGTCTACGTAGATTGTCATATGTAGATAGATTTATCCCCAAGAAAGTGAATCTATGTGAATTGAACCACCGCAACGTATATAACTGTATTTGGATTGAAATATCTCGATATGTTCTAGTAAATATGGATAGTTATAGCTATTGGTACTTGGATATATGTGGAGCTAAGCATGATAACGAAGCTTGAAACATCAGTATTCAACCACATCAACGTTGATATATGTATCTCTATTGATATAGCACGATGTAATTTAGTTTCGGTCTACAGATATATCTCCAAACGTAAGCTTACATGTTGCCAGATTTATCTTCATGTAGTTTGACATACGTATATCGATACATCTTCACGAAGATGGAAAAATGTAGAGATCTATCAGTCTACGTAGATTGTCATATGTAGATAGATTTATGCCAAAGAAAGTGAATCTATCTGAATGGAACCACCTCAACGTATATAACTGTATTTGGCTTCAAATATCTCGATCTGTTCTAGTAAATATCGATAGTTATATCTATGTGATGTTGGATATATGTTGGGATAAGCATGATAACGTAGCTTGAATCATTTGTATTCAACCACATCAACGTTTATGTATGTATCATGATTGATATAGCACGATGTAATTTGGTTTCGGTCTACAGATATATCTCCAAACGTAAGCTTACATGTTGTCAGATTTATCTTTATCTAGTTTGACACACGTATATAGATACATCTTCACGAAGATGGAATAATGTAGAGATCTATCAGTCTACGTAGATTGTCATATGTAGATAGATTTATCCCCAAGAAAGTGAATCTATCTGAATTGAACCACCGCAACGTATATAACTGTATTTGGATTGAAATGTCCCGATATGTTCTAGTAAATATGGATAGTTATAGCTATTTGTACTTGGATATATGTGGAGCTAAGCTTGATAACGAAGCTTAAAACATCAGTATTAAACAACATCAACGTTGATATATGTATCTCTATTGATATAGCACGATGTAATTTGGTTTCGGTCTACAGATATATCTCCAAACGTAAGCTTACATGTTGCCAGATTTATCTTCATGTAGTTTGACATACGTATATCGATACATCTTCACGAAGATGGAAAAATGTAGAGATCTATCAGTCTACGTAGATTGTCATATGTAAATAGATTTATGCCAAAGAAAGTGAATCTTTCTGAATTGAACCACCGCAACGTATATAACTGTATTTGGATTGAAATGTCTCGATCTGTTCTGGTAAACAAGGATAGTTTTAGCTATGTCTACTTGGATATATGTGGAGGTAAGCATGATAACGAAGCTTGAAACATCAGTATTCAACCACATCAACGTTGATATCTGTATCTCTATTGATATAGCATAGTGTAATTTGGTTTCGATCTACTGATATAGAATCTTCTCAGATGTATCTTCATGTAGTTTGTTATAAACATATAGATACGTCCGCACGTAGTTGGAAATACGTAGATACATATAAGTTCACGTAGATTGTCATATGTAGATGTAATATACATGTAAAGAGTGAATCTAGCTGAATTGGATACCATCGACAAGGATAGTTGTATTTGGATTGAAATATCTCGATGTATTTTGTTTAATGTGGATAGTTATAACTATGTGTAGATGGTTATATAATGAGAGATGCAGCTTAACAAAGATGGAATAATCTGATATCAGACATCTCAACTTTGATAGATGAATCTCGATTGATATAGAACTATATGATTTGGTAACCAGCTTTAGATAAGTCTCCAGACATAAAATTTCATGTTGTCAGATTTATCTTTATGTAGTTTGACATACCTATATCGATACATCTTCACGAAGATGGAATAATGTAGAAATCTATCAGTCTACGTAGATGGTCATATGTAGATAGATTTATCCCCAAGAAAGTGAATCTATCTGAATTGAACCAGCGCAACGTATATAACTGTATTTGGATTGAAATGTCTTGATCTGTTCTAGTAAATATGGATAGTTGTAGCTATGTGATGTTGGATATATGTTGAGATAAGCATGATAACGAAGCTTGAATCATCTGTATTCAACCACATCAACGTTTATATATGTATCAGATTGATATAGCACGATGTAATTTGGTTTCGGTCTACAGATATATCTCCAAACGTAAGCTTACATGTTGTCAGATTTATCATTATGTTGTTTGACATACGTATATCGATACATCTTCACGAAGATGGATTAATGTAGAGACCTATCAGTCTACGTAGATTGTCATATGTAGATAGATTTATGCCAAAGAAAGTGAATCTATCTGAATTGAACCACCGCAACGTATATAACTATATTTGGATTGAAATATCTAGATCTGTTCTAGTAAATATGGATAGTTATAGCTATCTCTCCTTGGATATATGTTGAGATAAGAATGATAACGAATCTGGAAACATCGGTATTCAACCACATCAACGTTGATATATGTATCTCTATTGATAAAGCACGATGTAGTTTGGTTTCGATCTACAGATATAGAATGTTCTCAGATGTATCTTCATGTAGTTTGTTATAGGTATATAGATACGTCCGCACGTAGATGGAAATACGTAGATACATATAAGTTCACGTAGATTGTCATATGTAGATGTAATATTCATGTAAAGAGTGAATCTAGCTGAATTGGATACCATCGACAAAGATAGTTGTATTTGGATTGAAATATCTCGATGTATTTTGTTTAATGTGGATAGTTATAACTATGTGTAGGTGGTTATAGAATAAGAGATGCAGCTTAACAAAGATGGAATAATCTGATATCAGACATCTCAACTTTGATAGATGAATCTCGATTGATAAAGAACTATGTGATTTGGTATCCAGCTATAGATAAGTCTCCAGACATCAAATTGCATGTTGTAAGATTAACCTTCATGTAGTTTGACATACGTATATCGATACATCTTCACGAAGATGGAATAATGTAGAGATCTATCAGTCTACGTAGATTGTCATATGTAGATAGATTTATCCCCAAGAAAGTGAATCTATCTGAATTGAACCACCGCAACGTATATAACTGTATTTGGATTGAAATGTCTCGATCTGTTCTAGTAAACATGGATAGACAGCTATGTGATGTTGAATATATGTTGAGATAAGCATGATAACGAAGCTTGAATCATGTGTATTGAACCACATCAACGTTTATGTATGTATCACGATTGATATAGCATGATGTAATTTGGTTTCGGTCTACAGATATATCTCCAAACGTAAGCTTACATGTTGTCAGATTTATCTTCATGTATTTTGACATACGTATATCGATACATCTTCACGAAGATGGAAAAATGTAGAGATCTATCAGTCTACGTAGATTGTTATATGTAGATAGATTTATCCCCAAGAAAGTGAATCTATCTGAATTGAACCACCGCAACGTATATAACTGTATTTGGATTGAAATGTCTCGATATGTTCTAGTAAATATGGATAGTTATAGCTATTTGAACTTGGATATATGTGGAGCTAAGCATGATAACGAAGCTTGAAACATCAGTATTCAACCACATTAACGTTGATATATGTATCTCTATTGATATAGCACGATGTAATTTGGTTTCGGTCTACAGATATATCTCCAAACGTAAGCTTACATGTTGCCAGATTTATCTTCATGTAGTTTGACATACGTATATCGATACATCTTCACGAAGATGGAAAAATGTAGAGATCTATCAGTCTACGTAGATTGTCATATGTAGATAGATTTATGCCAAAGAAAGTGAATCTATCTGAATTGAACCACCGCAACGTATATAACTATATTTTGATTGAAATATCTCGATCTGTTCAAGTAAATTTGGATAGTTATAGCTATGTCTACTTGGATATATGTGGAGATAAGCATGATAACGAAGCTTGAAACATCAGTATTCAACCACATCAACGTTGATATATGTATCTCTATTGATATAGCACGATGTAATTTGGTTTCGGTCTACAGATATATCTCCAAACGTAAGCTTACATGTTGCCAGACTTATCTTCATGTAGTTTGACATACGTATATCGATACATCTTCACGAAGATGGAAAAATGTAGAGATCTATCAGTCTACGTAGATTGTCATATGTAGATAGATTTATGCCAAAGAAAGTGAATCTATCTTAATTGAACCACGCCAACGTATATAACTGTATTTGGATTCAAATATCTCGATCTGTTCTAGTAAATATGGATAGTTATAGCTATGTGATGTTGGATATATGATGAGATAAGCATGATAACGAAGCTTGAATCATCTGTATTCAACCACATCAACGTTTATATATGTATCACGATTGATATAGCAGGATGTAATTTGGTTTCGGTCTACAGATATATCTCCAAACGTAAGCTTACATGTTGCCAGATTTATCTTCATGTAGTTTCACATACGTATATCGATACATCTTCACGAACATGGAATAATGTAGAGATCTATCAGTCTACGTAGATTGTCATATGTAGATAGATTCATCCCCAAGAAAGTGGATCTATCTGAATCGAACCACCGCAACGTATATAACTGTATTTGGATTGAAATGTCTCGATATGTTCTAGTAAATATGGATAGTTATAGCTATTTGTACTTGGATATATGTGGAGCTAAGCTTGATAACGAAGCTTGAAACAACAGTATTTAACCACATCAACGTTTATATATGTATCTCTATTGATATAGCACGATGAAATTTGGTTTCGGTCTACAGATATATCTCCAAACGTAAGCTTACATGTTGCCAGATTTATCTTCATGTAGTTTGAAATAAGTATATCGATAAATCTTCACGAAGATGGAAAAATGTAGAGATCTATCAGTCTGCGTAGATTGTCATATGTGTATAGATTTATGTCAAAGAAAGTGAATCTATCTGAATTGAACCACCGCAACGTATATAACTGTATTTGGATTGAAATGTCTCGATCTGTTCTAGTAAACAAGGATAGATAGCTATGTCATGTTGAATATATGTTGAGCTAAGCATGATAACGAAGCTTGAATCATTTGTATTCAACCACATCAACGTTTATATATGTGACACGATTGATATAGCAGGATGTAATTTGGTTTCGGTCTACAGATATATCTCAAAACGTAAGCTTACATGTTGCCAGATTTATCTTTATGTAGTTTGACATACGTATATCGATACATCTTTACGAAGATGGAATAATGGAGAGATCTATCAGTCTACGTAGATTGTCATATGTAGATAGATTTGTTCCCAAGAAAGTGAATCTCTCTGAATTGAACCACCGCAACGTATATAACTGTATTTGGATTCAAATATCTCGATCTGTTCTAGTAAATATAGATAGTTATAGCTATGTGATGTTGGATATATCTTGAGATAAGCATGATAATGAAGCTTGAATCATCTGTATTCAACCAGATCAACGTTTATATATGTATCACGATTGATATAGCACGATGTAATTTGGATTCGGTCTACAGATATATCTCCAAACGTAAGCTTACATGTTGTCAGATTTATCTTCATGAAGTTTGAAATAAGTATATCGATACATCTTCACGAAGATGGAAAAATGTAGAGATCTATCAGTCTACGTAGATTGTCATATGTAGATAGATTTATCCCCAAGAAAGTGAATCTATCTGAATTGAACCACCGCAACGTATATAACTATATTTTGATTGAAATATCTCGATCTGTTCAAGTAAATTTGGATAGTTATAGCTATGTCTACTTGGATATATGTGGAGATAAGCATGATAACGAAGCTTGAAACATCAGTATTCAACCACATCAACGTTGATATATGTATCTCTATTGATATAGCACGATGTAATTTGGTTTCGGTCTACAGATATATCTCCAAACGTAAGCTTACATGTTGCCAGACTTATCTTCATGTAGTTTGACATACGTATATCGATACATCTTCACGAAGATGGAAAAATGTAGAGATCTATCAGTCTACGTAGATTGTCATATGTAGATAGATTTATGCCAAAGAAAGTGAATCTATTTTAATTTAACCACGGCAACGTATATAACTGTATTTGGATTGAAATGTCTCGATCTGTTCTAGTAAATATGGATAGTTATAGCTATGTCTACTTGGATATATGTTGAGATTAGAATGATAACGAAGCTTGAAACATCGGTATACAACCACATCAACGATGATTTATGTATCTCTATTGATCTAGCACGATGTAATTTGGTTTCGATCTACAGATATTGAATGTTCTCAGATGTATCTTCATGTAGTATTTTATAGGTATATTGATACGTCCGCACGTAGATGGAAATACGTAGATGCATATAAGTTCACGTAGATTGTCATATGTAGATGTAATATTCATGTAAAGAGTGAATCTAGCTGAATTGGATACCATCGACAAAGAGAGTTGTATTTGGATTGAAATATCTCGTTGTATTTTGTTTAATGTGGATAGTTATAACTATGTGTAGGTGGTTATATAAAGAGAGATGCAGCTTAATAAAGATGGAATAATCTGATATCAGACATCTCAACTTTGATAGATGAATCTCGATTGATATAGAACTATGTGATTTGGTATCCAGCTATAGATAAGTCTCCAGACATCAAATTGCATGTTGTAAGATTTACCTTCATGTAGTTTGACATACGTATATCGATACATCTTCACGAAGATGGAATAATGTAGAGATCTATCAGTCTACGTAGATTGTCATATGTAGATAGATGTATCCCCAAGAAAGTGAATCTATCTGAATTGAACCACCGCAACGTATATAACTGTATTTGGATTCAAATATCTCGATCTGTTCTAGTAAATACAGATAGTTATAGCTATGTGATGTTGGATATATGTTGAGATAAGCATGATAACGAAGCTTGAATCATGTGTATTCAACCACATCAACGTTTATGTATGTATCACGATTGATATAGCAGGATGTAATTTGGTTTCGGTCTACAGATATATCTCCAAACGTAAGCTTACATGTTGTCAGATTTATCTTTATGTAGTTTGACATACGTATATCGATACATCTTCACGAAGATGGAATAATGTAGAGATCTATCAGTCTACGTAGATTGTCATATGTAGATAGATTTATCCCCAAGAAAGTGAATCTATCTGAATCGAACCACCGCAACGTATATAACTGTATTTGGATTGAAATGTCTCGATATGTTCTAGTAAATATGGATTGTTATAGCTATGTGATGTTGCATATATGTTGAGATAAGCATGATAACGAAGCTTGAAACATCAGTATTCAACCACATCAACGTTGATATATGTATCACGATTGATATAGCAAGATGTAATTTGGTTTCGGTCTACTGATATATCTCCAAACGTAAACTTACATGTTGCCAGATTTATCTTCATGAAGTTTCACATACGTATATCGATACATCTTCACGAAGATGGAATAATGTAGAGATCTATCAGTCTACGTAGATTGTCATATGTAGATAGATTTATGCCAAAGAAAGTGAATCTATCTGAATTGAACAACCGCAACGTATATAACTATATTTGGATTGAAATATCTCGATCTGTTCAAGTAAATATGGATAGTTATAGCTATGTCTACTTGGATATATGTTGAGATTAGAATGATAACGAAGCTTGAAACATCGGTATTCAACCACATCAACGATGATTTATGTATCTCTATTGATATAGCACGATGTAATTTGGTTTCGATCTACAGATATTGAATTTTCTCAGATGTATCTTCCTGTAGTATTTTATAGGTATATTGATACGTCCGCACGTAGATGGAAATACGTAGATACATATAAGTTCACGTAGATTGTCATATGTAGATGTAATATTCATGTAAAGAGTGAATCTAGCTGAATTGGATACCATCGACAAAGATAGTTGTATTTGGATTGAAATATCTCGATGTATTTTGTTTAATGTGGATAGTTATAACTATGTGTAGGTGGTTATATAATGAGAGATGCAGCTTAACAAAAGATGGAATAATCTGATATCAGACATCTCAACTTTGATAGATGAATCTCGATTGATATAGAACTATGTGATTTGGTATCCAGCTATAGATAAGTCTCCAGACATCAAATTGCATGTTGTAAGATTTACCTTCATGTAGTTTGACATACGTATTTCGATACATCTTCACGAAGATGGAATAATGTCGAGATCTATCAGTCTACGTAGATTGTCATATGTAGATAGATTTATGCCAAAGAAAGTGAATCTATCTGAATTGAACAACCGCAACGTATATAACTGTATTTGGATTGAAATGTCTCGATCTGTTCTAGTAAACATGGATAGACAGCTATGTGATGTTGAATATATGTTGAGATAAGCATGATAACGAAGCTTGAATCATGTGTATTCAACCACATCAACGTTTATGTATGTATCACGATTGATATAGCAGGATGTAATTTGGTTTCGGTCTACAGATATATCTCCAAACGTAAGCTTACATGTTGTCAGATTTATCTTCATGTAGTTTGACATACGTATATCGATACATCTTCACGAAGATGGAAAAATGTAGAGATCTATCAGTATACGTAGATTGTTATATGTAGATAGATTTATCCCCAAGAAAGTGAATCTATCTGAATTGAACCACCGCAACGTATATAACTGTATTTGAATTGAAATGTCTCGATATATTCTAGTAAATATGGATAGTTATAGCTATTTGAACTTGGATATATGTGGAGCTAAGCATGATAACGAAGCTTGAAACATCAGTTTTCAACCACATCAACGTTGATATATGTATCTCTATTGATATAGCACGGTGTAATTTGGTTTCGGTCTACAGATATATCTCCAAACGTAAGCTTACATGTTGCCAGATTTATCTTCATGTAGTTTGACATACGTATATTGATACATCTTCACGAAGATGGAAAAATGTAGAGATCTATCAGTCTACGTAGATTGTCATATGTAGATAGATTTATGCCAAAGAAAGTGAATCTATCTGAATTGAACCACCGCAACGTATATAACTATATTTTGATTGAAATATCTCGATCTGTTCAAGTAAATTTGGATAGTTATAGCTATGTCTACTTGGATATATGTGGAGATAAGCATGATAACGAAGCTTGAAACATCAGTATTCAACCACATGAACGTTGATATATGTATCTCTATTGATATAGCACGATGTAATTTGGTTTCGGTCTACAGATATATCTCCAAACGTAAGCTTACATGTTGCCAGACTTATCTTCATGTAGTTTGACATACGTATATCGATACATCTTCACGAAGATGAAAAAATGTAGAGATCTATCAGTCTACTTAGATTGTCATATGTAGATAGATTTATGCCAAAGAAAGTGAATCTATCTTAATTTAACCACGGCAACGTATATAACTGTATTTGGATTGAAATGTCTCGATCTGTTCTAGTAAATATGGATAGTTATAGCTATGTGATGTTGGATATATGATGAGATAAGCATGATAACGAAGCTTGAATCATCTGTATTCAACCACATCAACGTTTATATATGTATCACGATTGATATAGCACGATGTAATTTGGTTTCGATCTACTGATATAGAATGTTCTCAGATGTATCTTCATGTAGTTTGTTATAAACATATAGATACGTCCGCACGTAGATGGAAATACGAAGATATATATAAGTTCACGTAGATTGTCATATGTAGATGTAATATTCATGTAAAGAGTGAATCTAGCTGAATTGGATACCATCGACAAAGATAGTTGTATTTGGATTGAAATAGGTCGATGTATTTTGTTTAATGTGGATAGTTATAACTATGTGTAGGTGGTTATATAATGAGAGATGCAGCTTAACAAAGATGGAATAATCTGATATCAGACATCTCAACTTTGATAGATGAATCTCGATTGATATAGAACTATGTGATTTGGTATCCAGCTATAGAAATGTCTCCAGACATAAAATTGCATGTTGTCAGATTTATCTTCATGTAGTTTGACATACGTATATAGATACATGTTCACGAAGATGGAATAATGTAGAGATCTATCAGTCTACGTAGATTGTCATATGTAGATAGATTTATCCCCAAGAAAGTGAATCTATCTGAATTGAACCACCGCAACGTATATAACTGTATTTGGATTGAAATATCTCGATATGTTCTAGTAAATATGGATAGTTATAGCTATTTGTACTTGGATATATGTGGAGATAAGCATGATAACGAAGCTTGAAACATCAGTATTCAACCACATCAACGTTGATATATGTATCTCTATTGATATAGCACGATGTAATTTAGTTTCGGTCTACAGATATATCTCCAAACGTAAGCTTACATGTTGCCAGATTTATCTTCATGTAGTTTGACATACGTATATCGATACATCTTCACGAAGATGGAAAAATGTAGAGATCTATCAGTCTACGTAGATTGTCATATGTAGATAGATTTATGCCAAAGAAAGTGAATCTATCTGAATGGAACCACCTCAACGTATATAACTGTATTTGGATTGAAATGTCTTGATACGTTCTAGTAAATATCGATAGTTATAGCTATTTGTTTTTGGATATATGTGGAGCTAAGGATGATAACGAATTTTGAAACATCAGTATTCAACCACATCAACGTTGATATATGTATCTCTAATCATATAGCACGATGTAATTTGGTTTCGGTCTACAGATATATCTCCAAACGTAAGCTTACATGTTGTCAGATTTATCTTTATGTAGTTTGACATACGTATATCGATATATCTTCACGAAGATGGAATAATGTAGAGATCTATCAGTCTACGTAGATGGTCATATGTAGATAGATTTGTTCCCAAGAAAGTGAATCTCTCTGAATTGAACCACCGCAACGTATATAACTGTATTTGGATTCAAATATCTCGATCTGTTCTAGTAAATATAGATAGTTATAGCTATGTGATGTTGGATATATCTTGAGATAAGCATGATAATGAAGCTTGAATCATCTGTATTCAACCAGATCAACGTTTATATATGTATCACGATTGATATAGCACGATGTAATTTGGTTTCGGTCTACAGATATATCTCCAAACGTAAGCTTACATGTTGCCAGATTTATCTTCATGAAGTTTGACATACGTATATCGATACATCTTCACGAGGATGGAATAATGTAGAGATCTATCAGTCTACGTAGATTGTCATATGTAGATAGATTTATGCCAAAGAAAGTGAATCTATCTGAATTGAACAACCGCAACGTATATAACTATATTTGGATTGAAATATCTCGATCTGTTCAAGTAAATATGGATAGTTATAGCTATGTCTACTTGGATATATGTTGAGATTAGAATGATAACGAAGCTTGAAACATCGGTATTCAACCACATCAACGATGATTTATGTATCTCTATTGATATAGCACGATGTAATTTGGTTTCGATCTACAGATATTGAATTTTCTCAGATGTATCTTCCTGTTGTATTTTATAGGTATATTGATACGTCCGCACGTAGATGGAAATACGTAGATACATATAAGTTCACGTAGATTGTCATATGTAGATGTAATATTCATGTAAAGAGTGAATCTAGCTGAATTGGATACCATCGACAAAGATAGTTGTATTTGGATTGAAATATCTCGATGTATTTTGTTTAATGTGGATAGTTATAACTATGTGTAGGTGGTTATAGAATAAGAGATGCAGCTTAACAAAGATGGAATAATCTGATATCAGACATCTCAACTTTGATAGATGAATCTCGATTGATAAAGAACTATGTGATTTGGTATCCAGCTATAGATAAGTCTCCAGACATCAAATAGCATGTTGTAAGATTAACCTTCATGTAGTTTGACATACGTATATCGATACATCTTCACGAAGATGGAATAATGTAGAGATCTATCAGTCTACGTAGATTGTCATATGTAGATAGATTTATCCCCAAGAAAGTGAATCTATCTGAATTGAACCACCGCAACGTATATAACTGTATTTGGATTGAAATGTCTCGATCTGTTCTAGTAAACATGGATAGACAGCTATGTGATGTTGAATATATGTTGAGATAAGCATGATAACGAAGCTTGAATCATGTGTATTCAACCACATCAACGTTTATGTATGTATCACGATTGATATAGCAGGATGTAATTTGGTTTCGGTCTACAGATATATCTCCAAACGTAAGCTTACATGTTGTCAGATTTATCTTCATGTAGTTTGACATACGTATATCGATACATCTTCACGAAGATGGAAAAATGTAGAGATCTATGAGTCTACGTAGATTGTTATATGTAGATAGATTTATCCCCAAGAAAGTGAATCTATCTGAATTGAACCACCGCAACGTATATAACTGTATTTGGATTGAAATGTCTCGATCTGTTCTAGTAAATATGGATAGTTATAGCTATTTGAACTTGGATATATGTGGAGCTAAGCATGATAACGAAGCTTGAAACATCAGTATTCAACCACATTAACGTTGCTATATGTATCTCTATTGATATAGCCGGATGTAATTTGGTTTCGGTCTACAGATATATCTCCAAACGTAAGCTTACATGTTGCCAGATTTATCTTCATGTAGTTTGACATACGTATATCGATACATCTTCACGAAGATGGAAAAATGTAGAGATCGATCAGTCTACGTAGATTGTCATATGTAGATAGATTTATGCCAAAGAAAGTGAATCTATCTGAATTGAACCACCGCAACGTATATAACTATATTTTGATTGAAATATCTCGATCTGTTCAAGTAAATATGGATAGTTATATCTATGTCTACTTGGATATATGTGGAGATAAGCATGATAACGAAGCTAGAAACATCAGTATTCAACCACATCAACGTTGATATATGTATCTCTATTGATATAGCATGATGTAATTTGGTTTCGGTCTACAGATATATCTCCAAACGTAAGCTTACATGTTGCCAGATTTATCTTCATGTAGTTTGACATACGTATATCGATACATCTTCACGAAGATGGAAAAATGTAGAGATCTATCAGTCTACGTAGATTGTCATATGTAGATAGATTTATGCCAAAGAAAGTGAATCTATCTGAATTGAACCACCGCAACGTATATAACTATATTTTGATTGAAATATCTCGATCTGTTCAAGTAAATATGGATAGTTATAGCTATGTCTACTTGGATATATGTGGAGATAAGCATGATAACGAAGCTTGAAACATCAGTATTCAACCATATCAACGTTGATATATGTATCTCTATTGATATAGCACGATGTAATTTGGTTTCGGTCTACAGATATATCTCCAAACGTAAGCTTACAAGTTGCCAGATTTATCTTCATGTACTTTGACATACGTATATCGATACATCTTCACGAAGATGGAAAAATGTAGAGATCTATCAGTCTACGTAGATTGTCATATGTAGATTTATGCCAAAGAAAGTGAATCTATCTGAATTGAACCACGGCAACGTATATAACTGTATTTGGATTCAAATATCTCGATCTGTTCTAGTAAATATGGATAGTTATAGCTATGTGATGTTGGATATATGTTGAGATCAGCATGATAACGATGCTTGAATCATCTGTATTCAACCACATCATCGTTTATATATGTATCACGATTGATATAGCAGGATGTAATTTGGTTTCGGTCTACAGATATATCTCCAAACGTAAGCTTACATGTTGCCAGATTTATCTTCATGTAGTTTGACATACGTATATCGATACATCTTCAAGAACATGGAATAATGTAGAGATCTATCAGTCTACGTAGATTGTCATATGTAGATAGATTTATCCCCAAGAAAGTGGATCTATCTGAATCGAACCACCGCAACGTATATATCTGTATTTGGATTGAAATGTCTCGATATGTTCTAGTAAATATGGATAGTTATAGCTATTTGTACTTGGATATATGTGGAGCTAAGCTTGATAACGAAGCTTGAAACAACAGTATTCAACCACATCAACGTTTATATATGTATCTCTATTGATATAGCACGATGTAATTTGGTTTCGGTCTACAGATATATCTCCAAACGTAAGCTTACATGTTGCCAGATTTATCTTCATGTAGTTTGAAATAAGTATATCGATAAATCTTCACGAAGATGGAAAAATGTAGAGATCTATCAGTCTGCGTAGATTGTCATATGTGAATAGATTTATGCCAAAGAAAGTGAATCTATCTGAATTGAACCACCGCAACGTATACAACTGTATTTGGATTGAAATGTCTCGATCTGTTCTGGTAAACAAGGATAGATAGCTATGTCATGTTGAATATATGTTGAGCTAAGCATGATAACGAAGCTTGAATCATTTGTATTCAACCACATCAACGTTTATATATGTATCACGATTGATATAGCAGGATGTAATTTGGTTTCGGTCTACAGATATATCTCCAAACGTAAGCTTACATGTTGTCAGATTTATCTTCATGTAGTTTGACATACGTATATCGATACATCTTCACGAAGATGGAAAAATGTAGAGATCTATCAGTCTACGTAGATTGTCATATGTAGATAGATTTATGCCAAAGAAAGTGAATCTATCTTAATTTAACCACGGCAACGTATATAACTGTATTTGGATTGAAATGTCTCGATCTGTTCTAGTAAATATGGATAGTTATAGCTATGTCTACTTGGATATATGTTGAGATTAGAATGATAACGAAGCTTGAAACATCGGTATTCAACCACATCAACGATGATTTATGTATCTCTATTGATCTAGCACGATGTAATTTGGTTTCGATCTACAGATATTGAATTTTCTCAGATGTATCTTCATGTAGTATTTTATCGGTATATTGATACGTCCGCACGTAGATGGAAATACGTAGATACATATAAGTTCACGTAGATTGTCATATGTAGATGTAATATTCATGTAAAGAGTGAATCTAGCTGAATTGGATACCATCGACAAAGAGAGTTGTATTTGGATTAAAATATCTCGTTGTATTTTGTTTAAAAAGGAAAGTTATAACTATGTGTAGGTGGTTATATAATAAGAGATGCAGCTTAACAAAGATGGAATAATCTGATATCAGACATCTCAACTTTGATAGATGAATCTCGATTGATATAGAACTATGTGATTTGGTATCCAGCTATAGATAAGTCTCCAGACATCAAATTGCATGTTGTAAGATTTACCTTCATGTAGTTTGACATACGTATATCGATACATCTTCACGAAGATGGAATAATGTAGAGATCTATCAGTCTACGTAGATTGTCATATGTAGATAGATGTATCCCCAAGAAAGTGAATCTATCTGAATTGAACCACCGCAACGTATATAACTGTATTTGGATTGAAATGTCTCGATCTGTTCTAGTAAACATTGATAGACAGCTATTTGATGTTAAATATATGTTGAGATAAGCATGATAACGAAGCTTGAATCATGTGTATTCAACCACATCAACGTTTATGTATGTATCACGATTGATATAGCACGATGTAATTTGGTTTCGGTCTACAGATATATCTCCAAACGTAAGCTTACATGTTGTCAGATTTATCTTCATGTAGTTTGACATAAGTATATAGATACATCTTCAAGAAGACGGAATAATGTAGAGATCTATCAGCCTACGTAGATTGTCATATGTAGATAGATTCATTCCCAAGAAAGTGAATCTATCTGAATTGAACCACCGCAACGTATATAACTGTATTTGGATTAAAATGTCTCGATCTGTTCTAGTAAACAAGGATAGATAGCTATATGATGTTGAATATATGTTGAGATAAGCATGATAACGAAACTTGAATCATTTGTATTCAACCACATCAACGTTTATGTATGTATAATGATTGATATAGCAGGATGTAATTTGGTTTCGGTGTACAGATATATCTCCAAACGTAAGCTTACATGTTGCCAGATTTATCTTCATGTAGTTTGAAATAAGTATATCGATAAATCTTCACGAAGATGGAAAAATGTAGAGATCTATCAGTCTGCGTAGATTGTCATATGTGAATAGATTTATGCCAAAGAAAGTGAATCTATCTGAATTGAACCACCGCAACGTATACAACTGTATTTGGATTGAAATGTCTCGATCTGTTCTGGTAAACAAGGATAGATAGCTATGTCATGTTGAATATATGTTGAGCTAAGCATGATAACGAAGCTTGAATCATTTGTATTCAACCACATCAACGTTTATATATGTATCACGATTGATATAGCAGGATGTAATTTGGTTTCGGTCTACAGATATATCTCCAAACGTAAGCTTACATGTTGTCAGATTTATCTTCATGTAGTTTGACATACGTATATCGATACATCTTCACGAAGATGGAAAAATGTAGAGATCTATCAGTCTACGTAGATTGTCATATGTAGATAGATTTATGCCAAAGAAAGTGAATCTATCTTAATTTAACCACGGCAACGTATATAACTGTATTTGGATTGAAATGTCTCGATCTGTTCTAGTAAATATGGATAGTTATAGCTATGTCTACTTGGATATATGTTGAGATTAGAATGATAACGAAGCTTGAAACATCGGTATTCAACCACATCAACGATGATTTATGTATCTCTATTGATCTAGCACGATGTAATTTGGTTTCGATCTACAGATATTGAATTTTCTCAGATGTATCTTCATGTAGTATTTTATCGGTATATTGATACGTCCGCACGTAGATGGAAATACGTAGATACATATAAGTTCACGTAGATTGTCATATGTAGATGTAATATTCATGTAAAGAGTGAATCTAGCTGAATTGGATACCATCGACAAAGAGAGTTGTATTTGGATTAAAATATCTCGTTGTATTTTGTTTAAAAAGGAAAGTTATAACTATGTGTAGGTGGTTATATAATAAGAGATGCAGCTTAACAAAGATGGAATAATCTGATATCAGACATCTCAACTTTGATAGATGAATCTCGATTGATATAGAACTATGTGATTTGGTATCCAGCTATAGATAAGTCTCCAGACATCAAATTGCATGTTGTAAGATTTACCTTCATGTAGTTTGACATACGTATATCGATACATCTTCACGAAGATGGAATAATGTAGAGATCTATCAGTCTACGTAGATTGTCATATGTAGATAGATGTATCCCCAAGAAAGTGAATCTATCTGAATTGAACCACCGCAACGTATATAACTGTATTTGGATTGAAATGTCTCGATCTGTTCTAGTAAACATTGATAGACAGCTATTTGATGTTAAATATATGTTGAGATAAGCATGATAACGAAGCTTGAATCATGTGTATTCAACCACATCAACGTTTATGTATGTATCACGATTGATATAGCACGATGTAATTTGGTTTCGGTCTACAGATATATCTCCAAACGTAAGCTTACATGTTGTCAGATTTATCTTCATGTAGTTTGACATAAGTATATAGATACATCTTCAAGAAGACGGAATAATGTAGAGATCTATCAGCCTACGTAGATTGTCATATGTAGATAGATTCATTCCCAAGAAAGTGAATCTATCTGAATTGAACCACCGCAACGTATATAACTGTATTTGGATTAAAATGTCTCGATCTGTTCTAGTAAACAAGGATAGATAGCTATATGATGTTGAATATATGTTGAGATAAGCATGATAACGAAACTTGAATCATTTGTATTCAACCACATCAACGTTTATGTATGTATAATGATTGATATAGCAGGATGTAATTTGGTTTCGGTGTACAGATATATCTCCAAACGTAAGCTTACATGTTGCCAGATTTATCTTCATGTAGTTTGACATACGTATATCGATACATCTTCACGAACATGGAATAATGTAGAGATCTATCAGTCTACGTAGATTGTCATATGTAGATAGATTTATCCCCAAGAAAGTGAATCTATCTGAATCGAACCACCGCAACGTATATAACTGTATTAGGATTGAAATGTCTCGATATGTTCTAGTAAATATGGATAGTTATAGCTATTTGTACTTGGATATATGTGGAGCTAAGCATGATAACGAAGCTTGAAACATCAGTATTCAACCACATCAACGTTGATATATGTATCTCTAATCATATAGCACGATGTAATTCGGTTTCGGTCTACAGATATATCTCCAAACGTAAGCTTACATGTTGTCAGATTTATCTTCATGTATTTTGACATACGTATATCGATACATCTTCACGAAGATGGAAAAATGTAGAGATCTATCAGTCTACGTAGATTGTTATATGTAGATAGATTTATCCCCAAGAAAGTGAATCTATCTGAATTGAACCACCGCAACGTATGTAACTGTATTTGGATTGAAATGTCTCGATATGTTCTAGTAAATATGGATAGTTATAGCTATTTGAACTTGGATATATGTGGAGCTAAGCATGATAACGAAGCTTGAAACATCAGTATTCAACCACATTAACGTTGATATATGTATCTCTATTGATATAGCACGATGTAATTTGGTTTCGGTCTACAGATATATCTCCAAACGTAAGCTTACATGTTGCCAGATTTATCTTCATGTAGTTTGAAATAAGTATATCGATAAATCTTCACGAAGATGGAAAAATGTAGAGATCTATCATTCTGCGTAGATTGTCATATGTGAATAGATTTATGCCAAAGAAAGTGAATCTATCTGAATTGAACCACCGCAACGTGTATAACTGTATTTGGATTGAAATGTCTCGATCTGTTCTAGTAAACAAGGATAGATAGCTATGTCATGTTGAATATATGTTGAGCTAAGCATGACAACGAAGCTTGAATCATTTGTATTCAACCACATCAACGTTTATATATGTGTCACGATTGATATAGCTGGATGTAATTTGGTTTCGGTCTACAGATATATCTCCAAACGTAAGCTTACATGTTGTCAGATTTATCTTTATGTAGTTTGACATACGTATATCGATACATCTTCACGAAGATGGAATAATGTAGAGATCTATCAGTCTACGTAGATTGTCATATGTAGATAGATTTGTTCCCAAGAAAGTGAATCTCTCTGAATTGAACCACCGCAACGTATATAACTGTATTTGGATTCAAATATCTCGATCTGTTCTAGTAAATATAGATAGTTATAGCTATGTGATGTTGGATATATCTTGAGATAAGCATGATAATGAAGCTTGAATCATCTGTATTCAACCAGATCAACGTTTATATATGTATCACGATTGATATAGCACGATGTAATTTGGTTTCGGTCTACAGATATATCTCCAAACGTAAGCTTACATGTTGCCAGATTTATCTTCATGAAGTTTGACATACGTATATCGATACATCTTCACGAAGATGGAATAATGTAGAGATCTATCAGTCTACGTAGATTGTCATATGTAGATAGATTTATGCCAAAGAAAGTGAATCTATCTGAATTGAACAACCGCAACGTATATAACTATATTTGGATTGAAATATCTCGATCTGTTCAAGTAAAAATGGATAGTTATAACTATGTCTACTTGGATATATGTTGAGATTAGAACGATAACGAAGCTTGAAACATCGGTATTCAACCACATCAACGATGATTTATGTATCTCTATTGATATAGCACGAAGTAATTTGGTTTCGATCTACAGATATTGAATTTTCTCAGATGTATCTTCCTGTAGTATTTTATAGGTATATTGATACGTTCGCACGTAGATGGAAATATTCATGTAAAGAGTGAATCTAGCTGAATTGGATACCATCGACAAAGATAGTTGTATTTGGATTGAAATATCTCGATGTATTTTGTTTAATGTGGATAGTTATAACTATGTGTAGGTGGTTATATAATGAGAGATGCAGCTTAACAAAGATGGAATAATCTGATATCAGACATCTCAACTTTGATAGATGAATCTCGATTGATATAGAACTATGTGATTTGGTATCAAGCTATAGATAAGTCTCCAGACATCAAATTGCATGTTGTAAGATTTACCTTCATGTAGTTTGACATACGTATTTCGATACATCTTCACGAAGATGGAATAATGTAGAGATCTATCAGTCTACGTAGATTGTCATATGTAGATAGATTTAAGCCAAAGAAAGTGAATCTATCTGAATTGAACAACCGCACGTATATAACTGTATTTGGATTGAAATGTCTCGATCTGTTCTAGTAAACATGGATAGACAGCTATGTGATGTTGAATATATGTTGAGATAAGCATGATAACGAAGCTTGAATCATGTGTATTCAACCACATCAACGTTTATGTATGTATCACGATTGATATAGCAGGATGTAATTTGGTTTCGGTCTACAGATATATCTCCAAACGTAAGCTTACATGTTGTCAGATTTATCTTCATGTAGTTTGACATACGTATATCGATACATCTTCACGAAGATGGAAAAATGTAGAGATCTATCAGTATACGTACATTGTTATATGTAGATAGATTTATCCCCAATAAAGTGAATCTATCTGAATTGAACCACCGCAACGTATATAACTGTATTTGGATTAAAATGTCTCGTTCTGTTCTAGTAAACAAGGATAGATAGCTATATGATGTTGAATATATGTTGAGATAAGCATGATAACGAAGCTTGAATCATTTGTATTCAACCACATCAACGTTTATTTATGTATCATGATTGATATAGCAGGATGTAATTTGGTTTCGGTCTACAGATATATCTCCAAACGTAAGCTTACATGTTGTCAGATTTATCTTTATGTAGTTTGACATACGTATATCGATACATCTTCACGAAGATGGAATAATGTAGAGATCTATCAGTCTACGTAGATTGTCATATGTAGATAGATTTATCCCCAAGAAAGTGAATCTATCTGAATTGAACCACCGCAACGTATATAACTGTATTTGGATTCAAATATCTCGATCTGTTCTAGTAAATATAAATAGATATAGCTATGTGATGTTGCATATATGTTGAGATAAGCATGATAACGAAGCTTGAAACATCAGTATTCAACCCCATCAACGTTGATATATGTATCTCTATTGATATAGCACGATGCAATTTGGTTTCGGTCTACAGATATATCTCCAAACGTAAGCTTACATGTTGTCAGATTTATCTTCATGTATTTTGACATACGTATATCGATACATCTTCACGAAGATGGAAAAATGTAGAGATCTATCAGTCTACGTAGATTGTTATATGTAGATAGATTTATCCCCAAGAAAGTGAATCTATCTGAATTGAACCACCGCAACGTATGTAACTGTATTTGGATTGAAATGTCTCGATATGTTCTAGTAAATATGGATAGTTATAGCTATTTGAACTTGGATATATGTGGAGCTAAGCATGATAACGAAGCTTGAAACATCAGTATTCAACCACATTAACGTTGATATATGTATCTCTATTGATATAGCACGATGTAATTTGGTTTCGGTCTACAGATATATCTCCAAACGTAAGCTTACATGTTGCCAGATTTATCTTCATGTAGTTTGAAATAAGTATATCGATAAATCTTCACGAAGATGGAAAAATGTAGAGATCTATCATTCTGCGTAGATTGTCATATGTGAATAGATTTATGCCAAAGAAAGTGAATCTATCTGAATTGAACCACCGCAACGTGTATAACTGTATTTGGATTGAAATGTCTCGATCTGTTCTAGTAAACAAGGATAGATAGCTATGTCATGTTGAATATATGTTGAGCTAAGCATGACAACGAAGCTTGAATCATTTGTATTCAACCACATCAACGTTTATATATGTGTCACGATTGATATAGCTGGATGTAATTTGGTTTCGGTCTACAGATATATCTCCAAACGTAAGCTTACATGTTGTCAGATTTATCTTTATGTAGTTTGACATACGTATATCGATACATCTTCACGAAGATGGAATAATGTAGAGATCTATCAGTCTACGTAGATTGTCATATGTAGATAGATTTGTTCCCAAGAAAGTGAATCTCTCTGAATTGAACCACCGCAACGTATATAACTGTATTTGGATTCAAATATCTCGATCTGTTCTAGTAAATATAGATAGTTATAGCTATGTGATGTTGGATATATCTTGAGATAAGCATGATAATGAAGCTTGAATCATCTGTATTCAACCAGATCAACGTTTATATATGTATCACGATTGATATAGCACGATGTAATTTGGTTTCGGTCTACAGATATATCTCCAAACGTAAGCTTACATGTTGCCAGATTTATCTTCATGAAGTTTGACATACGTATATCGATACATCTTCACGAAGATGGAATAATGTAGAGATCTATCAGTCTACGTAGATTGTCATATGTAGATAGATTTATGCCAAAGAAAGTGAATCTATCTGAATTGAACAACCGCAACGTATATAACTATATTTGGATTGAAATATCTCGATCTGTTCAAGTAAAAATGGATAGTTATAACTATGTCTACTTGGATATATGTTGAGATTAGAACGATAACGAAGCTTGAAACATCGGTATTCAACCACATCAACGATGATTTATGTATCTCTATTGATATAGCACGAAGTAATTTGGTTTCGATCTACAGATATTGAATTTTCTCAGATGTATCTTCCTGTAGTATTTTATAGGTATATTGATACGTTCGCACGTAGATGGAAATATTCATGTAAAGAGTGAATCTAGCTGAATTGGATACCATCGACAAAGATAGTTGTATTTGGATTGAAATATCTCGATGTATTTTGTTTAATGTGGATAGTTATAACTATGTGTAGGTGGTTATATAATGAGAGATGCAGCTTAACAAAGATGGAATAATCTGATATCAGACATCTCAACTTTGATAGATGAATCTCGATTGATATAGAACTATGTGATTTGGTATCAAGCTATAGATAAGTCTCCAGACATCAAATTGCATGTTGTAAGATTTACCTTCATGTAGTTTGACATACGTATTTCGATACATCTTCACGAAGATGGAATAATGTAGAGATCTATCAGTCTACGTAGATTGTCATATGTAGATAGATTTAAGCCAAAGAAAGTGAATCTATCTGAATTGAACAACCGCACGTATATAACTGTATTTGGATTGAAATGTCTCGATCTGTTCTAGTAAACATGGATAGACAGCTATGTGATGTTGAATATATGTTGAGATAAGCATGATAACGAAGCTTGAATCATGTGTATTCAACCACATCAACGTTTATGTATGTATCACGATTGATATAGCAGGATGTAATTTGGTTTCGGTCTACAGATATATCTTCAAACGTAAGCTTACATGATGTCAGATTTATCTTCATGTAGTTTGACATACGTATATCGATACATCTTCACGAAGATGGAAAAATGTAGAGATCTATCAGTATACGTACATTGTTATATGTAGATAGATTTATCCCCAATAAAGTGAATCTATCTGAATTGAACCACCGCAACGTATATAACTGTATTTGGATTAAAATGTCTCGTTCTGTTCTAGTAAACAAGGATAGATAGCTATATGATGTTGAATATATGTTGAGATAAGCATGATAACGAAGCTTGAATCATTTGTATTCAACCACATCAACGTTTATTTATGTATCATGATTGATATAGCAGGATGTAATTTGGTTTCGGTCTACAGATATATCTCCAAACGTAAGCTTACATGTTGTCAGATTTATCTTTATGTAGTTTGACATACGTATATCGATACATCTTCACGAAGATGGAATAATGTAGAGATCTATCAGTCTACGTAGATTGTCATATGTAGATAGATTTATCCCCAAGAAAGTGAATCTATCTGAATTGAACCACCGCAACGTATATAACTGTATTTGGATTCAAATATCTCGATCTGTTCTAGTAAATATAAATAGATATAGCTATGTGATGTTGCATATATGTTGAGATAAGCATGATAACGAAGCTTGAAACATCAGTATTCAACCCCATCAACGTTGATATATGTATCTCTATTGATATAGCACGATGCAATTTGGTTTCGGTCTACAGATATATCTCCAAACGTAAGCTTACATGTTGCCAGATTTATCTTCATGTAGTTTGACATACTTATATCGATACATCTTCACGAAGATGGAAAAATGTAGAGATCTATCTGTCTACGTAGATTGTCATATGTAGATAGATTTATGCCAAAGAAAGTGAATCTTTCTGAATGGAACCACCGCAACGTATATATCTATATTTGATTGAAATATCTCGATCTGTTCAAGTAAATATGGATAGTTATAGCTATGTCTACTTGGATATATGTGGAGATAAGCATGATAACGAAGCTTGAAACATCAGTATTCAACCACATCAACGTTGATATATGTATCTCTATTGATATAGCACGATGTAATTTGGTTTCGATCTACTGATATAGAATGTTCTCAGATGTATCTTCATGTAGTTTGTTATAAACATATAGATACGTCCGCACGTAGATGGAAATACGTAGATACATATAAGTTCACGTAGATTGTCATATGTAGATGTAATATTCATGTAAAGATTGAATCTAGCTGAATTGGATACCATCGCCAAAGATAGTTGTATTTGGATTGAAATATCTCGATGTATTTTGTTTAATGTGGATAGTTATAACTATGTGTAGATGGTTATATAATGAGAGATGCAGCTTAACAAAGATGGAATAATCTGATATCAGACATCTCAACTTTGATAGATGAATCTCGATTGATATAGAACTATGTGATTTGGTAACCAGCTATAGATAAGTCTCCAGACATAAAATTGCATGTTGTCAGATTTATCTTCATGTAGTTTGAAATACGTATATCGAAACATCTTCACGAAGATGGAATAATGTAGAAATCTATCAGTCTACGTAGATTGTCATATGTAGATAGATTTATCCCCAAGAAAGTGAATCAATCTGAATTGAACCAGCGCAACGTATATAACTGTATTTGGATTGAAATGTCTTGATCTGTTCTAGTAAATATGGATAGTTGTAGCTATGTGATGCTGGATATATGTTGAGATAAGCATGATAACGAAGCTTGCATCATCTGTATTCAACCACATCAACGTTTATATATGTATCAGATTAATATAGCACGATGTAATTTGGTTTCGGTCTACAGATATATCTCCAAACGTAAGCTTACATGTTGTCAGATTTATCTTTATGTAGTTTCACATACGTATATCAATACATCTTCACGAAGATGGATTAATGTAGAGACCTATCAGTCTACGTAGATTGTCATATGTAGATAGATTTATGCCAAAGAAAGTGAATCTATCTGAATCGAACCACCGCAACGTATATAACTATATTTGGATTGAAATATCTCGATCTGTTCTAGTAAATATGGATAGTTATAGCTATTTGTACTTGGATATATGTGGAGTTAAGCTTGATAACGAAGCTTGAAACATCAGTATTCAACCACATCAACGTTGATATATGTATCACGATTGATATAGCACGATGTAATTTGGTTTCGGTCTACAGATATATCTCCAAACGTATGCTTACATGTTGCCAGATTTATCTTCATGTAGTTTGACATACGTATATCGATACATCTTTACGAAGATGGAAAAATGTAGAGATCTATCAGTCTACGTAGATTGTCATATGTAGATAGATTTATGCCAAAGTAAGTGAATCTATCTGAATTGAACCACCGCAACGTATATAACTATATTTGGATTGAAATATCTCGATCTGTTCAAGTAAAAATGGATAGTTATAACTATGTCTACTTGGATATATGTTGAGATTAGAACGATAACGAAGCTTGAAACATCGGTATTCAACCACATCAACGATGATTTATGTATCTCTATTGATATAGCACGAAGTAATTTGGTTTCGATCTACAGATATTGAATTTTCTCAGATGTATCTTCCTGTAGTATTTTATAGGTATATTGATACGTTCGCACGTAGATGGAAATATTCATGTAAAGAGTGAATCTAGCTGAATTGGATACCATCGACAAAGATAGTTGTATTTGGATTGAAATATCTCGATGTATTTTGTTTAATGTGGATAGTTATAACTATGTGTAGGTGGTTATATAATGAGAGATGCAGCTTAACAAAGATGGAATAATCTGATATCAGACATCTCAACTTTGATAGATGAATCTCGATTGATATAGAACTATGTGATTTGGTATCAAGCTATAGATAAGTCTCCAGACATCAAATTGCATGTTGTAAGATTTACCTTCATGTAGTTTGACATACGTATTTCGATACATCTTCACGAAGATGGAATAATGTAGAGATCTATCAGTCTACGTAGATTGTCATATGTAGATAGATTTAAGCCAAAGAAAGTGAATCTATCTGAATTGAACAACCGCACGTATATAACTGTATTTGGATTGAAATGTCTCGATCTGTTCTAGTAAACATGGATAGACAGCTATGTGATGTTGAATATATGTTGAGATAAGCATGATAACGAAGCTTGAATCATGTGTATTCAACCACATCAACGTTTATGTATGTATCACGATTGATATAGCAGGATGTAATTTGGTTTCGGTCTACAGATATATCTCCAAACGTAAGCTTACATGATGTCAGATTTATCTTCATGTAGTTTGACATACGTATATCGATACATCTTCACGAAGATGGAAAAATGTAGAGATCTATCAGTATACGTACATTGTTATATGTAGATAGATTTATCCCCAATAAAGTGAATCTATCTGAATTGAACCACCGCAACGTATATAACTGTATTTGGATTAAAATGTCTCGTTCTGTTCTAGTAAACAAGGATAGATAGCTATATGATGTTGAATATATGTTGAGATAAGCATGATAACGAAGCTTGAATCATTTGTATTCAACCACATCAACGTTTATTTATGTATCATGATTGATATAGCAGGATGTAATTTGGTTTCGGTCTACAGATATATCTCCAAACGTAAGCTTACATGTTGTCAGATTTATCTTTATGTAGTTTGACATACGTATATCGATACATCTTCACGAAGATGGAATAATGTAGAGATCTATCAGTCTACGTAGATTGTCATATGTAGATAGATTTATCCCCAAGAAAGTGAATCTATCTGAATTGAACCACCGCAACGTATATAACTGTATTTGGATTCAAATATCTCGATCTGTTCTAGTAAATATAAATAGATATAGCTATGTGATGTTGCATATATGTTGAGATAAGCATGATAACGAAGCTTGAAACATCAGTATTCAACCCCATCAACGTTGATATATGTATCTCTATTGATATAGCACGATGCAATTTGGTTTCGGTCTACAGATATATCTCCAAACGTAAGCTTACATGTTGCCAGATTTATCTTCATGTAGTTTGACATACTTATATCGATACATCTTCACGAAGATGGAAAAATGTAGAGATCTATCTGTCTACGTAGATTGTCATATGTAGATAGATTTATGCCAAAGAAAGTGAATCTTTCTGAATGGAACCACCGCAACGTATATATCTATATTTGATTGAAATATCTCGATCTGTTCAAGTAAATATGGATAGTTATAGCTATGTCTACTTGGATATATGTGGAGATAAGCATGATAACGAAGCTTGAAACATCAGTATTCAACCACATCAACGTTGATATATGTATCTCTATTGATATAGCACGATGTAATTTGGTTTCGATCTACTGATATAGAATGTTCTCAGATGTATCTTCATGTAGTTTGTTATAAACATATAGATACGTCCGCACGTAGATGGAAATACGTAGATACATATAAGTTCACGTAGATTGTCATATGTAGATGTAATATTCATGTAAAGATTGAATCTAGCTGAATTGGATACCATCGCCAAAGATAGTTGTATTTGGATTGAAATATCTCGATGTATTTTGTTTAATGTGGATAGTTATAACTATGTGTAGATGGTTATATAATGAGAGATGCAGCTTAACAAAGATGGAATAATCTGATATCAGACATCTCAACTTTGATAGATGAATCTCGATTGATATAGAACTATGTGATTTGGTAACCAGCTATAGATAAGTCTCCAGACATAAAATTGCATGTTGTCAGATTTATCTTCATGTAGTTTGAAATACGTATATCGAAACATCTTCACGAAGATGGAATAATGTAGAAATCTATCAGTCTACGTAGATTGTCATATGTAGATAGATTTATCCCCAAGAAAGTGAATCAATCTGAATTGAACCAGCGCAACGTATATAACTGTATTTGGATTGAAATGTCTTGATCTGTTCTAGTAAATATGGATAGTTGTAGCTATGTGATGCTGGATATATGTTGAGATAAGCATGATAACGAAGCTTGCATCATCTGTATTCAACCACATCAACGTTTATATATGTATCAGATTAATATAGCACGATGTAATTTGGTTTCGGTCTACAGATATATCTCCAAACGTAAGCTTACATGTTGTCAGATTTATCTTTATGTAGTTTCACATACGTATATCAATACATCTTCACGAAGATGGATTAATGTAGAGACCTATCAGTCTACGTAGATTGTCATATGTAGATAGATTTATGCCAAAGAAAGTGAATCTATCTGAATCGAACCACCGCAACGTATATAACTATATTTGGATTGAAATATCTCGATCTGTTCTAGTAAATATGGATAGTTATAGCTATTTGTACTTGGATATATGTGGAGTTAAGCTTGATAACGAAGCTTGAAACATCAGTATTCAACCACATCAACGTTGATATATGTATCACGATTGATATAGCACGATGTAATTTGGTTTCGGTCTACAGATATATCTCCAAACGTATGCTTACATGTTGCCAGATTTATCTTCATGTAGTTTGACATACGTATATCGATACATCTTTACGAAGATGGAAAAATGTAGAGATCTATCAGTCTACGTAGATTGTCATATGTAGATTGATTTATGCCAAAGTAAGTGAATCTATCTGAATTGAACCACCGCAACGTATATAACTGTATTTGGAATGAAATGTCTCGATCTGTTCTAGTAAACAAGGATAGCTTTAGCTATGTCTACTTGGATATATGTGGAGGTAAACATGATAACGAAGCTTGAAACATCATTATTCAACCACATCAACGTTGATATCTGTATCTCTATTGATATAGCATGGTGTAATTTGGTTTCGATCTACTGATATAGAATCTTCTCAGATGTATCTTCATGTAGTTTGTTATAAACATATAGATACGTCCGCACGTAGATGGAAATACGTAGATACATATAAGTTCACGTAGATTGTCATATGTAGATGTAATATTCATGTAAAGAGTGAATCTAGCTGAATTGGATACCATCGCCAAAGATAGTTGTATTTGGATTGAAATATCTCGATGTATTTTGTTTAATGTGGATAGTTATAACTATGTGTAGATGGTTATATAATGAGAGATGCAGCTTAACAAAGATGGAATAATCTGATATCAGACATCTCAACTTTGATAGATGAATCTCGATTGATATAGAACTATGTGATTTGGTAACCAGCTATAGATAAGTCTCCAGACATAAAATTGCATGTTGTCAGATTTATCTTCATGTAGTTTGACATACGTATATCGATACATCTTCACGAAGATGGAATAATGTAGAAATCTATCAGTCTACGTAGATTGTCATATGTAGATAGATTTATCCCCAAGAAAGTGAATCTATCTGAATTGAACCACCGCAACGTATATAACTGTATTTGGATTCAAATATCTCGATCTGTTCTAGTAAATACAGATAGTTATAGCTATGTGATGTTGGATATATGTTGAGATAAGCATGATAACGAAGCTTGAAACATCAGTATTCAACCACATCAACGTTGATATATGTATCTCTATTGATATAGCACGATGTAATTTAGTTTCGGTCTACGGATATATCTCCAAACGTAAGCTTACATGTTGCCAGATTTATCTTCATGTAGTTTGACATACGTATATCGATACATCTTCACGAAGATGGAAAAATGTAGAGATCTATCAGTCTACGTAGATTGTCATATGTAGATAGATTTATGCCAAAGAAAGTGAATCTTTCTGAATGGAACCACCTCAACGTATATAACTGTATTTGGATTGAAATGTCTTGATACATTCTAGTAAATATCGATAGTTATAGCTATTTATTTTTGGATATATGTGGAGCTATGCATGATAACGAAGTTTGAAACATCAGTATTCAACCACATGAACGTTGATATATGTATCTCTAATCATATAGCACGATGTAATTTGGTTTCGGTCTACAGATATATCTCCAAACGTAAGCTTACATGTTGTCAGATTTATCTTTATGTAGTTTGACATACGTATATAGATACATCTTCACGAAGATGGAATAATGTAGAGATCTATCAGTCTACGTAGATTGTCATATGTAGATAGATTTATCCATAAGAAAGTGAATCTATCTGAATTGAACCACCGCAACGTATATAACTGTATTTGGCTTCAAATATCTCGATCTGTTCTAGTAAATATCGATAGTTATATCTATGTGATGTTGGATATATGTTGGGATAAGCATGATAACTAAGCTTGAATCATTTGTATTCAACCACATCAACGTTTATGTATGTATCATGATTGATATAGCACGATGTAATTTGGTTTCGGTCTACAGATATATCTCCAAACGTAAGCTTACATGTTGTCAGATTTATCTTTATGTAGTTTGACATACGTATATCGATATATCTTCACGAAGATGGAATAATGTAGAGATCTATCAGTCTACGTAGATGGTCATATGTAGATAGATTTGTTCCCAAGAAAGTGAATCTCTCTGAATTGAACCACCGCAACGTATATAACTGTATTTGGATTCAAATATCTCGATCTGTTCTAGTAAATATAGATAGTTATAGCTATGTGATGTTGGATATATCTTGAGATAAGCATGATAATGAAGCTTGAATCATCTGTATTCAACCAGATCAACGTTTATATATGTATCACGATTGATATAGCACGATGTAATTTGGTTTCGGTCTACAGATATATCTCCAAACGTAAGCTTACATGTTGCCAGATTTATCTTCATGAAGTTTGACATACGTATATCGATACATCTTCACGAGGATGGAATAATGTAGAGATCTATCAGTCTACGTAGATTGTCATATGTAGATAGATTTATGCCAAAGAAAGTGAATCTATCTGAATTGAACAACCGCAACGTATATAACTATATTTGGATTGAAATATCTCGATCTGTTCAAGTAAATATGGATAGTTATAGCTATGTCTACTTGGATATATGTTGAGATTAGAATGATAACGAAGCTTGAAACATCGGTATTCAACCACATCAACGATGATTTATGTATCTCTATTGATATAGCACGATGTAATTTGGTTTCGATCTACAGATATTGAATTTTCTCAGATGTATCTTCCTGTAGTATTTTATAGGTATATTGATACGTCCGCACGTAGATGGAAATACGTAGATACATATAAGTTCACGTAGATTGTCATATGTAGATGTAATATTCATGTAAAGAGTGAATCTAGCTGAATTGGATACCATCGACAAAGATAGTTGTATTTGGATTGAAATATCTCGATGTATTTTGTTTAATGTGGATAGTTATAACTATGTGTAGGTGGTTATAGAATAAGAGATGCAGCTTAACAAAGATGGAATAATCTGATATCAGACATCTCAACTTTGATAGATGAATCTCGATTGATAAAGAACTATGTGATTTGGTATCCAGCTATAGATAAGTCTCCAGACATCAAATTGCATGTTGTAAGATTAACCTTCATGTAGTTTGACATACGTATATCGATACATCTTCACGAAGATGGAATAATGTAGAGATCTATCAGTCTACGTAGATTGTCATATGTAGATAGATTTATCCCCAAGAAAGTGAATCTATCTGAATTGAACCACCGCAACGTATATAACTGTATTTGGATTGAAATGTCTCGATCTGTTCTAGTAAACATGGATAGACAGCTATGTGATGTTGAATATATGTTGAGATAAGCATGATAACGAAGCTTGAATCATGTGTATTCAACCACATCAACGTTTATGTATGTATCACGATTGATATAGCAGGATGTAATTTGGTTTCGGTCTACAGATATATCTCCAAACGTAAGCTTACATGTTGTCAGATTTATCTTCATGTAGTTTGACATACGTATATCGATACATCTTCACGAAGATGGAAAAATGTAGAGATCTATGAGTCTACGTAGATTGTTATATGTAGATAGATTTATCCCCAAGAAAGTGAATCTATCTGAATTGAACCACCGCAACGTATATAACTGTATTTGGATTGAAATGTCTCGATCTGTTCTAGTAAATATGGATAGTTATAGCTATTTGAACTTGGATATATGTGGAGCTAAGCATGATAACGAAGCTTGAAACATCAGTATTCAACCACATTAACGTTGCTATATGTATCTCTATTGATATAGCAGGATGTAATTTGGTTTCGGTCTACAGATATATCTCCAAACGTAAGCTTACATGTTGCCAGATTTATCTTCATGTAGTTTGACATACGTATATCGATACATCTTCACGAAGATGGAAAAATGTAGAGATCTATCAGTCTACGTAGATTGTCATATGTAGATAGATTTATGCCAAAGAAAGTGAATCTATCTGAATTGAACCACCGCAACGTATATAACTATATTTGGATTGAAATATCTCGATCTGTTCTAGTAAATATGGATAGTTATAGCTATTTGTACTTGGATATATGTGGAGTTAAGCTTGATAAGGAAGCTTGAAACATCAGTATTCAACCACATCAACGTTGATATATGTATCACGATTGATATAGCACGATGTAATTTGGTTTCGGTCTACAGATATATCTCCAAACGTATGCTTACATGTTGCCAGATTTATCTTCATGTAGTTTGACATACGTATATCGATACATCTTTACGAAGATGGAAAAATGTAGAGATCTATCAGTCTACGTAGATTGTCATATGTAGATAGATTTATGCCAAAGTAAGTGAATCTATCTGAATTGAACCACCGCAACGTATATAACTGTATTTGGAATGAAATGTCTCGATCTGTTCTAGTAAACAAGGATAGCTTTAGCTATGTCTACTTGGATATATGTGGAGGTAAACATGATAACGAAGCTTGAAACATCATTATTCAACCACATCAACGTTGATATCTGTATCTCTATTGATATAGCATGGTGTAATTTGGTTTCGATCTACTGATATAGAATCTTCTCAGATGTATCTTCATGTAGTTTGTTATAAACATATAGATACGTCCGCACGTAGATGGAAATACGTAGATACATATAAGTTCACGTAGATTGTCATATGTAGATGTAATATTCATGTAAAGAGTGAATCTAGCTGAATTGGATACCATCGCCAAAGATAGTTGTATTTGGATTGAAATATCTCGATGTATTTTGTTTAATGTGGATAGTTATAACTATGTGTAGATGGTTATATAATGAGAGATGCAGCTTAACAAAGATGGAATAATCTGATATCAGACATCTCAACTTTGATAGATGAATCTCGATTGATATAGAACTATGTGATTTGGTAACCAGCTATAGATAAGTCTCCAGACATAAAATTGCATGTTGTCAGATTTATCTTCATGTAGTTTGACATACGTATATCGATACATCTTCACGAAGATGGAATAATGTAGAAATCTATCAGTCTACGTAGATTGTCATATGTAGATAGATTTATCCCCAAGAAAGTGAATCTATCTGAATTGAACCACCGCAACGTATATAACTGTATTTGGATTCAAATATCTCGATCTATTCTAGTAAATACAGATAGTTATAGCTATGTGATGTTGGATATATGTTGAGATAAGCATGATAACGAAGCTTGAAACATCAGTATTCAACCACATCAACGTTGATATATGTATCTCTATTGATATAGCACGATGTAATTTAGTTTCGGTCTACGGATATATCTCCAAACGTAAGCTTACATGTTGCCAGATTTATCTTCATGTAGTTTGACATACGTATATCGATACATCTTCACGAAGATGGAAAAATGTAGAGATCTATCAGTCTACGTAGATTGTCATATGTAGATAGATTTATGCCAAAGAAAGTGAATCTTTCTGAATGGAACCACCTCAACGTATATAACTGTATTTGGATTGAAATGTCTTGATACATTCTAGTAAATATCGATAGTTATAGCTATTTATTTTTGGATATATGTGGAGCTATGCATGATAACGAAGTTTGAAACATCAGTATTCAACCACATGAACGTTGATATATGTATCTCTAATCATATAGCACGATGTAATTTGGTTTCGGTCTACATATATATCTCCAAACGTAAGCTTACATGTTGTCAGATTTATCTTTATGTAGTTTGACATACGTATATAGATACATCTTCACGAAGATGGAATAATGTAGAGATCTATCAGTCTACGTAGATTGTCATATGTAGATAGATTTATCCATAAGAAAGTGAATCTATCTGAATTGAACCACCGCAACGTATATAACTGTATTTGGCTTCAAATATCTCGATCTGTTCTAGTAAATATCGATAGTTATATCTATGTGATGTTGGATTTATGTTGGGATAAGCATGATAACTAAGCTTGAATCATTTGTATTCAACCACATCAACGTTTATGTATGTATCATGATTGATATAGCACGATGTAATTTGGTTTCGGTCTACAGATATATCTCCAAACGTAAGCTTACATGTTGTCAGATTTATCTTTATGTAGTTTGACATACGTATATCGATATATCTTCACGAAGATGGAATAATGTAGAGATCTATCAGTCTACGTAGATGGTCATATGTAGATAGATTTGTTCCCAAGAAAGTGAATCTCTCTGAATTGAACCACCGCAACGTATATAACTGTATTTGGATTCAAATATCTCGATCTGTTCTAGTAAATATAGATAGTTATAGCTATGTGATGTTGGATATATCTTGAGATAAGCATGATAATGAAGCTTGAATCATCTGTATTCAACCAGATCAACGTTTATATATGTATCACGATTGATATAGCACGATGTAATTTGGTTTCGGTCTACAGATATATCTCCAAACGTAAGCTTACATGTTGCCAGATTTATCTTCATGAAGTTTGACATACGTATATCGATACATCTTCACGAGGATGGAATAATGTAGAGATCTATCAGTCTACGTAGATTGTCATATGTAGATAGATTTATGCCAAAGAAAGTGAATCTATCTGAATTGAACAACCGCAACGTATATAACTATATTTGGATTGAAATATCTCGATCTGTTCAAGTAAATATGGATAGTTATAGCTATGTCTACTTGGATATATGTTGAGATTAGAATGATAACGAAGCTTGAAACATCGGTATTCAACCACATCAACGATGATTTATGTATCTCTATTGATATAGCACGATGTAATTTGGTTTCGATCTACAGATATTGAATTTTCTCAGATGTATCTTCCTGTAGTATTTTATAGGTATATTGATACGTCCGCACGTAGATGGAAATACGTAGATACATATAAGTTCACGTAGATTGTCATATGTAGATGTAATATTCATGTAAAGAGTGAATCTAGCTGAATTGGATACCATCGACAAAGATAGTTGTATTTGGATTGAAATATCTCGATGTATTTTGTTTAATGTGGATAGTTATAACTATGTGTAGGTGGTTATAGAATAAGAGATGCAGCTTAACAAAGATGGAATAATCTGATATCAGACATCTCAACTTTGATAGATGAATCTCGATTGATAAAGAACTATGTGATTTGGTATCCAGCTATAGATAAGTCTCCAGACATCAAATTGCATGTTGTAAGATTAACCTTCATGTAGTTTGACATACGTATATCGATACATCTTCACGAAGATGGAATAATGTAGAGATCTATCAGTCTACGTAGATTGTCATATGTAGATAGATTTATCCCCAAGAAAGTGAATCTATCTGAATTGAACCACCGCAACGTATATAACTGTATTTGGATTGAAATGTCTCGATCTGTTCTAGTAAACATGGATAGACAGCTATGTGATGTTGAATATATGTTGAGATAAGCATGATAACGAAGCTTGAATCATGTGTATTCAACCACATCAACGTTTATGTATGTATCACGATTGATATAGCAGGATGTAATTTGGTTTCGGTCTACAGATATATCTCCAAACGTAAGCTTACATGTTGTCAGATTTATCTTCATGTAGTTTGACATACGTATATCGATACATCTTCACGAAGATGGAAAAATGTAGAGATCTATGAGTCTACGTAGATTGTTATATGTAGATAGATTTATCCCCAAGAAAGTGAATCTATCTGAATTGAACCACCGCAACGTATATAACTGTATTTGGATTGAAATGTCTCGATCTGTTCTAGTAAATATGGATAGTTATAGCTATTTGAACTTGGATATATGTGGAGCTAAGCATGATAACGAAGCTTGAAACATCAGTATTCAACCACATTAACGTTGCTATATGTATCTCTATTGATATAGCAGGATGTAATTTGGTTTCGGTCTACAGATATATCTCCAAACGTAAGCTTACATGTTGCCAGATTTATCTTCATGTAGTTTGACATACGTATATCGATACATCTTCACGAAGATGGAAAAATGTAGAGATCTATCAGTCTACGTAGATTGTCATATGTAGATAGATTTATGCCAAAGAAAGTGAATCTATCTGAATTGAACCACCGCAACGTATATAACTATATTTGGATTGAAATATCTCGATCTGTTCTAGTAAATATGGATAGTTATAGCTATTTGTACTTGGATATATGTGGAGTTAAGCTTGATAAGGAAGCTTGAAACATCAGTATTCAACCACATCAACGTTGATATATGTATCACGATTGATATAGCACGATGTAATTTGGTTTCGGTCTACAGATATATCTCCAAACGTATGCTTACATGTTGCCAGATTTATCTTCATGTAGTTTGACATACTTATATCGATACATCTTTACGAAGATGGAAAAATGTAGAGATCTATCAGTCTACGTAGATTGTCATATGTAGATAGATTTATGCCAAAGTAAGTGAATCTATCTGAATTGAACCACCGCAACGTATATAACTGTATTTGGAATGAAATGTCTCGATCTGTTCTAGTAAACAAGGATAGCTTTAGCTATGTCTACTTGGATATATGTGGAGGTAAACATGATAACGAAGCTTGAAACATCATTATTCAACCACATCAACGTTGATATCTGTATCTCTATTGATATAGCATGGTGTAATTTGGTTTCGATCTACTGATATAGAATCTTCTCAGATGTATCTTCATGTAGTTTGTTATAAACATATAGATACGTCCGCACGTAGATGGAAATACGTAGATACATATAAGTTCACGTAGATTGTCATATGTAGATGTAATATTCATGTAAAGAGTGAATCTAGCTGAATTGGATACCATCGCCAAAGATAGTTGTATTTGGATTGAAATATCTCGATGTATTTTGTTTAATGTGGATAGTTATAACTATGTGTAGATGGTTATATAATGAGAGATGCAGCTTAACAAAGATGGAATAATCTGATATCAGACATCTCAACTTTGATAGATGAATCTCGATTGATATAGAACTATGTGATTTGGTAACCAGCTATAGATAAGTCTCCAGACATAAAATTGCATGTTGTCAGATTTATCTTCATGTAGTTTGACATACGTATATCGATACATCTTCACGAAGATGGAATAATGTAGAAATCTATCAGTCTACGTAGATTGTCATATGTAGATAGATTTATCCCCAAGAAAGTGAATCTATCTGAATTGAACCACCGCAACGTATATAACTGTATTTGGATTCAAATATCTCGATCTGTTCTAGTAAATACAGATAGTTATAGCTATGTGATGTTGGATATATGTTGAGATAAGCATGATAACGAAGCTTGAAACATCAGTATTCAACCACATCAACGTTGATATATGTATCTCTATTGATATAGCACGATGTAATTTAGTTTCGGTCTACGGATATATCTCCAAACGTAAGCTTACATGTTGCCAGATTTATCTTCATGTAGTTTGACATACGTATATCGATACATCTTCACGAAGATGGAAAAATGTAGAGATCTATCAGTCTACGTAGATTGTCATATGTAGATAGATTTATGCCAAAGAAAGTGAATCTTTCTGAATGGAACCACCTCAACGTATATAACTGTATTTGGATTGAAATGTCTTGATACATTCTAGTAAATATCGATAGTTATAGCTATTTATTTTTGGATATATGTGGAGCTATGCATGATAACGAAGTTTGAAACATCAGTATTCAACCACATGAACGTTGATATATGTATCTCTAATCATATAGCACGATGTAATTTGGTTTCGGTCTACATATATATCTCCAAACGTAAGCTTACATGTTGTCAGATTTATCTTTATGTAGTTTGACATACGTATATAGATACATCTTCACGAAGATGGAATAATGTAGAGATCTATCAGTCTACGTAGATTGTCATATGTAGATAGATTTATCCATAAGAAAGTGAATCTATCTGAATTGAACCACCGCAACGTATATAACTGTATTTGGCTTCAAATATCTCGATCTGTTCTAGTAAATATCGATAGTTATATCTATGTGATGTTGGATTTATGTTGGGATAAGCATGATAACTAAGCTTGAATCATTTGTATTCAACCACATCAACGTTTATGTATGTATCATGATTGATATAGCACGATGTAATTTGGTTTCGGTCTACAGATATATCTCCAAACGTAAGCTTACATGTTGTCAGATTTATCTTTATGTAGTTTGACATACGTATATCGATATATCTTCACGAAGATGGAATAATGTAGAGATCTATCAGTCTACGTAGATGGTCATATGTAGATAGATTTGTTCCCAAGAAAGTGAATCTCTCTGAATTGAACCACCGCAACGTATATAACTGTATTTGGATTCAAATATCTCGATCTGTTCTAGTAAATATAGATAGTTATAGCTATGTGATGTTGGATATATCTTGAGATAAGCATGATAATGAAGCTTGAATCATCTGTATTCAACCAGATCAACGTTTATATATGTATCACGATTGATATAGCACGATGTAATTTGGTTTCGGTCTACAGATATATCTCCAAACGTAAGCTTACATGTTGCCAGATTTATCTTCATGAAGTTTGACATACGTATATCGATACATCTTCACGAGGATGGAATAATGTAGAGATCTATCAGTCTACGTAGATTGTCATATGTAGATAGATTTATGCCAAAGAAAGTGAATCTATCTGAATTGAACAACCGCAACGTATATAACTATATTTGGATTGAAATATCTCGATCTGTTCAAGTAAATATGGATAGTTATAGCTATGTCTACTTGGATATATGTTGAGATTAGAATGATAACGAAGCTTGAAACATCGGTATTCAACCACATCAACGATGATTTATGTATCTCTATTGATATAGCACGATGTAATTTGGTTTCGATCTACAGATATTGAATTTTCTCAGATGTATCTTCCTGTAGTATTTTATAGGTATATTGATACGTCCGCACGTAGATGGAAATACGTAGATACATATAAGTTCACGTAGATTGTCATATGTAGATGTAATATTCATGTAAAGAGTGAATCTAGCTGAATTGGATACCATCGACAAAGATAGTTGTATTTGGATTGAAATATCTCGATGTATTTTGTTTAATGTGGATAGTTATAACTATGTGTAGGTGGTTATAGAATAAGAGATGCAGCTTAACAAAGATGGAATAATCTGATATCAGACATCTCAACTTTGATAGATGAATCTCGATTGATAAAGAACTATGTGATTTGGTATCCAGCTATAGATAAGTCTCCAGACATCAAATTGCATGTTGTAAGATTAACCTTCATGTAGTTTGACATACGTATATCGATACATCTTCACGAAGATGGAATAATGTAGAGATCTATCAGTCTACGTAGATTGTCATATGTAGATAGATTTATCCCCAAGAAAGTGAATCTATCTGAATTGAACCACCGCAACGTATATAACTGTATTTGGATTGAAATGTCTCGATCTGTTCTAGTAAACATGGATAGACAGCTATGTGATGTTGAATATATGTTGAGATAAGCATGATAACGAAGCTTGAATCATGTGTATTCAACCACATCAACGTTTATGTATGTATCACGATTGATATAGCAGGATGTAATTTGGTTTCGGTCTACAGATATATCTCCAAACGTAAGCTTACATGTTGTCAGATTTATCTTCATGTAGTTTGACATACGTATATCGATACATCTTCACGAAGATGGAAAAATGTAGAGATCTATGAGTCTACGTAGATTGTTATATGTAGATAGATTTATCCCCAAGAAAGTGAATCTATCTGAATTGAACCACCGCAACGTATATAACTGTATTTGGATTGAAATGTCTCGATCTGTTCTAGTAAATATGGATAGTTATAGCTATTTGAACTTGGATATATGTGGAGCTAAGCATGATAACGAAGCTTGAAACATCAGTATTCAACCACATTAACGTTGCTATATGTATCTCTATTGATATAGCAGGATGTAATTTGGTTTCGGTCTACAGATATATCTCCAAACGTAAGCTTACATGTTGCCAGATTTATCTTCATGTAGTTTGACATACGTATATCGATACATCTTCACGAAGATGGAAAAATGTAGAGATCTATCAGTCTACGTAGATTGTCATATGTAGATAGATTTATGCCAAAGAAAGTGAATCTATCTGAATTGAACCACCGCAACGTATATAACTATATTTTGATTGAAATATCTCGATCTGTTCAAGTAAATATGGATAGTTATATCTATGTCTACATGGATATATGTGGAGATAAGCATGATAACGAAGCTAGAAACATCAGTATTCAACCACATCAACGTTGATATATGTATCTCTATTGATATAGCATGATGTAATTTGGTTTCGGTCTACAGATATATCTCCAAACGTAAGCTTACATGTTGCCAGATTTATCTTCATGTAGTTTGACATACGTATATCGATACATCTTCACGAAGATGGAAAAATGTAGAGATCTATCAGTCTACGTAGATTGTCATATGTAGATAGATTTATGCCAAAGAAAGTGAATCTATCTGAATTGAACCACCGCAACGTATATAACTATATTTTGATTGAAATATCTCGATCTGTTCAAGTAAATATGGATAGTTATAGCTATGTCTACTTGGATATATGTGGAGATAAGCATGATAACGAAGCTTGAAACATCAGTATTCAACCACATCAACGTTGATATATGTATCTCTATTGATATAGCACGATGTAATTTGGTTTCGGTCTACAGATATATCTCCAAACGTAAGCTTACAAGTTGCCAGATTTATCTTCATGTACTTTGACATACGTATATCGATACATCTTCACGAAGATGGAAAAATGTAGAGATCTATCAGTCTACGTAGATTGTCATATGTAGATAGATTTATGCCAAAGAAAGTGAATCTTTCTGAATGGAACCACCTCAACGTATATAACTGTATTTGGATTGAAATGTCTTGATACATTCTAGTAAATATCGATAGTTATAGCTATTTATTTTTGGATATATGTGGAGCTATGCATGATAACGAAGTTTGAAACATCAGTATTCAACCACATGAACGTTGATATATGTATCTCTAATCATATAGCACGATGTAATTTGGTTTCGGTCTACATATATATCTCCAAACGTAAGCTTACATGTTGTCAGATTTATCTTCATGTAGTTTGACATACGTATATAGATACATCTTCACGAAGATGGAATAATGTAGAGATCTATCAGTCTACGTAGATTGTCATATGTAGATAGATTTATCCATAAGAAAGTGAATCTATCTGAATTGAACCACCGCAACGTATATAACTGTATTTGGCTTCAAATATCTCGATCTGTTCTAGTAAATATCGATAGTTATATCTATGTGATGTTGGATTTATGTTGGGATAAGCATGATAACTAAGCTTGAATCATTTGTATTCAACCACATCAACGTTTATGTATGTATCATGATTGATATAGCACGATGTAATTTGGTTTCGGTCTACAGATATATCTCCAAACGTAAGCTTACATGTTGTCAGATTTATCTTTATGTAGTTTGACATACGTATATCGATATATCTTCACGAAGATGGAATAATGTAGAGATCTATCAGTCTACGTAGATGGTCATATGTAGATAGATTTGTTCCCAAGAAAGTGAATCTCTCTGAATTGAACCACCGCAACGTATATAACTGTATTTGGATTCAAATATCTCGATCTGTTCTAGTAAATATAGATAGTTATAGCTATGTGATGTTGGATATATCTTGAGATAAGCATGATAATGAAGCTTGAATCATCTGTATTCAACCAGATCAACGTTTATATATGTATCACGATTGATATAGCACGATGTAATTTGGTTTCGGTCTACAGATATATCTCCAAACGTAAGCTTACATGTTGCCAGATTTATCTTCATGAAGTTTGACATACGTATATCGATACATCTTCACGAGGATGGAATAATGTAGAGATCTATCAGTCTACGTAGATTGTCATATGTAGATAGATTTATGCCAAAGAAAGTGAATCTATCTGAATTGAACAACCGCAACGTATATAACTATATTTGGATTGAAATATCTCGATCTGTTCAAGTAAATATGGATAGTTATAGCTATGTCTACTTGGATATATGTTGAGATTAGAATGATAACGAAGCTTGAAACATCGGTATTCAACCACATCAACGATGATTTATGTATCTCTATTGATATAGCACGATGTAATTTGGTTTCGATCTACAGATATTGAATTTTCTCAGATGTATCTTCCTGTAGTATTTTATAGGTATATTGATACGTCCGCACGTAGATGGAAATACGTAGATACATATAAGTTCACGTAGATTGTCATATGTAGATGTAATATTCATGTAAAGAGTGAATCTAGCTGAATTGGATACCATCGACAAAGATAGTTGTATTTGGATTGAAATATCTCGATGTATTTTGTTTAATGTGGATAGTTATAACTATGTGTAGGTGGTTATAGAATAAGAGATGCAGCTTAACAAAGATGGAATAATCTGATATCAGACATCTCAACTTTGATAGATGAATCTCGATTGATAAAGAACTATGTGATTTGGTATCCAGCTATAGATAAGTCTCCAGACATCAAATTGCATGTTGTAAGATTAACCTTCATGTAGTTTGACATACGTATATCGATACATCTTCACGAAGATGGAATAATGTAGAGATCTATCAGTCTACGTAGATTGTCATATGTAGATAGATTTATCCCCAAGAAAGTGAATCTATCTGAATTGAACCACCGCAACGTATATAACTGTATTTGGATTGAAATGTCTCGATCTGTTCTAGTAAACATGGATAGACAGCTATGTGATGTTGAATATATGTTGAGATAAGCATGATAACGAAGCTTGAATCATGTGTATTCAACCACATCAACGTTTATGTATGTATCACGATTGATATAGCAGGATGTAATTTGGTTTCGGTCTACAGATATATCTCCAAACGTAAGCTTACATGTTGTCAGATTTATCTTCATGTAGTTTGACATACGTATATCGATACATCTTCACGAAGATGGAAAAATGTAGAGATCTATGAGTCTACGTAGATTGTTATATGTAGATAGATTTATCCCCAAGAAAGTGAATCTATCTGAATTGAACCACCGCAACGTATATAACTGTATTTGGATTGAAATGTCTCGATCTGTTCTAGTAAATATGGATAGTTATAGCTATTTGAACTTGGATATATGTGGAGCTAAGCATGATAACGAAGCTTGAAACATCAGTATTCAACCACATTAACGTTGCTATATGTATCTCTATTGATATAGCAGGATGTAATTTGGTTTCGGTCTACAGATATATCTCCAAACGTAAGCTTACATGTTGCCAGATTTATCTTCATGTAGTTTGACATACGTATATCGATACATCTTCACGAAGATGGAAAAATGTAGAGATCTATCAGTCTACGTAGATTGTCATATGTAGATAGATTTATGCCAAAGAAAGTGAATCTATCTGAATTGAACCACCGCAACGTATATAACTATATTTTGATTGAAATATCTCGATCTGTTCAAGTAAATATGGATAGTTATAGCTATGTCTACTTGGATATATGTGGAGATAAGCATGATAACGAAGCTTGAAACATTAGTATTCAACCACATCAACGTTGATATATGTATCTCTATTGATATAGCACGATGTAATTTGGTTTCGGTCTACAGATATATCTCCAAACGTAAGCTTACAAGTTGCCAGATTTATCTTCATGTACTTTGACATACGTATATCGATACATCTTCACGAAGATGGAAAAATGTAGAGATCTATCAGTCTACGTAGATTGTCATATGTAGATTTATGCCAAAGAAAGTGAATCTATCTGAATTGAACCACGGCAACGTATATAACTGTATTTGGATTCAAATATCTCGATCTGTTCTAGTAAATATGGATAGTTATAGCTATGTGATGTTGGATATATGTTGAGATCAGCATGATAACGATGCTTGAATCATCTGTATTCAACCACATCATCGTTTATATATGTATCACGATTGATATAGCAGGATGTAATTTGGTTTCGGTCTACAGATATATCTCCAAACGTAAGCTTACATGTTGCCAGATTTATCTTCATGTAATTTGACATACGTTTATCGATACATCTTCACGAACATGGAATAATGTAGAGATCTATCAGTCTACGTAGATTGTCATATGTAGATAGATTTATCCCCAAGAAAGTGGATCTATCTGAATCGAACCACCGCAACGTATATATCTGTATTTGGATTGAAATGTCTCGATATGTTCTAGTAAATATGGATAGTTATAGCTATTTGTACTTGGATATATGTGGAGCTAAGCTTGATAACGAAGCTTGAAACAACAGTATTCAACCACATCAACGTTTATATATGTATCTCTATTGATATAGCACGATGTAATTTGGTTTCGGTCTACAGATATATCTCCAAACGTAAGCTTACATGTTGCCAGATTTATCTTCATGTAGTTTGAAATAAGTATATCGATAAATCTTCACGAAGATGGAAAAATGTAGAGATCTATCAGTCTGCGTAGATTGTCATATGTGAATAGATTTATGCCAAAGAAAGTGAATCTATCTGAATTGAACCACCGCAACGTATACAACTGTATTTGGATTGAAATGTCTCGATCTGTTCTGGTAAACAAGGATAGATAGCTATGTCATGTTGAATATATGTTGAGCTAAGCATGATAACGAAGCTTGAATCATTTGTATTCAACCACATCAACGTTTATATATGTATCACGATTGATATAGCAGGATGTAATTTGGTTTCGGTCTACAGATATATCTCCAAACGTAAGCTTACATGTTGTCAGATTTATCTTCATGTAGTTTGACATACGTATATCGATACATCTTCACGAAGATGGAAAAATGTAGAGATCTATCAGTATACGTAGATTGTTATATGTAGATAGATTTATCCCCATGAAAGTGAATTTATCTGAATTGAACCACCGCAACGTATATAACTGTATTTGAATTGAAATGTCTCGATATATTCTAGTAAATATGGATAGTTATAGCTATTTGAACTTGGATATATGTGGAGCTAAGCATGATAACGAAGCTTGAAACATCAGTATTCAACCACATTAACGTTGATATATGTATCTCTATTGATATAGCACGATGTAATTTGGTTTCGGTCTACAGATATATCTCCAAACGTAAGCTTACATGTTGCCAGATTTATCTTCATGTAGTTTGACATACGTATATCGATACATCTTCACGAAGATGGAAAAATGTAGAGATCTATCAGTCTACGTAGATTGTCATATGTAGATAGATTTATGCCAAAGAAAGTGAATCTATCTGAATTGAACCAACGCAACGTATATAACTATATCTTGATTGAAATATCTCGATCTGTTCAAGTAAATTTGGATAGTTATAGCTATGTCTACTTGGATATATGTGGAGATAAGCATGATAACGAAGCTTGAAACATCAGTATTCAACCACATCAACGTTGATATATGTATCTCTATTGATATAGCACGATGTAATTTGGTTTCGGTCTACAGATATATCTCCAAACGTAAGCTTACATGTTGCCAGACTTATCTTCATGTAGTTTGACATACGTATATCGATACATCTTCACGAAGATGGAAAAATGTAGAGATCTATCAGTCTACGTAGATTGTCATATGTAGATAGATTTATGCCAAAGAAAGTGAATCTATCTTAATTTAACCACGGCAACGTATATAACTGTATTTGGATTGAAATGTCTCGATCTGTTCTAGTAAATATGGATAGTTATAGCTATGTCTACTTGGATATATGTTGAGATTAGAATGATAACGAAGCTTGAAACATCGGTATTCAACCACATCAACGATGATTTATGTATCTCTATTGATCTAGCACGATGTAATTTGGTTTCGATCTACAGATATTGAATTTTCTCAGATGTATCTTCATGTAGTATTTTATCGGTATATTGATACGTCCGCACGTAGATGGAAATACGTAGATACATATAAGTTCACGTAGATTGTCATATGTAGATGTAATATTCATGTAAAGAGTGAATCTAGCTGAATTGGATACCATCGACAAAGAGAGTTGTATTTGGATTAAAATATCTCGTTGTATTTTGTTTAAAAAGGAAAGTTATAACTATGTGTAGGTGGTTATATAATAAGAGATGCAGCTTAACAAAGATGGAATAATCTGATATCAGACATCTCAACTTTGATAGATGAATCTCGATTGATATAGAACTATGTGATTTGGTATCCAGCTATAGATAAGTCTCCAGACATCAAATTGCATGTTGTAAGATTTACCTTCATGTAGTTTGACATACGTATATCGATACATCTTCACGAAGATGGAATAATGTAGAGATCTATCAGTCTACGTAGATTGTCATATGTAGATAGATGTATCCCCAAGAAAGTGAATCTATCTGAATTGAACCACCGCAACGTATATAACTGTATTTGGATTGAAATGTCTCGATCTGTTCTAGTAAACATTGATAGACAGCTATTTGATGTTAAATATATGTTGAGATAAGCATGATAACGAAGCTTGAATCATGTGTATTCAACCACATCAACGTTTATGTATGTATCACGATTGATATAGCACGATGTAATTTGGTTTCGGTCTACAGATATATCTCCAAACGTAAGCTTACATGTTGTCAGATTTATCTTCATGTAGTTTGACATAAGTATATAGATACATCTTCAAGAAGACGGAATAATGTAGAGATCTATCAGCCTACGTAGAATGTCATATGTAGATAGATTCATTCCCAAGAAAGTGAATCTATCTGAATTGAACCACCGCAACGTATATAACTGTATTTGAATTGAAATGTCTCGATATATTCTAGTAAATATGGATAGTTATAGCTATTTGAACTTGGATATATGTGGAGCTAAGCATGATAACGAAGCTTGAAACATCAGTATTCAACCACATTAACGTTGATATATGTATCTCTATTGATATAGCACGATGTAATTTGGTTTTGGTCTACAGATATATCTCCAAACGTAAGCTTACATGTTGCCAGATTTATCTTCATGTAGTTTGACATACGTATATCGATACATCTTCACGAAGATGGAAAAATGTAGAGATCTATCAGTCTACGTAGATTGTCATATGTAGATAGATTTATGCCAAAGAAAGTGAATCTATCTGAATTGAACCAACGCAACGTATATAACTATATCTTGATTGAAATATCTCGATCTGTTCAAGTAAATTTGGATAGTTATAGCTATGTCTACTTGGATATATGTGGAGATAAGCATGATAACGAAGCTTGAAACATCAGTATTCAACCACATCAACGTTGATATATGTATCTCTATTGATATAGCACGATGTAATTTGGTTTCGGTCTACAGATATATCTCCAAACGTAAGCTTACATGTTGCCAGACTTATCTTCATGTAGTTTGACATACGTATATCGATACATCTTCACGAAGATGGAAAAATGTAGAGATCTATCAGTCTACGTAGATTGTCATATGTAGATAGATTTATGCCAAAGAAAGTGAATCTATCTTAATTTAACCACGGCAACGTATATAACTGTATTTGGATTGAAATGTCTCGATCTGTTCTAGTAAATATGGATAGTTATAGCTATGTCTACTTGGATATATGTTGAGATTAGAATGATAACGAAGCTTGAAACATCGGTATTCAACCACATCAACGATGATTTATGTATCTCTATTGATCTAGCACGATGTAATTTGGTTTCGATCTACAGATATTGAATGTTCTCAGATGTATCTTCATGTAGTATTTTATCGGTATATTGATACGTCCGCACGTAGATGGAAATACGTAGATACATATAAGTTCACGTAGATTGTCATATGTAGATGTAATATTCATGTAAAGAGTGAATCTAGCTGAATTGGATACCATCGACAAAGAGAGTTGTATTTGGATTAAAATATCTCGTTGTATTTTGTTTAAAAAGGAAAGTTATAACTATGTGTAGGTGGTTATATAATAAGAGATGCAGCTTAACAAAGATGGAATAATCTGATATCAGACATCTCAACTTTGATAGATGAATCTCGATTGATATAGAACTATGTGATTTGGTATCCAGCTATAGATAAGTCTCCAGACATCAAATTGCATGTTGTAAGATTTACCTTCATGTAGTTTGACATACGTATATCGATACATCTTCACGAAGATGGAATAATGTAGAGATCTATCAGTCTACGTAGATTGTCATATGTAGATAGATGTATCCCCAAGAAAGTGAATCTATCTGAATTGAACCACCGCAACGTATATAACTGTATTTGGATTGAAATGTCTCGATCTGTTCTAGTAAACATTGATAGACAGCTATTTGATGTTAAATATATGTTGAGATAAGCATGATAACGAAGCTTGAATCATGTGTATTCAACCACATCAACGTTTATGTATGTATCACGATTGATATAGCACGATGTAATTTGGTTTCGGTCTACAGATATATCTCCAAACGTAAGCTTACATGTTGTCAGATTTATCTTCATGTAGTTTGACATAAGTATATAGATACATCTTCAAGAAGACGGAATAATGTAGAGATCTATCAGCCTACGTAGATTGTCATATGTAGATAGATTCATTCCCAAGAAAGTGAATCTATCTGAATTGAACCACCGCAACGTATATAACTGTATTTGGATTAAAATGTCTCGATCTGTTCTAGTAAACAAGGATAGATAGCTATATGATGTTGAATATATGTTGAGATAAGCATGATAACGAAACTTGAATCATTTGTATTCAACCACATCAACGTTTATGTATGTATCATGATTGATATAGCAGGATGTAATTTGGTTTCGGTCTACAGATATATCTCCAAACGTAAGCTTACATGTTGCCAGATTTATCTTCATGTAGTTTGACATACGTATATCGATACATCTTCACGAACATGGAATAATGTAGAGATCTATCAGTCTACGTAGATTGTCATATGTAGATAGATTTATCCCCAAGAAAGTGAATCTATCTGAATCGAACCACCGCAACGTATATAACTGTATTAGGATTGAAATGTCTCGATATGTTCTAGTAAATATGGATAGTTATAGCTATTTGTACTTGGATATATGTGGAGCTAAGCATGATAACGAAGCTTGAAACATCAGTATTCAACCACATCAACGTTGATATATGTATCTCTAATCATATAGCACGATGTAATTCGGTTTCGGTCTACAGATATATCTCCAAACGTAAGCTTACATGTTGTCAGATTTATCTTCATGTATTTTGACATACGTATATCGATACATCTTCACGAAGATGGAAAAATGTAGAGATCTATCAGTCTACGTAGATTGTTATATGTAGATAGATTTATCCCCAAGAAAGTGAATCTATCTGAATTGAACCACCGCAACGTATATATCTGTATTTGGATTGAAATGTCTCGATATGTTCTAGTAAATATGGATAGTTATAGCTATTTGTACTTGGATATATGTGGAGCTAAGCTTGATAACGAAGCTTGAAACAACAGTATTCAACCACATCAACGTTTATATATGTATCTCTATTGATATAGCACGATGTAATTTGGTTTCGGTCTACAGATATATCTCCAAACGTAAGCTTACATGTTGCCAGATTTATCTTCATGTAGTTTGAAATAAGTATATCGATAAATCTTCACGAAGATGGAAAAATGTAGAGATCTATCAGTCTGCGTAGATTGTCATATGTGAATAGATTTATGCCAAAGAAAGTGAATCTATCTGAATTGAACCACCGCAACGTATACAACTGTATTTGGATTGAAATGTCTCGATCTGTTCTGGTAAACAAGGATAGATAGCTATGTCATGTTGAATATATGTTGAGCTAAGCATGATAACGAAGCTTGAATCATTTGTATTCAACCACATCAACGTTTATATATGTATCACGATTGATATAGCAGGATGTAATTTGGTTTCGGTCTACAGATATATCTCCAAACGTAAGCTTACATGTTGTCAGATTTATCTTCATGTAGTTTGACATACGTATATCGATACATCTTCACGAAGATGGAAAAATGTAGAGATCTATCAGTATACGTAGATTGTTATATGTAGATAGATTTATCCCCATGAAAGTGAATTTATCTGAATTGAACCACCGCAACGTATATAACTGTATTTGAATTGAAATGTCTCGATATATTCTAGTAAATATGGATAGTTATAGCTATTTGAACTTGGATATATGTGGAGCTAAGCATGATAACGAAGCTTGAAACATCAGTATTCAACCACATTAACGTTGATATATGTATCTCTATTGATATAGCAAGATGTAATTTGGTTTCGGTCTACAGATATATCTCCAAACGTAAGCTTACATGTTGCCAGATTTATCTTCATGTAGTTTGACATACGTATATCGATACATCTTCACGAAGATGGAAAAATGTAGAGATCTATCAGTCTACGTAGATTGTCATATGTAGATAGATTTATGCCAAAGAAAGTGAATCTATCTGAATTGAACCAACGCAACGTATATAACTATATCTTGATTGAAATATCTCGATCTGTTCAAGTAAATTTGGATAGTTATAGCTATGTCTACTTGGATATATGTGGAGATAAGCATGATAACGAAGCTTGAAACATCAGTATTCAACCACATCAACGTTGATATATGTATCTCTATTGATATAGCACGATGTAATTTGGTTTCGGTCTACAGATATATCTCCAAACGTAAGCTTACATGTTGCCAGACTTATCTTCATGTAGTTTGACATACGTATATCGATACATCTTCACGAAGATGGAAAAATGTAGAGATCTATCAGTCTACGTAGATTGTCATATGTAGATAGATTTATGCCAAAGAAAGTGAATCTATCTTAATTTAACCACGGCAACGTATATAACTGTATTTGGATTGAAATGTCTCGATCTGTTCTAGTAAATATGGATAGTTATAGCTATGTCTACTTGGATATATGTTGAGATTAGAATGATAACGAAGCTTGAAACATCGGTATTCAACCACATCAACGATGATTTATGTATCTCTATTGATCTAGCACGATGTAATTTGGTTTCGATCTACAGATATTGAATTTTCTCAGATGTATCTTCATGTAGTATTTTATCGGTATATTGATACGTCCGCACGTAGATGGAAATACGTAGATACATATAAGTTCACGTAGATTGTCATATGTAGATGTAATATTCATGTAAAGAGTGAATCTAGCTGAATTGGATACCATCGACAAAGAGAGTTGTATTTGGATTAAAATATCTCGTTGTATTTTGTTTAAAAAGGAAAGTTATAACTATGTGTAGGTGGTTATATAATAAGAGATGCAGCTTAACAAAGATGGAATAATCTGATATCAGACATCTCAACTTTGATAGATGAATCTCGATTGATATAGAACTATGTGATTTGGTATCCAGCTATAGATAAGTCTCCAGACATCAAATTGCATGTTGTAAGATTTACCTTCATGTAGTTTGACATACGTATATCGATACATCTTCACGAAGATGGAATAATGTAGAGATCTATCAGTCTACGTAGATTGTCATATGTAGATAGATGTATCCCCAAGAAAGTGAATCTATCTGAATTGAACCACCGCAACGTATATAACTGTATTTGGATTGAAATGTCTCGATCTGTTCTAGTAAACATTGATAGACAGCTATTTGATGTTAAATATATGTTGAGATAAGCATGATAACGAAGCTTGAATCATGTGTATTCAACCACATCAACGTTTATGTATGTATCACGATTGATATAGCACGATGTAATTTGGTTTCGGTCTACAGATATATCTCCAAACGTAAGCTTACATGTTGTCAGATTTATCTTCATGTAGTTTGACATAAGTATATAGATACATCTTCAAGAAGACCTAATAATGTAGAGATCTATCAGCCTACGTAGAATGTCATATGTAGATAGATTCATTCCCAAGAAAGTGAATCTATCTGAATTGAACCACCGCAACGTATATAACTGTATTTGAATTGAAATGTCTCGATATATTCTAGTAAATATGGATAGTTATAGCTATTTGAACTTGGATATATGTGGAGCTAAGCATGATAACGAAGCTTGAAACATCAGTATTCAACCACATTAACGTTGATATATGTATCTCTATTGATATAGCACGATGTAATTTGGTTTTGGTCTACAGATATATCTCCAAACGTAAGCTTACATGTTGCCAGATTTATCTTCATGTAGTTTGACATACGTATATCGATACATCTTCACGAAGATGGAAAAATGTAGAGATCTATCAGTCTACGTAGATTGTCATATGTAGATAGATTTATGCCAAAGAAAGTGAATCTATCTGAATTGAACCAACGCAACGTATATAACTATATCTTGATTGAAATATCTCGATCTGTTCAAGTAAATTTGGATAGTTATAGCTATGTCTACTTGGATATATGTGGAGATAAGCATGATAACGAAGCTTGAAACATCAGTATTCAACCACATCAACGTTGATATATGTATCTCTATTGATATAGCACGATGTAATTTGGTTTCGGTCTACAGATATATCTCCAAACGTAAGCTTACATGTTGCCAGACTTATCTTCATGTAGTTTGACATACGTATATCGATACATCTTCACGAAGATGGAAAAATGTAGAGATCTATCAGTCTACGTAGATTGTCATATGTAGATAGATTTATGCCAAAGAAAGTGAATCTATCTTAATTTAACCACGGCAACGTATATAACTGTATTTGGATTGAAATGTCTCGATCTGTTCTAGTAAATATGGATAGTTATAGCTATGTCTACTTGGATATATGTTGAGATTAGAATGATAACGAAGCTTGAAACATCGGTATTCAACCACATCAACGATGATTTATGTATCTCTATTGATCTAGCACGATGTAATTTGGTTTCGATCTACAGATATTGAATGTTCTCAGATGTATCTTCATGTAGTATTTTATCGGTATATTGATACGTCCGCACGTAGATGGAAATACGTAGATACATATAAGTTCACGTAGATTGTCATATGTAGATGTAATATTCATGTAAAGAGTGAATCTAGCTGAATTGGATACCATCGACAAAGAGAGTTGTATTTGGATTAAAATATCTCGTTGTATTTTGTTTAAAAAGGAAAGTTATAACTATGTGTAGGTGGTTATATAATAAGAGATGCAGCTTAACAAAGATGGAATAATCTGATATCAGACATCTCAACTTTGATAGATGAATCTCGATTGATATAGAACTATGTGATTTGGTATCCAGCTATAGATAAGTCTCCAGACATCAAATTGCATGTTGTAAGATTTACCTTCATGTAGTTTGACATACGTATATCGATACATCTTCACGAAGATGGAATAATGTAGAGATCTATCAGTCTACGTAGATTGTCATATGTAGATAGATGTATCCCCAAGAAAGTGAATCTATCTGAATTGAACCACCGCAACGTATATAACTGTATTTGGATTGAAATGTCTCGATCTGTTCTAGTAAACATTGATAGACAGCTATTTGATGTTAAATATATGTTGAGATAAGCATGATAACGAAGGTTGAATCATGTGTATTCAACCACATCAACGTTTATGTATGTATCACGATTGATATAGCACGATGTAATTTGGTTTCGGTCTACAGATATATCTCCAAACGTAAGCTTACATGTTGTCAGATTTATCTTCATGTAGTTTGACATAAGTATATAGATACATCTTCAAGAAGACGGAATAATGTAGAGATCTATCAGCCTACGTAGATTGTCATATGTAGATAGATTCATTCCCAAGAAAGTGAATCTATCTGAATTGAACCACCGCAACGTATATAACTGTATTTGGATTAAAATGTCTCGATCTGTTCTAGTAAACAAGGATAGATAGCTATATGATGTTGAATATATGTTGAGATAAGCATGATAACGAAACTTGAATCATTTGTATTCAACCACATCAACGTTTATGTATGTATCATGATTGATATAGCAGGATGTAATTTGGTTTCGGTCTACAGATATATCTCCAAACGTAAGCTTACATGTTGCCAGATTTATCTTCATGTAGTTTGACATACGTATATCGATACATCTTCACGAACATGGAATAATGTAGAGATCTATCAGTCTACGTAGATTGTCATATGTAGATAGATTTATCCCCAAGAAAGTGAATCTATCTGAATCGAACCACCGCAACGTATATAACTGTATTAGGATTGAAATGTCTCGATATGTTCTAGTAAATATGGATAGTTATAGCTATTTGTACTTGGATATATGTGGAGCTAAGCATGATAACGAAGCTTGAAACATCAGTATTCAACCACATCAACGTTGATATATGTATCTCTAATCATATAGCACGATGTAATTCGGTTTCGGTCTACAGATATATCTCCAAACGTAAGCTTACATGTTGTCAGATTTATCTTCATGTATTTTGACATACGTATATCGATACATCTTCACGAAGATGGAAAAATGTAGAGATCTATCAGTCTACGTAGATTGTTATATGTAGATAGATTTATCCCCAAGAAAGTGAATCTATCTGAATTGAACCACCGCAACGTATGTAACTGTATTTGGATTGAAATGTCTCGATATGTTCTAGTAAATATGGATAGTTATAGCTATTTGAACTTGGATATATGTGGAGCTAAGCATGATAACGAAGCTTGAAACATCAGTATTCAACCACATTAACGTTGATATATGTATCTCTATTGATATAGCACGATGTAATTTGGTTTCGGTCTACAGATATATCTCCAAACGTAAGCTTACATGTTGCCAGATTTATCTTCATGTAGTTTGAAATAAGTATATCGATAAATCTTCACGAAGATGGAAAAATGTAGAGATCTATCATTCTGCGTAGATTGTCATATGTGAATAGATTTATGCCAAAGAAAGTGAATCTATCTGAATTGAACCACCGCAACGTGTATAACTGTATTTGGATTGAAATGTCTCGATCTGTTCTAGTAAACAAGGATAGATAGCTATGTCATGTTGAATATATGTTGAGCTAAGCATGACAACGAAGCTTGAATCATTTGTATTCAACCACATCAACGTTTATATATGTGTCACGATTGATATAGCTGGATGTAATTTGGTTTCGGTCTACAGATATATCTCCAAACGTAAGCTTACATGTTGTCAGATTTATCTTTATGTAGTTTGACATACGTATATCGATACATCTTCACGAAGATGGAATAATGTAGAGATCTATCAGTCTACGTAGATTGTCATATGTAGATAGATTTGTTCCCAAGAAAGTGAATCTCTCTGAATTGAACCACCGCAACGTATATAACTGTATTTGGATTCAAATATCTCGATCTGTTCTAGTAAATATAGATAGTTATAGCTATGTGATGTTGGATATATCTTGAGATAAGCATGATAATGAAGCTTGAATCATCTGTATTCAACCAGATCAACGTTTATATATGTATCACGATTGATATAGCACGATGTAATTTGGTTTCGGTCTACAGATATATCTCCAAACGTAAGCTTACATGTTGCCAGATTTATCTTCATGAAGTTTGACATACGTATATCGATACATCTTCACGAAGATGGAATAATGTAGAGATCTATCAGTCTACGTAGATTGTCATATGTAGATAGATTTATGCCAAAGAAAGTGAATCTATCTGAATTGAACAACCGCAACGTATATAACTATATTTGGATTGAAATATCTCGATCTGTTCAAGTAAAAATGGATAGTTATAACTATGTCTACTTGGATATATGTTGAGATTAGAACGATAACGAAGCTTGAAACATCGGTATTCAACCACATCAACGATGATTTATGTATCTCTATTGATATAGCACGAAGTAATTTGGTTTCGATCTACAGATATTGAATTTTCTCAGATGTATCTTCCTGTAGTATTTTATAGGTATATTGATACGTCCGCACGTAGATGGAAATATTCATGTAAAGAGTGAATCTAGCTGAATTGGATACCATCGACAAAGATAGTTGTATTTGGATTGAAATATCTCGATGTATTTTGTTTAATGTGGATAGTTATAACTATGTGTAGGTGGTTATATAATGAGAGATGCAGCTTAACAAAGATGGAATAATCTGATATCAGACATCTCAACTTTGATAGATGAATCTCGATTGATATAGAACTATGTGATTTGGTATCAAGCTATAGATAAGTCTCCAGACATCAAATTGCATGTTGTAAGATTTACCTTCATGTAGTTTGACATACGTATTTCGATACATCTTCACGAAGATGGAATAATGTAGAGATCTATCAGTCTACGTAGATTGTCATATGTAGATAGATTTAAGCCAAAGAAAGTGAATCTATCTGAATTGAACAACCGCACGTATATAACTGTATTTGGATTGAAATGTCTCGATCTGTTCTAGTAAACATGGATAGACAGCTATGTGATGTTGAATATATGTTGAGATAAGCATGATAACGAAGCTTGAATCATGTGTATTCAACCACATCAACGTTTATGTATGTATCACGATTGATATAGCAGGATGTAATTTGGTTTCGGTCTACAGATATATCTCCAAACGTAAGCTTACATGTTGTCAGATTTATCTTCATGTAGTTTGACATACGTATATCGATACATCTTCACGAAGATGGAAAAATGTAGAGATCTATCAGTATACGTACATTGTTATATGTAGATAGATTTATCCCCAAGAAAGTGAATCTATCTGAATTGAACCAACGCAACGTATATAACTGTATTTGAATTGAAATGTCTCGATATATTCTAGTAAATATGGATAGTTATAGCTATTTGAACTTGGATATATGTGGAGCTAAGCATGATAACGAAGCTTGAAACATCAGTATTCAACCACATTAACGTTGATATATGTATCTCTATTGATATAGCACGATGTAATTTGGTTTCGGTCTACAGATATATCTCCAAACGTAAGCTTACATGTTGCCAGATTTATCTTCATGTAGTTTGACATACGTATATCGATACATCTTCACGAAGATGGAAAAATGTAGAGATCTATCAGTCTACGTAGATTGTCATATGTAGATAGATTTATGCCAAAGAAAGTGAATCTATCTGAATTGAACCACCGCAACGTATATAACTGTATTTGGATTAAAATGTCTCGTTCTGTTCTAGTAAACAAGGATAGATAGCTATATGATGTTGAATATATGTTGAGATAAGCATGATAACGAAGCTTGAATCATTTGTATTCAACCACATCAACGTTTATTTATGTATCATGATTGATATAGCAGGATGTAATTTGGTTTCGGTCTACAGATATATCTCCAAACGTAAGCTTACATGTTGTCAGATTTATCTTTATGTAGTTTGACATACGTATATCGATACATCTTCACGAAGATGGAATAATGTAGAGATCTATCAGTCTACGTAGATTGTCATATGTAGATAGATTTATCCCCAAGAAAGTGAATCTCTCTGAATTGAACCACCGCAACGTATATAACTGTATTTGGATTGAAATGTCTCGATCTGTTCTAGTAAACATGGATAGACAGCTATGTGATGTTGAATATATGTTGAGATAAGCATGATAACGAAGCTTGAATCATGTGTATTCAACCACATCAACGTTTATGTATGTATCACGATTGATATAGCAGGATGTAATTTGGTTTCGGTCTACAGATATATCTCCAAACGTAAGCTTACATGTTGTCAGATTTATCTTCATGTATTTTGACATACGTATATCGATACATCTTCACGAAGATGGAAAAATGTAGAGATCTATCAGTCTACGTAGATTGTTATATGTAGATAGATTTATCCCCAAGAAAGTGAATCTATCTGAATTGAACCACCGCAACGTATGTAACTGTATTTGGATTGAAATGTCTCGATATGTTCTAGTAAATATGGATAGTTATAGCTATTTGAACTTGGATATATGTGGAGCTAAGCATGATAACGAAGCTTGAAACATCAGTATTCAACCACATTAACGTTGATATATGTATCTCTATTGATATAGCACGATGTAATTTGGTTTCGGTCTACAGATATATCTCCAAACGTAAGCTTACATGTTGCCAGATTTATCTTCATGTAGTTTGAAATAAGTATATCGATAAATCTTCACGAAGATGGAAAAATGTAGAGATCTATCATTCTGCGTAGATTGTCATATGTGAATAGATTTATGCCAAAGAAAGTGAATCTATCTGAATTGAACCACCGCAACGTGTATAACTGTATTTGGATTGAAATGTCTCGATCTGTTCTAGTAAACAAGGATAGATAGCTATGTCATGTTGAATATATGTTGAGCTAAGCATGACAACGAAGCTTGAATCATTTGTATTCAACCACATCAACGTTTATATATGTGTCACGATTGATATAGCACGATGTAATTTGGTTTCGGTCTACAGATATATCTCCAAACGTAAGCTTACATGTTGTCAGATTTATCTTTATGTAGTTTGACATACGTATATCGATACATCTTCACGAAGATGGAATAATGTAGAGATCTATCAGTCTACGTAGATTGTCATATGTAGATAGATTTGTTCCCAAGAAAGTGAATCTCTCTGAATTGAACCACCGCAACGTATATAACTGTATTTGGATTCAAATATCTCGATCTGTTCTAGTAAATATAGATAGTTATAGCTATGTGATGTTGGATATATCTTGAGATAAGCATGATAATGAAGCTTGAATCATCTGTATTCAACCAGATCAACGTTTATATATGTATCACGATTGATATAGCACGATGTAATTTGGTTTCGGTCTACAGATATATCTCCAAACGTAAGCTTACATGTTGCCAGATTTATCTTCATGAAGTTTGACATACGTATATCGATACATCTTCACGAAGATGGAATAATGTAGAGATCTATCAGTCTACGTAGATTGTCATATGTAGATAGATTTATGCCAAAGAAAGTGAATCTATCTGAATTGAACAACCGCAACGTATATAACTATATTTGGATTGAAATATCTCGATCTGTTCAAGTAAAAATGGATAGTTATAACTATGTCTACTTGGATATATGTTGAGATTAGAACGATAACGAAGCTTGAAACATCGGTATTCAACCACATCAACGATGATTTATGTATCTCTATTGATATAGCACGAAGTAATTTGGTTTCGATCTACAGATATTGAATTTTCTCAGATGTATCTTCCTGTAGTATTTTATAGGTATATTGATACGTTCGCACGTAGATGGAAATATTCATGTAAAGAGTGAATCTAGCTGAATTGGATACCATCGACAAAGATAGTTGTATTTGGATTGAAATATCTCGATGTATTTTGTTTAATGTGGATAGTTATAACTATGTGTAGGTGGTTATATAATGAGAGATGCAGCTTAACAAAGATGGAATAATCTGATATCAGACATCTCAACTTTGATAGATGAATCTCGATTGATATAGAACTATGTGATTTGGTATCAAGCTATAGATAAGTCTCCAGACATCAAATTGCATGTTGTAAGATTTACCTTCATGTAGTTTGACATACGTATTTCGATACATCTTCACGAAGATGGAATAATGTAGAGATCTATCAGTCTACGTAGATTGTCATATGTAGATAGATTTAAGCCAAAGAAAGTGAATCTATCTGAATTGAACAACCGCACGTATATAACTGTATTTGGATTGAAATGTCTCGATCTGTTCTAGTAAACATGGATAGACAGCTATGTGATGTTGAATATATGTTGAGATAAGCATGATAACGAAGCTTGAATCATGTGTATTCAACCACATCAACGTTTATGTATGTATCACGATTGATATAGCAGGATGTAATTTGGTTTCGGTCTACAGATATATCTCCAAACGTAAGCTTACATGTTGTCAGATTTATCTTCATGTAGTTTGACATACGTATATCGATACATCTTCACGAAGATGGAAAAATGTAGAGATCTATCAGTATACGTACATTGTTATATGTAGATAGATTTATCCCCAAGAAAGTGAATCTATCTGAATTGAACCACCGCAACGTATATAACTGTATTTGAATTGAAATGTCTCGATATATTCTAGTAAATATGGATAGTTATAGCTATTTGAACTTGGATATATGTGGAGCTAAGCATGATAACGAAGCTTGAAACATCAGTATTCAACCACATTAACGTTGATATATGTATCTCTATTGATATAGCACGATGTAATTTGGTTTCGGTCTACAGATATATCTCCAAACGTAAGCTTACATGTTGCCAGATTTATCTTCATGTAGTTTGACATACGTATATCGATACATCTTCACGAAGATGGAAAAATGTAGAGATCTATCAGTCTACGTAGATTGTCATATGTAGATAGATTTATGCCAAAGAAAGTGAATCTATCTGAATTGAACCACCGCAACGTATATAACTGTATTTGGATTAAAATGTCTCGTTCTGTTCTAGTAAACAAGGATAGATAGCTATATGATGTTGAATATATGTTGAGATAAGCATGATAACGAAGCTTGAATCATTTGTATTCAACCACATCAACGTTTATTTATGTATCATGATTGATATAGCAGGATGTAATTTGGTTTCGGTCTACAGATATATCTCCAAACGTAAGCTTACATGTTGTCAGATTTATCTTTATGTAGTTTGACATACGTATATCGATACATCTTCACGAAGATGGAATAATGTAGAGATCTATCAGTCTACGTAGATTGTCATATGTAGATAGATTTATCCCCAAGAAAGTGAATCTATCTGAATTGAACCACCGCAACGTATATAACTGTATTTGGATTCAAATATCTCGATCTGTTCTAGTAAATATAAATAGATATAGCTATGTGATGTTGCATATATGTTGAGATAAGCATGATAACGAAGCTTGAAACATCAGTATTCAACCCCATCAACGTTGATATATGTATCTCTATTGATATAGCACGATGCAATTTGGTTTCGGTCTACAGATATATCTCCAAACGTAAGCTTACATGTTGCCAGATTTATCTTCATGTAGTTTGACATACTTATATCGATACATCTTCACGAAGATGGAAAAATGTAGAGATCTATCTGTCTACGTAGATTGTCATATGTAGATAGATTTATGCCAAAGAAAGTGAATCTATCTGAATGGAACCACCGCAACGTATATATCTATATTTGATTGAAATATCTCGATCTGTTCAAGTAAATATGGATAGTTATAGCTATGTCTACTTGGATATATGTGGAGATAAGCATGATAACGAAGCTTGAAACATCAGTATTCAACCACATCAACGTTGATATATGTATCTCTATTGATATAGCACGATGTAATTTGGTTTCGATCTACTGATATAGAATGTTCTCAGATGTATCTTCATGTAGTTTGTTATAAACATATAGATACGTCCGCACGTAGATGGAAATACGTAGATACATATAAGTTCACGTAGATTGTCATATGTAGATGTAATATTCATGTAAAGAGTGAATCTAGCTGAATTGGATACCATCGACAAAGATAGTTGTATTTGGATTGAAATATGTCGATGTATTTTGTTTAATGTGGATAGTTATAACTATGTGTAGGTGGTTATATAATGAGTGATGCAGCTTAACAAAGATGGAATAATCTGATATCAGACATCTCAACTTTGATAGATGAATCTCGATTGATATAGAACTATGTGATTGGGTATCCAGCTATAGATAAGTCTCCAGACATAAAATTGCATGTTGTCAGATTTATCTTCATGTAGTTTGACTTAAGTATATCGATACATTTTCACGAAGATGGAATAATGTAGAGATCTATCAGTCTACGTAGATTGTCATATGTAGATAGATTTATCCCCAAGAAAGTAAATCTATCTGAATTGAACATACGTTGCGTATAAAACTGTATTTGGATTCAAATATCTCGATCTGTTCTAGTAAATATGCATAGTTATAGCTATTTGTACTTGGATATATGTGGAGTTAAGCTTGATAACGAAGCTTGAAACATCGGTATTCAACCACATCAACGATGATTTATGTATCTCTATTGATATAGCACGATGTAATTTGGTTTCGATCTACAGATATTGAATTTTCTCAGATGTATCTTCCTGTAGTATTTTATAGGTATATTCATACGTCCGCACGTAGATGGAAATACGTAGATACATATAAGTTCACGTAGATTGTCATATGTAGATGTAATATTCATGTAAAGAGTGAATCTAGCTGAATTGGATACCATCGACAAAGATAGTTGTATTTGGATTGAAATATCTCGATGTATTTTGTTTAATGTGGATAGTTATAACTATGTGTAGGTGGTTATAGAATAAGAGATGCAGCTTAACAAAGATGGAATAATCTGATATCAGACATCTCAACTTTGATAGATGAATCTCGATTGATAAAGAACTATGTGATTTGGTATCCAGCTATAGATAAGTCTCCAGACATCAAATTGCATGTTGTAAGATTAACCTTCATGTAGTTTGACATACGTATATCGATACATCTTCACGAAGATGGAATAATGTAGAGATCTATCAGTCTACGTAGATTGTCATATGTAGATAGATTTATCCCCAAGAAAGTGAATCTATCTGAATTGAACCACCGCAACGTATATAACTGTATTTGGATTGAAATGTCTCGATCTGTTCTAGTAAACATGGATAGACAGCTATGTGATGTTGAATATATGTTGAGATAAGCATGATAACGAAGCTTGAATCATGTGTATTCAACCACATCAACGTTTATGTATGTATCACGATTGATATAGCAGGATGTAATTTGGTTTCGGTCTACAGATATATCTCCAAACGTAAGCTTACATGTTGTCAGATTTATCTTCATGTAGTTTGACATACGTATATCGATACATCTTCACGAAGATGGAAAAATGTAGAGATCTATGAGTCTACGTAGATTGTTATATGTAGATAGATTTATCCCCAAGAAAGTGAATCTATCTGAATTGAACCACCGCAACGTATATAACTGTATTTGGATTGAAATGTCTCGATCTGTTCTAGTAAATATGGATAGTTATAGCTATTTGAACTTGGATATATGTGGAGCTAAGCATGATAACGAAGCTTGAAACATCAGTATTCAACCACATTAACGTTGCTATATGTATCTCTATTGATATAGCAGGATGTAATTTGGTTTCGGTCTACAGATATATCTCCAAACGTAAGCTTACATGTTGCCAGATTTATCTTCATGTAGTTTGACATACGTATATCGATACATCTTCACGAAGATGGAAAAATGTAGAGATCTATCAGTCTACGTAGATTGTCATATGTAGATAGATTTATGCCAAAGAAAGTGAATCTATCTGAATTGAACCACCGCAACGTATATAACTATATTTGGATTGAAATATCTCGATCTGTTCTAGTAAATATGGATAGTTATAGCTATTTGTACTTGGATATATGTGGAGTTAAGCTTGATAAGGAAGCTTGAAACATCAGTATTCAACCACATCAACGTTGATATATGTATCACGATTGATATAGCACGATGTAATTTGGTTTCGGTCTACAGATATATCTCCAAACGTATGCTTACATGTTGCCAGATTTATCTTCATGTAGTTTGACATACGTATATCGATACATCTTTACGAAGATGGAAAAATGTAGAGATCTATCAGTCTACGTAGATTGTCATATGTAGATAGATTTATGCCAAAGTAAGTGAATCTATCTGAATTGAACCACCGCAACGTATATAACTGTATTTGGAATGAAATGTCTCGATCTGTTCTAGTAAACAAGGATAGCTTTAGCTATGTCTACTTGGATATATGTGGAGGTAAACATGATAACGAAGCTTGAAACATCATTATTCAACCACATCAACGTTGATATCTGTATCTCTATTGATATAGCATGGTGTAATTTGGTTTCGATCTACTGATATAGAATCTTCTCAGATGTATCTTCATGTAGTTTGTTATAAACATATAGATACGTCCGCACGTAGATGGAAATACGTAGATACATATAAGTTCACGTAGATTGTCATATGTAGATGTAATATTCATGTAAAGAGTGAATCTAGCTGAATTGGATACCATCGCCAAAGATAGTTGTATTTGGATTGAAATATCTCGATGTATTTTGTTTAATGTGGATAGTTATAACTATGTGTAGATGGTTATATAATGAGAGATGCAGCTTAACAAAGATGGAATAATCTGATATCAGACATCTCAACTTTGATAGATGAATCTCGATTGATATAGAACTATGTGATTTGGTAACCAGCTATAGATAAGTCTCCAGACATAAAATTGCATGTTGTCAGATTTATCTTCATGTAGTTTGACATACGTATATCGATACATCTTCACGAAGATGGAATAATGTAGAAATCTATCAGTCTACGTAGATTGTCATATGTAGATAGATTTATCCCCAAGAAAGTGAATCTATCTGAATTGAACCACCGCAACGTATATAACTGTATTTGGATTCAAATATCTCGATCTATTCTAGTAAATACAGATAGTTATAGCTATGTGATGTTGGATATATGTTGAGATAAGCATGATAACGAAGCTTGAAACATCAGTATTCAACCACATCAACGTTGATATATGTATCTCTATTGATATAGCACGATGTAATTTAGTTTCGGTCTACGGATATATCTCCAAACGTAAGCTTACATGTTGCCAGATTTATCTTCATGTAGTTTGACATACGTATATCGATACATCTTCACGAAGATGGAAAAATGTAGAGATCTATCAGTCTACGTAGATTGTCATATGTAGATAGATTTATGCCAAAGAAAGTGAATCTTTCTGAATGGAACCACCTCAACGTATATAACTGTATTTGGATTGAAATGTCTTGATACATTCTAGTAAATATCGATAGTTATAGCTATTTATTTTTGGATATATGTGGAGCTATGCATGATAACGAAGTTTGAAACATCAGTATTCAACCACATGAACGTTGATATATGTATCTCTAATCATATAGCACGATGTAATTTGGTTTCGGTCTACATATATATCTCCAAACGTAAGCTTACATGTTGTCAGATTTATCTTTATGTAGTTTGACATACGTATATAGATACATCTTCACGAAGATGGAATAATGTAGAGATCTATCAGTCTACGTAGATTGTCATATGTAGATAGATTTATCCATAAGAAAGTGAATCTATCTGAATTGAACCACCGCAACGTATATAACTGTATTTGGCTTCAAATATCTCGATCTGTTCTAGTAAATATCGATAGTTATATCTATGTGATGTTGGATTTATGTTGGGATAAGCATGATAACTAAGCTTGAATCATTTGTATTCAACCACATCAACGTTTATGTATGTATCATGATTGATATAGCACGATGTAATTTGGTTTCGGTCTACAGATATATCTCCAAACGTAAGCTTACATGTTGTCAGATTTATCTTTATGTAGTTTGACATACGTATATCGATATATCTTCACGAAGATGGAATAATGTAGAGATCTATCAGTCTACGTAGATGGTCATATGTAGATAGATTTGTTCCCAAGAAAGTGAATCTCTCTGAATTGAACCACCGCAACGTATATAACTGTATTTGGATTCAAATATCTCGATCTGTTCTAGTAAATATAGATAGTTATAGCTATGTGATGTTGGATATATCTTGAGATAAGCATGATAATGAAGCTTGAATCATCTGTATTCAACCAGATCAACGTTTATATATGTATCACGATTGATATAGCACGATGTAATTTGGTTTCGGTCTACAGATATATCTCCAAACGTAAGCTTACATGTTGCCAGATTTATCTTCATGAAGTTTGACATACGTATATCGATACATCTTCACGAGGATGGAATAATGTAGAGATCTATCAGTCTACGTAGATTGTCATATGTAGATAGATTTATGCCAAAGAAAGTGAATCTATCTGAATTGAACAACCGCAACGTATATAACTATATTTGGATTGAAATATCTCGATCTGTTCAAGTAAATATGGATAGTTATAGCTATGTCTACTTGGATATATGTTGAGATTAGAATGATAACGAAGCTTGAAACATCGGTATTCAACCACATCAACGATGATTTATGTATCTCTATTGATATAGCACGATGTAATTTGGTTTCGATCTACAGATATTGAATTTTCTCAGATGTATCTTCCTGTAGTATTTTATAGGTATATTGATACGTCCGCACGTAGATGGAAATACGTAGATACATATAAGTTCACGTAGATTGTCATATGTAGATGTAATATTCATGTAAAGAGTGAATCTAGCTGAATTGGATACCATCGACAAAGATAGTTGTATTTGGATTGAAATATCTCGATGTATTTTGTTTAATGTGGATAGTTATAACTATGTGTAGGTGGTTATAGAATAAGAGATGCAGCTTAACAAAGATGGAATAATCTGATATCAGACATCTCAACTTTGATAGATGAATCTCGATTGATAAAGAACTATGTGATTTGGTATCCAGCTATAGATAAGTCTCCAGACATCAAATTGCATGTTGTAAGATTAACCTTCATGTAGTTTGACATACGTATATCGATACATCTTCACGAAGATGGAATAATGTAGAGATCTATCAGTCTACGTAGATTGTCATATGTAGATAGATTTATCCCCAAGAAAGTGAATCTATCTGAATTGAACCACCGCAACGTATATAACTGTATTTGGATTGAAATGTCTCGATCTGTTCTAGTAAACATGGATAGACAGCTATGTGATGTTGAATATATGTTGAGATAAGCATGATAACGAAGCTTGAATCATGTGTATTCAACCACATCAACGTTTATGTATGTATCACGATTGATATAGCAGGATGTAATTTGGTTTCGGTCTACAGATATATCTCCAAACGTAAGCTTACATGTTGTCAGATTTATCTTCATGTAGTTTGACATACGTATATCGATACATCTTCACGAAGATGGAAAAATGTAGAGATCTATGAGTCTACGTAGATTGTTATATGTAGATAGATTTATCCCCAAGAAAGTGAATCTATCTGAATTGAACCACCGCAACGTATATAACTGTATTTGGATTGAAATGTCTCGATCTGTTCTAGTAAATATGGATAGTTATAGCTATTTGAACTTGGATATATGTGGAGCTAAGCATGATAACGAAGCTTGAAACATCAGTATTCAACCACATTAACGTTGCTATATGTATCTCTATTGATATAGCAGGATGTAATTTGGTTTCGGTCTACAGATATATCTCCAAACGTAAGCTTACATGTTGCCAGATTTATCTTCATGTAGTTTGACATACGTATATCGATACATCTTCACGAAGATGGAAAAATGTAGAGATCTATCAGTCTACGTAGATTGTCATATGTAGATAGATTTATGCCAAAGAAAGTGAATCTATCTGAATTGAACCACCGCAACGTATATAACTATATTTGGATTGAAATATCTCGATCTGTTCTAGTAAATATGGATAGTTATAGCTATTTGTACTTGGATATATGTGGAGTTAAGCTTGATAAGGAAGCTTGAAACATCAGTATTCAACCACATCAACGTTGATATATGTATCACGATTGATATAGCACGATGTAATTTGGTTTCGGTCTACAGATATATCTCCAAACGTATGCTTACATGTTGCCAGATTTATCTTCATGTAGTTTGACATACTTATATCGATACATCTTTACGAAGATGGAAAAATGTAGAGATCTATCAGTCTACGTAGATTGTCATATGTAGATAGATTTATGCCAAAGTAAGTGAATCTATCTGAATTGAACCACCGCAACGTATATAACTGTATTTGGAATGAAATGTCTCGATCTGTTCTAGTAAACAAGGATAGCTTTAGCTATGTCTACTTGGATATATGTGGAGGTAAACATGATAACGAAGCTTGAAACATCATTATTCAACCACATCAACGTTGATATCTGTATCTCTATTGATATAGCATGGTGTAATTTGGTTTCGATCTACTGATATAGAATCTTCTCAGATGTATCTTCATGTAGTTTGTTATAAACATATAGATACGTCCGCACGTAGATGGAAATACGTAGATACATATAAGTTCACGTAGATTGTCATATGTAGATGTAATATTCATGTAAAGAGTGAATCTAGCTGAATTGGATACCATCGCCAAAGATAGTTGTATTTGGATTGAAATATCTCGATGTATTTTGTTTAATGTGGATAGTTATAACTATGTGTAGATGGTTATATAATGAGAGATGCAGCTTAACAAAGATGGAATAATCTGATATCAGACATCTCAACTTTGATAGATGAATCTCGATTGATATAGAACTATGTGATTTGGTAACCAGCTATAGATAAGTCTCCAGACATAAAATTGCATGTTGTCAGATTTATCTTCATGTAGTTTGACATACGTATATCGATACATCTTCACGAAGATGGAATAATGTAGAAATCTATCAGTCTACGTAGATTGTCATATGTAGATAGATTTATCCCCAAGAAAGTGAATCTATCTGAATTGAACCACCGCAACGTATATAACTGTATTTGGATTCAAATATCTCGATCTGTTCTAGTAAATACAGATAGTTATAGCTATGTGATGTTGGATATATGTTGAGATAAGCATGATAACGAAGCTTGAAACATCAGTATTCAACCACATCAACGTTGATATATGTATCTCTATTGATATAGCACGATGTAATTTAGTTTCGGTCTACGGATATATCTCCAAACGTAAGCTTACATGTTGCCAGATTTATCTTCATGTAGTTTGACATACGTATATCGATACATCTTCACGAAGATGGAAAAATGTAGAGATCTATCAGTCTACGTAGATTGTCATATGTAGATAGATTTATGCCAAAGAAAGTGAATCTTTCTGAATGGAACCACCTCAACGTATATAACTGTATTTGGATTGAAATGTCTTGATACATTCTAGTAAATATCGATAGTTATAGCTATTTATTTTTGGATATATGTGGAGCTATGCATGATAACGAAGTTTGAAACATCAGTATTCAACCACATGAACGTTGATATATGTATCTCTAATCATATAGCACGATGTAATTTGGTTTCGGTCTACATATATATCTCCAAACGTAAGCTTACATGTTGTCAGATTTATCTTTATGTAGTTTGACATACGTATATAGATACATCTTCACGAAGATGGAATAATGTAGAGATCTATCAGTCTACGTAGATTGTCATATGTAGATAGATTTATCCATAAGAAAGTGAATCTATCTGAATTGAACCACCGCAACGTATATAACTGTATTTGGCTTCAAATATCTCGATCTGTTCTAGTAAATATCGATAGTTATATCTATGTGATGTTGGATTTATGTTGGGATAAGCATGATAACTAAGCTTGAATCATTTGTATTCAACCACATCAACGTTTATGTATGTATCATGATTGATATAGCACGATGTAATTTGGTTTCGGTCTACAGATATATCTCCAAACGTAAGCTTACATGTTGTCAGATTTATCTTTATGTAGTTTGACATACGTATATCGATATATCTTCACGAAGATGGAATAATGTAGAGATCTATCAGTCTACGTAGATGGTCATATGTAGATAGATTTGTTCCCAAGAAAGTGAATCTCTCTGAATTGAACCACCGCAACGTATATAACTGTATTTGGATTCAAATATCTCGATCTGTTCTAGTAAATATAGATAGTTATAGCTATGTGATGTTGGATATATCTTGAGATAAGCATGATAATGAAGCTTGAATCATCTGTATTCAACCAGATCAACGTTTATATATGTATCACGATTGATATAGCACGATGTAATTTGGTTTCGGTCTACAGATATATCTCCAAACGTAAGCTTACATGTTGCCAGATTTATCTTCATGAAGTTTGACATACGTATATCGATACATCTTCACGAGGATGGAATAATGTAGAGATCTATCAGTCTACGTAGATTGTCATATGTAGATAGATTTATGCCAAAGAAAGTGAATCTATCTGAATTGAACAACCGCAACGTATATAACTATATTTGGATTGAAATATCTCGATCTGTTCAAGTAAATATGGATAGTTATAGCTATGTCTACTTGGATATATGTTGAGATTAGAATGATAACGAAGCTTGAAACATCGGTATTCAACCACATCAACGATGATTTATGTATCTCTATTGATATAGCACGATGTAATTTGGTTTCGATCTACAGATATTGAATTTTCTCAGATGTATCTTCCTGTAGTATTTTATAGGTATATTGATACGTCCGCACGTAGATGGAAATACGTAGATACATATAAGTTCACGTAGATTGTCATATGTAGATGTAATATTCATGTAAAGAGTGAATCTAGCTGAATTGGATACCATCGACAAAGATAGTTGTATTTGGATTGAAATATCTCGATGTATTTTGTTTAATGTGGATAGTTATAACTATGTGTAGGTGGTTATAGAATAAGAGATGCAGCTTAACAAAGATGGAATAATCTGATATCAGACATCTCAACTTTGATAGATGAATCTCGATTGATAAAGAACTATGTGATTTGGTATCCAGCTATAGATAAGTCTCCAGACATCAAATTGCATGTTGTAAGATTAACCTTCATGTAGTTTGACATACGTATATCGATACATCTTCACGAAGATGGAATAATGTAGAGATCTATCAGTCTACGTAGATTGTCATATGTAGATAGATTTATCCCCAAGAAAGTGAATCTATCTGAATTGAACCACCGCAACGTATATAACTGTATTTGGATTGAAATGTCTCGATCTGTTCTAGTAAACATGGATAGACAGCTATGTGATGTTGAATATATGTTGAGATAAGCATGATAACGAAGCTTGAATCATGTGTATTCAACCACATCAACGTTTATGTATGTATCACGATTGATATAGCAGGATGTAATTTGGTTTCGGTCTACAGATATATCTCCAAACGTAAGCTTACATGTTGTCAGATTTATCTTCATGTAGTTTGACATACGTATATCGATACATCTTCACGAAGATGGAAAAATGTAGAGATCTATGAGTCTACGTAGATTGTTATATGTAGATAGATTTATCCCCAAGAAAGTGAATCTATCTGAATTGAACCACCGCAACGTATATAACTGTATTTGGATTGAAATGTCTCGATCTGTTCTAGTAAATATGGATAGTTATAGCTATTTGAACTTGGATATATGTGGAGCTAAGCATGATAACGAAGCTTGAAACATCAGTATTCAACCACATTAACGTTGCTATATGTATCTCTATTGATATAGCAGGATGTAATTTGGTTTCGGTCTACAGATATATCTCCAAACGTAAGCTTACATGTTGCCAGATTTATCTTCATGTAGTTTGACATACGTATATCGATACATCTTCACGAAGATGGAAAAATGTAGAGATCTATCAGTCTACGTAGATTGTCATATGTAGATAGATTTATGCCAAAGAAAGTGAATCTATCTGAATTGAACCACCGCAACGTATATAACTATATTTTGATTGAAATATCTCGATCTGTTCAAGTAAATATGGATAGTTATATCTATGTCTACATGGATATATGTGGAGATAAGCATGATAACGAAGCTAGAAACATCAGTATTCAACCACATCAACGTTGATATATGTATCTCTATTGATATAGCATGATGTAATTTGGTTTCGGTCTACAGATATATCTCCAAACGTAAGCTTACATGTTGCCAGATTTATCTTCATGTAGTTTGACATACGTATATCGATACATCTTCACGAAGATGGAAAAATGTAGAGATCTATCAGTCTACGTAGATTGTCATATGTAGATAGATTTATGCCAAAGAAAGTGAATCTATCTGAATTGAACCACCGCAACGTATATAACTATATTTTGATTGAAATATCTCGATCTGTTCAAGTAAATATGGATAGTTATAGCTATGTCTACTTGGATATATGTGGAGATAAGCATGATAACGAAGCTTGAAACATCAGTATTCAACCACATCAACGTTGATATATGTATCTCTATTGATATAGCACGATGTAATTTGGTTTCGGTCTACAGATATATCTCCAAACGTAAGCTTACAAGTTGCCAGATTTATCTTCATGTACTTTGACATACGTATATCGATACATCTTCACGAAGATGGAAAAATGTAGAGATCTATCAGTCTACGTAGATTGTCATATGTAGATAGATTTATGCCAAAGAAAGTGAATCTTTCTGAATGGAACCACCTCAACGTATATAACTGTATTTGGATTGAAATGTCTTGATACATTCTAGTAAATATCGATAGTTATAGCTATTTATTTTTGGATATATGTGGAGCTATGCATGATAACGAAGTTTGAAACATCAGTATTCAACCACATGAACGTTGATATATGTATCTCTAATCATATAGCACGATGTAATTTGGTTTCGGTCTACATATATATCTCCAAACGTAAGCTTACATGTTGTCAGATTTATCTTCATGTAGTTTGACATACGTATATAGATACATCTTCACGAAGATGGAATAATGTAGAGATCTATCAGTCTACGTAGATTGTCATATGTAGATAGATTTATCCATAAGAAAGTGAATCTATCTGAATTGAACCACCGCAACGTATATAACTGTATTTGGCTTCAAATATCTCGATCTGTTCTAGTAAATATCGATAGTTATATCTATGTGATGTTGGATTTATGTTGGGATAAGCATGATAACTAAGCTTGAATCATTTGTATTCAACCACATCAACGTTTATGTATGTATCATGATTGATATAGCACGATGTAATTTGGTTTCGGTCTACAGATATATCTCCAAACGTAAGCTTACATGTTGTCAGATTTATCTTTATGTAGTTTGACATACGTATATCGATATATCTTCACGAAGATGGAATAATGTAGAGATCTATCAGTCTACGTAGATGGTCATATGTAGATAGATTTGTTCCCAAGAAAGTGAATCTCTCTGAATTGAACCACCGCAACGTATATAACTGTATTTGGATTCAAATATCTCGATCTGTTCTAGTAAATATAGATAGTTATAGCTATGTGATGTTGGATATATCTTGAGATAAGCATGATAATGAAGCTTGAATCATCTGTATTCAACCAGATCAACGTTTATATATGTATCACGATTGATATAGCACGATGTAATTTGGTTTCGGTCTACAGATATATCTCCAAACGTAAGCTTACATGTTGCCAGATTTATCTTCATGAAGTTTGACATACGTATATCGATACATCTTCACGAGGATGGAATAATGTAGAGATCTATCAGTCTACGTAGATTGTCATATGTAGATAGATTTATGCCAAAGAAAGTGAATCTATCTGAATTGAACAACCGCAACGTATATAACTATATTTGGATTGAAATATCTCGATCTGTTCAAGTAAATATGGATAGTTATAGCTATGTCTACTTGGATATATGTTGAGATTAGAATGATAACGAAGCTTGAAACATCGGTATTCAACCACATCAACGATGATTTATGTATCTCTATTGATATAGCACGATGTAATTTGGTTTCGATCTACAGATATTGAATTTTCTCAGATGTATCTTCCTGTAGTATTTTATAGGTATATTGATACGTCCGCACGTAGATGGAAATACGTAGATACATATAAGTTCACGTAGATTGTCATATGTAGATGTAATATTCATGTAAAGAGTGAATCTAGCTGAATTGGATACCATCGACAAAGATAGTTGTATTTGGATTGAAATATCTCGATGTATTTTGTTTAATGTGGATAGTTATAACTATGTGTAGGTGGTTATAGAATAAGAGATGCAGCTTAACAAAGATGGAATAATCTGATATCAGACATCTCAACTTTGATAGATGAATCTCGATTGATAAAGAACTATGTGATTTGGTATCCAGCTATAGATAAGTCTCCAGACATCAAATTGCATGTTGTAAGATTAACCTTCATGTAGTTTGACATACGTATATCGATACATCTTCACGAAGATGGAATAATGTAGAGATCTATCAGTCTACGTAGATTGTCATATGTAGATAGATTTATCCCCAAGAAAGTGAATCTATCTGAATTGAACCACCGCAACGTATATAACTGTATTTGGATTGAAATGTCTCGATCTGTTCTAGTAAACATGGATAGACAGCTATGTGATGTTGAATATATGTTGAGATAAGCATGATAACGAAGCTTGAATCATGTGTATTCAACCACATCAACGTTTATGTATGTATCACGATTGATATAGCAGGATGTAATTTGGTTTCGGTCTACAGATATATCTCCAAACGTAAGCTTACATGTTGTCAGATTTATCTTCATGTAGTTTGACATACGTATATCGATACATCTTCACGAAGATGGAAAAATGTAGAGATCTATGAGTCTACGTAGATTGTTATATGTAGATAGATTTATCCCCAAGAAAGTGAATCTATCTGAATTGAACCACCGCAACGTATATAACTGTATTTGGATTGAAATGTCTCGATCTGTTCTAGTAAATATGGATAGTTATAGCTATTTGAACTTGGATATATGTGGAGCTAAGCATGATAACGAAGCTTGAAACATCAGTATTCAACCACATTAACGTTGCTATATGTATCTCTATTGATATAGCAGGATGTAATTTGGTTTCGGTCTACAGATATATCTCCAAACGTAAGCTTACATGTTGCCAGATTTATCTTCATGTAGTTTGACATACGTATATCGATACATCTTCACGAAGATGGAAAAATGTAGAGATCTATCAGTCTACGTAGATTGTCATATGTAGATAGATTTATGCCAAAGAAAGTGAATCTATCTGAATTGAACCACCGCAACGTATATAACTATATTTTGATTGAAATATCTCGATCTGTTCAAGTAAATATGGATAGTTATAGCTATGTCTACTTGGATATATGTGGAGATAAGCATGATAACGAAGCTTGAAACATTAGTATTCAACCACATCAACGTTGATATATGTATCTCTATTGATATAGCACGATGTAATTTGGTTTCGGTCTACAGATATATCTCCAAACGTAAGCTTACAAGTTGCCAGATTTATCTTCATGTACTTTGACATACGTATATCGATACATCTTCACGAAGATGGAAAAATGTAGAGATCTATCAGTCTACGTAGATTGTCATATGTAGATTTATGCCAAAGAAAGTGAATCTATCTGAATTGAACCACGGCAACGTATATAACTGTATTTGGATTCAAATATCTCGATCTGTTCTAGTAAATATGGATAGTTATAGCTATGTGATGTTGGATATATGTTGAGATCAGCATGATAACGATGCTTGAATCATCTGTATTCAACCACATCATCGTTTATATATGTATCACGATTGATATAGCAGGATGTAATTTGGTTTCGGTCTACAGATATATCTCCAAACGTAAGCTTACATGTTGCCAGATTTATCTTCATGTAATTTGACATACGTTTATCGATACATCTTCACGAACATGGAATAATGTAGAGATCTATCAGTCTACGTAGATTGTCATATGTAGATAGATTTATCCCCAAGAAAGTGGATCTATCTGAATCGAACCACCGCAACGTATATATCTGTATTTGGATTGAAATGTCTCGATATGTTCTAGTAAATATGGATAGTTATAGCTATTTGTACTTGGATATATGTGGAGCTAAGCTTGATAACGAAGCTTGAAACAACAGTATTCAACCACATCAACGTTTATATATGTATCTCTATTGATATAGCACGATGTAATTTGGTTTCGGTCTACAGATATATCTCCAAACGTAAGCTTACATGTTGCCAGATTTATCTTCATGTAGTTTGAAATAAGTATATCGATAAATCTTCACGAAGATGGAAAAATGTAGAGATCTATCAGTCTGCGTAGATTGTCATATGTGAATAGATTTATGCCAAAGAAAGTGAATCTATCTGAATTGAACCACCGCAACGTATACAACTGTATTTGGATTGAAATGTCTCGATCTGTTCTGGTAAACAAGGATAGATAGCTATGTCATGTTGAATATATGTTGAGCTAAGCATGATAACGAAGCTTGAATCATTTGTATTCAACCACATCAACGTTTATATATGTATCACGATTGATATAGCAGGATGTAATTTGGTTTCGGTCTACAGATATATCTCCAAACGTAAGCTTACATGTTGTCAGATTTATCTTCATGTAGTTTGACATACGTATATCGATACATCTTCACGAAGATGGAAAAATGTAGAGATCTATCAGTATACGTAGATTGTTATATGTAGATAGATTTATCCCCATGAAAGTGAATTTATCTGAATTGAACCACCGCAACGTATATAACTGTATTTGAATTGAAATGTCTCGATATATTCTAGTAAATATGGATAGTTATAGCTATTTGAACTTGGATATATGTGGAGCTAAGCATGATAACGAAGCTTGAAACATCAGTATTCAACCACATTAACGTTGATATATGTATCTCTATTGATATAGCACGATGTAATTTGGTTTCGGTCTACAGATATATCTCCAAACGTAAGCTTACATGTTGCCAGATTTATCTTCATGTAGTTTGACATACGTATATCGATACATCTTCACGAAGATGGAAAAATGTAGAGATCTATCAGTCTACGTAGATTGTCATATGTAGATAGATTTATGCCAAAGAAAGTGAATCTATCTGAATTGAACCAACGCAACGTATATAACTATATCTTGATTGAAATATCTCGATCTGTTCAAGTAAATTTGGATAGTTATAGCTATGTCTACTTGGATATATGTGGAGATAAGCATGATAACGAAGCTTGAAACATCAGTATTCAACCACATCAACGTTGATATATGTATCTCTATTGATATAGCACGATGTAATTTGGTTTCGGTCTACAGATATATCTCCAAACGTAAGCTTACATGTTGCCAGACTTATCTTCATGTAGTTTGACATACGTATATCGATACATCTTCACGAAGATGGAAAAATGTAGAGATCTATCAGTCTACGTAGATTGTCATATGTAGATAGATTTATGCCAAAGAAAGTGAATCTATCTTAATTTAACCACGGCAACGTATATAACTGTATTTGGATTGAAATGTCTCGATCTGTTCTAGTAAATATGGATAGTTATAGCTATGTCTACTTGGATATATGTTGAGATTAGAATGATAACGAAGCTTGAAACATCGGTATTCAACCACATCAACGATGATTTATGTATCTCTATTGATCTAGCACGATGTAATTTGGTTTCGATCTACAGATATTGAATTTTCTCAGATGTATCTTCATGTAGTATTTTATCGGTATATTGATACGTCCGCACGTAGATGGAAATACGTAGATACATATAAGTTCACGTAGATTGTCATATGTAGATGTAATATTCATGTAAAGAGTGAATCTAGCTGAATTGGATACCATCGACAAAGAGAGTTGTATTTGGATTAAAATATCTCGTTGTATTTTGTTTAAAAAGGAAAGTTATAACTATGTGTAGGTGGTTATATAATAAGAGATGCAGCTTAACAAAGATGGAATAATCTGATATCAGACATCTCAACTTTGATAGATGAATCTCGATTGATATAGAACTATGTGATTTGGTATCCAGCTATAGATAAGTCTCCAGACATCAAATTGCATGTTGTAAGATTTACCTTCATGTAGTTTGACATACGTATATCGATACATCTTCACGAAGATGGAATAATGTAGAGATCTATCAGTCTACGTAGATTGTCATATGTAGATAGATGTATCCCCAAGAAAGTGAATCTATCTGAATTGAACCACCGCAACGTATATAACTGTATTTGGATTGAAATGTCTCGATCTGTTCTAGTAAACATTGATAGACAGCTATTTGATGTTAAATATATGTTGAGATAAGCATGATAACGAAGCTTGAATCATGTGTATTCAACCACATCAACGTTTATGTATGTATCACGATTGATATAGCACGATGTAATTTGGTTTCGGTCTACAGATATATCTCCAAACGTAAGCTTACATGTTGTCAGATTTATCTTCATGTAGTTTGACATAAGTATATAGATACATCTTCAAGAAGACGGAATAATGTAGAGATCTATCAGCCTACGTAGAATGTCATATGTAGATAGATTCATTCCCAAGAAAGTGAATCTATCTGAATTGAACCACCGCAACGTATATAACTGTATTTGAATTGAAATGTCTCGATATATTCTAGTAAATATGGATAGTTATAGCTATTTGAACTTGGATATATGTGGAGCTAAGCATGATAACGAAGCTTGAAACATCAGTATTCAACCACATTAACGTTGATATATGTATCTCTATTGATATAGCACGATGTAATTTGGTTTTGGTCTACAGATATATCTCCAAACGTAAGCTTACATGTTGCCAGATTTATCTTCATGTAGTTTGACATACGTATATCGATACATCTTCACGAAGATGGAAAAATGTAGAGATCTATCAGTCTACGTAGATTGTCATATGTAGATAGATTTATGCCAAAGAAAGTGAATCTATCTGAATTGAACCAACGCAACGTATATAACTATATCTTGATTGAAATATCTCGATCTGTTCAAGTAAATTTGGATAGTTATAGCTATGTCTACTTGGATATATGTGGAGATAAGCATGATAACGAAGCTTGAAACATCAGTATTCAACCACATCAACGTTGATATATGTATCTCTATTGATATAGCACGATGTAATTTGGTTTCGGTCTACAGATATATCTCCAAACGTAAGCTTACATGTTGCCAGACTTATCTTCATGTAGTTTGACATACGTATATCGATACATCTTCACGAAGATGGAAAAATGTAGAGATCTATCAGTCTACGTAGATTGTCATATGTAGATAGATTTATGCCAAAGAAAGTGAATCTATCTTAATTTAACCACGGCAACGTATATAACTGTATTTGGATTGAAATGTCTCGATCTGTTCTAGTAAATATGGATAGTTATAGCTATGTCTACTTGGATATATGTTGAGATTAGAATGATAACGAAGCTTGAAACATCGGTATTCAACCACATCAACGATGATTTATGTATCTCTATTGATCTAGCACGATGTAATTTGGTTTCGATCTACAGATATTGAATGTTCTCAGATGTATCTTCATGTAGTATTTTATCGGTATATTGATACGTCCGCACGTAGATGGAAATACGTAGATACATATAAGTTCACGTAGATTGTCATATGTAGATGTAATATTCATGTAAAGAGTGAATCTAGCTGAATTGGATACCATCGACAAAGAGAGTTGTATTTGGATTAAAATATCTCGTTGTATTTTGTTTAAAAAGGAAAGTTATAACTATGTGTAGGTGGTTATATAATAAGAGATGCAGCTTAACAAAGATGGAATAATCTGATATCAGACATCTCAACTTTGATAGATGAATCTCGATTGATATAGAACTATGTGATTTGGTATCCAGCTATAGATAAGTCTCCAGACATCAAATTGCATGTTGTAAGATTTACCTTCATGTAGTTTGACATACGTATATCGATACATCTTCACGAAGATGGAATAATGTAGAGATCTATCAGTCTACGTAGATTGTCATATGTAGATAGATGTATCCCCAAGAAAGTGAATCTATCTGAATTGAACCACCGCAACGTATATAACTGTATTTGGATTGAAATGTCTCGATCTGTTCTAGTAAACATTGATAGACAGCTATTTGATGTTAAATATATGTTGAGATAAGCATGATAACGAAGCTTGAATCATGTGTATTCAACCACATCAACGTTTATGTATGTATCACGATTGATATAGCACGATGTAATTTGGTTTCGGTCTACAGATATATCTCCAAACGTAAGCTTACATGTTGTCAGATTTATCTTCATGTAGTTTGACATAAGTATATAGATACATCTTCAAGAAGACGGAATAATGTAGAGATCTATCAGCCTACGTAGATTGTCATATGTAGATAGATTCATTCCCAAGAAAGTGAATCTATCTGAATTGAACCACCGCAACGTATATAACTGTATTTGGATTAAAATGTCTCGATCTGTTCTAGTAAACAAGGATAGATAGCTATATGATGTTGAATATATGTTGAGATAAGCATGATAACGAAACTTGAATCATTTGTATTCAACCACATCAACGTTTATGTATGTATCATGATTGATATAGCAGGATGTAATTTGGTTTCGGTCTACAGATATATCTCCAAACGTAAGCTTACATGTTGCCAGATTTATCTTCATGTAGTTTGACATACGTATATCGATACATCTTCACGAACATGGAATAATGTAGAGATCTATCAGTCTACGTAGATTGTCATATGTAGATAGATTTATCCCCAAGAAAGTGAATCTATCTGAATCGAACCACCGCAACGTATATAACTGTATTAGGATTGAAATGTCTCGATATGTTCTAGTAAATATGGATAGTTATAGCTATTTGTACTTGGATATATGTGGAGCTAAGCATGATAACGAAGCTTGAAACATCAGTATTCAACCACATCAACGTTGATATATGTATCTCTAATCATATAGCACGATGTAATTCGGTTTCGGTCTACAGATATATCTCCAAACGTAAGCTTACATGTTGTCAGATTTATCTTCATGTATTTTGACATACGTATATCGATACATCTTCACGAAGATGGAAAAATGTAGAGATCTATCAGTCTACGTAGATTGTTATATGTAGATAGATTTATCCCCAAGAAAGTGAATCTATCTGAATTGAACCACCGCAACGTATATATCTGTATTTGGATTGAAATGTCTCGATATGTTCTAGTAAATATGGATAGTTATAGCTATTTGTACTTGGATATATGTGGAGCTAAGCTTGATAACGAAGCTTGAAACAACAGTATTCAACCACATCAACGTTTATATATGTATCTCTATTGATATAGCACGATGTAATTTGGTTTCGGTCTACAGATATATCTCCAAACGTAAGCTTACATGTTGCCAGATTTATCTTCATGTAGTTTGAAATAAGTATATCGATAAATCTTCACGAAGATGGAAAAATGTAGAGATCTATCAGTCTGCGTAGATTGTCATATGTGAATAGATTTATGCCAAAGAAAGTGAATCTATCTGAATTGAACCACCGCAACGTATACAACTGTATTTGGATTGAAATGTCTCGATCTGTTCTGGTAAACAAGGATAGATAGCTATGTCATGTTGAATATATGTTGAGCTAAGCATGATAACGAAGCTTGAATCATTTGTATTCAACCACATCAACGTTTATATATGTATCACGATTGATATAGCAGGATGTAATTTGGTTTCGGTCTACAGATATATCTCCAAACGTAAGCTTACATGTTGTCAGATTTATCTTCATGTAGTTTGACATACGTATATCGATACATCTTCACGAAGATGGAAAAATGTAGAGATCTATCAGTATACGTAGATTGTTATATGTAGATAGATTTATCCCCATGAAAGTGAATTTATCTGAATTGAACCACCGCAACGTATATAACTGTATTTGAATTGAAATGTCTCGATATATTCTAGTAAATATGGATAGTTATAGCTATTTGAACTTGGATATATGTGGAGCTAAGCATGATAACGAAGCTTGAAACATCAGTATTCAACCACATTAACGTTGATATATGTATCTCTATTGATATAGCAAGATGTAATTTGGTTTCGGTCTACAGATATATCTCCAAACGTAAGCTTACATGTTGCCAGATTTATCTTCATGTAGTTTGACATACGTATATCGATACATCTTCACGAAGATGGAAAAATGTAGAGATCTATCAGTCTACGTAGATTGTCATATGTAGATAGATTTATGCCAAAGAAAGTGAATCTATCTGAATTGAACCAACGCAACGTATATAACTATATCTTGATTGAAATATCTCGATCTGTTCAAGTAAATTTGGATAGTTATAGCTATGTCTACTTGGATATATGTGGAGATAAGCATGATAACGAAGCTTGAAACATCAGTATTCAACCACATCAACGTTGATATATGTATCTCTATTGATATAGCACGATGTAATTTGGTTTCGGTCTACAGATTTATCTCCAAACGTAAGCTTACATGTTGCCAGACTTATCTTCATGTAGTTTGACATACGTATATCGATACATCTTCACGAAGATGGAAAAATGTAGAGATCTATCAGTCTACGTAGATTGTCATATGTAGATAGATTTATGCCAAAGAAAGTGAATCTATCTTAATTTAACCACGGCAACGTATATAACTGTATTTGGATTGAAATGTCTCGATCTGTTCTAGTAAATATGGATAGTTATAGCTATGTCTACTTGGATATATGTTGAGATTAGAATGATAACGAAGCTTGAAACATCGGTATTCAACCACATCAACGATGATTTATGTATCTCTATTGATCTAGCACGATGTAATTTGGTTTCGATCTACAGATATTGAATTTTCTCAGATGTATCTTCATGTAGTATTTTATCGGTATATTGATACGTCCGCACGTAGATGGAAATACGTAGATACATATAAGTTCACGTAGATTGTCATATGTAGATGTAATATTCATGTAAAGAGTGAATCTAGCTGAATTGGATACCATCGACAAAGAGAGTTGTATTTGGATTAAAATATCTCGTTGTATTTTGTTTAAAAAGGAAAGTTATAACTATGTGTAGGTGGTTATATAATAAGAGATGCAGCTTAACAAAGATGGAATAATCTGATATCAGACATCTCAACTTTGATAGATGAATCTCGATTGATATAGAACTATGTGATTTGGTATCCAGCTATAGATAAGTCTCCAGACATCAAATTGCATGTTGTAAGATTTACCTTCATGTAGTTTGACATACGTATATCGATACATCTTCACGAAGATGGAATAATGTAGAGATCTATCAGTCTACGTAGATTGTCATATGTAGATAGATGTATCCCCAAGAAAGTGAATCTATCTGAATTGAACCACCGCAACGTATATAACTGTATTTGGATTGAAATGTCTCGATCTGTTCTAGTAAACATTGATAGACAGCTATTTGATGTTAAATATATGTTGAGATAAGCATGATAACGAAGCTTGAATCATGTGTATTCAACCACATCAACGTTTATGTATGTATCACGATTGATATAGCACGATGTAATTTGGTTTCGGTCTACAGATATATCTCCAAACGTAAGCTTACATGTTGTCAGATTTATCTTCATGTAGTTTGACATAAGTATATAGATACATCTTCAAGAAGACCTAATAATGTAGAGATCTATCAGCCTACGTAGAATGTCATATGTAGATAGATTCATTCCCAAGAAAGTGAATCTATCTGAATTGAACCACCGCAACGTATATAACTGTATTTGAATTGAAATGTCTCGATATATTCTAGTAAATATGGATAGTTATAGCTATTTGAACTTGGATATATGTGGAGCTAAGCATGATAACGAAGCTTGAAACATCAGTATTCAACCACATTAACGTTGATATATGTATCTCTATTGATATAGCACGATGTAATTTGGTTTTGGTCTACAGATATATCTCCAAACGTAAGCTTACATGTTGCCAGATTTATCTTCATGTAGTTTGACATACGTATATCGATACATCTTCACGAAGATGGAAAAATGTAGAGATCTATCAGTCTACGTAGATTGTCATATGTAGATAGATTTATGCCAAAGAAAGTGAATCTATCTGAATTGAACCAACGCAACGTATATAACTATATCTTGATTGAAATATCTCGATCTGTTCAAGTAAATTTGGATAGTTATAGCTATGTCTACTTGGATATATGTGGAGATAAGCATGATAACGAAGCTTGAAACATCAGTATTCAACCACATCAACGTTGATATATGTATCTCTATTGATATAGCACGATGTAATTTGGTTTCGGTCTACAGATATATCTCCAAACGTAAGCTTACATGTTGCCAGACTTATCTTCATGTAGTTTGACATACGTATATCGATACATCTTCACGAAGATGGAAAAATGTAGAGATCTATCAGTCTACGTAGATTGTCATATGTAGATAGATTTATGCCAAAGAAAGTGAATCTATCTTAATTTAACCACGGCAACGTATATAACTGTATTTGGATTGAAATGTCTCGATCTGTTCTAGTAAATATGGATAGTTATAGCTATGTCTACTTGGATATATGTTGAGATTAGAATGATAACGAAGCTTGAAACATCGGTATTCAACCACATCAACGATGATTTATGTATCTCTATTGATCTAGCACGATGTAATTTGGTTTCGATCTACAGATATTGAATGTTCTCAGATGTATCTTCATGTAGTATTTTATCGGTATATTGATACGTCCGCACGTAGATGGAAATACGTAGATACATATAAGTTCACGTAGATTGTCATATGTAGATGTAATATTCATGTAAAGAGTGAATCTAGCTGAATTGGATACCATCGACAAAGAGAGTTGTATTTGGATTAAAATATCTCGTTGTATTTTGTTTAAAAAGGAAAGTTATAACTATGTGTAGGTGGTTATATAATAAGAGATGCAGCTTAACAAAGATGGAATAATCTGATATCAGACATCTCAACTTTGATAGATGAATCTCGATTGATATAGAACTATGTGATTTGGTATCCAGCTATAGATAAGTCTCCAGACATCAAATTGCATGTTGTAAGATTTACCTTCATGTAGTTTGACATACGTATATCGATACATCTTCACGAAGATGGAATAATGTAGAGATCTATCAGTCTACGTAGATTGTCATATGTAGATAGATGTATCCCCAAGAAAGTGAATCTATCTGAATTGAACCACCGCAACGTATATAACTGTATTTGGATTGAAATGTCTCGATCTGTTCTAGTAAACATTGATAGACAGCTATTTGATGTTAAATATATGTTGAGATAAGCATGATAACGAAGGTTGAATCATGTGTATTCAACCACATCAACGTTTATGTATGTATCACGATTGATATAGCACGATGTAATTTGGTTTCGGTCTACAGATATATCTCCAAACGTAAGCTTACATGTTGTCAGATTTATCTTCATGTAGTTTGACATAAGTATATAGATACATCTTCAAGAAGACGGAATAATGTAGAGATCTATCAGCCTACGTAGATTGTCATATGTAGATAGATTCATTCCCAAGAAAGTGAATCTATCTGAATTGAACCACCGCAACGTATATAACTGTATTTGGATTAAAATGTCTCGATCTGTTCTAGTAAACAAGGATAGATAGCTATATGATGTTGAATATATGTTGAGATAAGCATGATAACGAAACTTGAATCATTTGTATTCAACCACATCAACGTTTATGTATGTATCATGATTGATATAGCAGGATGTAATTTGGTTTCGGTCTACAGATATATCTCCAAACGTAAGCTTACATGTTGCCAGATTTATCTTCATGTAGTTTGACATACGTATATCGATACATCTTCACGAACATGGAATAATGTAGAGATCTATCAGTCTACGTAGATTGTCATATGTAGATAGATTTATCCCCAAGAAAGTGAATCTATCTGAATCGAACCACCGCAACGTATATAACTGTATTAGGATTGAAATGTCTCGATATGTTCTAGTAAATATGGATAGTTATAGCTATTTGTACTTGGATATATGTGGAGCTAAGCATGATAACGAAGCTTGAAACATCAGTATTCAACCACATCAACGTTGATATATGTATCTCTAATCATATAGCACGATGTAATTCGGTTTCGGTCTACAGATATATCTCCAAACGTAAGCTTACATGTTGTCAGATTTATCTTCATGTATTTTGACATACGTATATCGATACATCTTCACGAAGATGGAAAAATGTAGAGATCTATCAGTCTACGTAGATTGTTATATGTAGATAGATTTATCCCCAAGAAAGTGAATCTATCTGAATTGAACCACCGCAACGTATGTAACTGTATTTGGATTGAAATGTCTCGATATGTTCTAGTAAATATGGATAGTTATAGCTATTTGAACTTGGATATATGTGGAGCTAAGCATGATAACGAAGCTTGAAACATCAGTATTCAACCACATTAACGTTGATATATGTATCTCTATTGATATAGCACGATGTAATTTGGTTTCGGTCTACAGATATATCTCCAAACGTAAGCTTACATGTTGCCAGATTTATCTTCATGTAGTTTGAAATAAGTATATCGATAAATCTTCACGAAGATGGAAAAATGTAGAGATCTATCATTCTGCGTAGATTGTCATATGTGAATAGATTTATGCCAAAGAAAGTGAATCTATCTGAATTGAACCACCGCAACGTGTATAACTGTATTTGGATTGAAATGTCTCGATCTGTTCTAGTAAACAAGGATAGATAGCTATGTCATGTTGAATATATGTTGAGCTAAGCATGACAACGAAGCTTGAATCATTTGTATTCAACCACATCAACGTTTATATATGTGTCACGATTGATATAGCTGGATGTAATTTGGTTTCGGTCTACAGATATATCTCCAAACGTAAGCTTACATGTTGTCAGATTTATCTTTATGTAGTTTGACATACGTATATCGATACATCTTCACGAAGATGGAATAATGTAGAGATCTATCAGTCTACGTAGATTGTCATATGTAGATAGATTTGTTCCCAAGAAAGTGAATCTCTCTGAATTGAACCACCGCAACGTATATAACTGTATTTGGATTCAAATATCTCGATCTGTTCTAGTAAATATAGATAGTTATAGCTATGTGATGTTGGATATATCTTGAGATAAGCATGATAATGAAGCTTGAATCATCTGTATTCAACCAGATCAACGTTTATATATGTATCACGATTGATATAGCACGATGTAATTTGGTTTCGGTCTACAGATATATCTCCAAACGTAAGCTTACATGTTGCCAGATTTATCTTCATGAAGTTTGACATACGTATATCGATACATCTTCACGAAGATGGAATAATGTAGAGATCTATCAGTCTACGTAGATTGTCATATGTAGATAGATTTATGCCAAAGAAAGTGAATCTATCTGAATTGAACAACCGCAACGTATATAACTATATTTGGATTGAAATATCTCGATCTGTTCAAGTAAAAATGGATAGTTATAACTATGTCTACTTGGATATATGTTGAGATTAGAACGATAACGAAGCTTGAAACATCGGTATTCAACCACATCAACGATGATTTATGTATCTCTATTGATATAGCACGAAGTAATTTGGTTTCGATCTACAGATATTGAATTTTCTCAGATGTATCTTCCTGTAGTATTTTATAGGTATATTGATACGTCCGCACGTAGATGGAAATATTCATGTAAAGAGTGAATCTAGCTGAATTGGATACCATCGACAAAGATAGTTGTATTTGGATTGAAATATCTCGATGTATTTTGTTTAATGTGGATAGTTATAACTATGTGTAGGTGGTTATATAATGAGAGATGCAGCTTAACAAAGATGGAATAATCTGATATCAGACATCTCAACTTTGATAGATGAATCTCGATTGATATAGAACTATGTGATTTGGTATCAAGCTATAGATAAGTCTCCAGACATCAAATTGCATGTTGTAAGATTTACCTTCATGTAGTTTGACATACGTATTTCGATACATCTTCACGAAGATGGAATAATGTAGAGATCTATCAGTCTACGTAGATTGTCATATGTAGATAGATTTAAGCCAAAGAAAGTGAATCTATCTGAATTGAACAACCGCACGTATATAACTGTATTTGGATTGAAATGTCTCGATCTGTTCTAGTAAACATGGATAGACAGCTATGTGATGTTGAATATATGTTGAGATAAGCATGATAACGAAGCTTGAATCATGTGTATTCAACCACATCAACGTTTATGTATGTATCACGATTGATATAGCAGGATGTAATTTGGTTTCGGTCTACAGATATATCTCCAAACGTAAGCTTACATGTTGTCAGATTTATCTTCATGTAGTTTGACATACGTATATCGATACATCTTCACGAAGATGGAAAAATGTAGAGATCTATCAGTATACGTACATTGTTATATGTAGATAGATTTATCCCCAAGAAAGTGAATCTATCTGAATTGAACCAACGCAACGTATATAACTGTATTTGAATTGAAATGTCTCGATATATTCTAGTAAATATGGATAGTTATAGCTATTTGAACTTGGATATATGTGGAGCTAAGCATGATAACGAAGCTTGAAACATCAGTATTCAACCACATTAACGTTGATATATGTATCTCTATTGATATAGCACGATGTAATTTGGTTTCGGTCTACAGATATATCTCCAAACGTAAGCTTACATGTTGCCAGATTTATCTTCATGTAGTTTGACATACGTATATCGATACATCTTCACGAAGATGGAAAAATGTAGAGATCTATCAGTCTACGTAGATTGTCATATGTAGATAGATTTATGCCAAAGAAAGTGAATCTATCTGAATTGAACCACCGCAACGTATATAACTGTATTTGGATTAAAATGTCTCGTTCTGTTCTAGTAAACAAGGATAGATAGCTATATGATGTTGAATATATGTTGAGATAAGCATGATAACGAAGCTTGAATCATTTGTATTCAACCACATCAACGTTTATTTATGTATCATGATTGATATAGCAGGATGTAATTTGGTTTCGGTCTACAGATATATCTCCAAACGTAAGCTTACATGTTGTCAGATTTATCTTTATGTAGTTTGACATACGTATATCGATACATCTTCACGAAGATGGAATAATGTAGAGATCTATCAGTCTACGTAGATTGTCATATGTAGATAGATTTATCCCCAAGAAAGTGAATCTCTCTGAATTGAACCACCGCAACGTATATAACTGTATTTGGATTGAAATGTCTCGATCTGTTCTAGTAAACATGGATAGACAGCTATGTGATGTTGAATATATGTTGAGATAAGCATGATAACGAAGCTTGAATCATGTGTATTCAACCACATCAACGTTTATGTATGTATCACGATTGATATAGCAGGATGTAATTTGGTTTCGGTCTACAGATATATCTCCAAACGTAAGCTTACATGTTGTCAGATTTATCTTCATGTATTTTGACATACGTATATCGATACATCTTCACGAAGATGGAAAAATGTAGAGATCTATCAGTCTACGTAGATTGTTATATGTAGATAGATTTATCCCCAAGAAAGTGAATCTATCTGAATTGAACCACCGCAACGTATGTAACTGTATTTGGATTGAAATGTCTCGATATGTTCTAGTAAATATGGATAGTTATAGCTATTTGAACTTGGATATATGTGGAGCTAAGCATGATAACGAAGCTTGAAACATCAGTATTCAACCACATTAACGTTGATATATGTATCTCTATTGATATAGCACGATGTAATTTGGTTTCGGTCTACAGATATATCTCCAAACGTAAGCTTACATGTTGCCAGATTTATCTTCATGTAGTTTGAAATAAGTATATCGATAAATCTTCACGAAGATGGAAAAATGTAGAGATCTATCATTCTGCGTAGATTGTCATATGTGAATAGATTTATGCCAAAGAAAGTGAATCTATCTGAATTGAACCACCGCAACGTGTATAACTGTATTTGGATTGAAATGTCTCGATCTGTTCTAGTAAACAAGGATAGATAGCTATGTCATGTTGAATATATGTTGAGCTAAGCATGACAACGAAGCTTGAATCATTTGTATTCAACCACATCAACGTTTATATATGTGTCACGATTGATATAGCACGATGTAATTTGGTTTCGGTCTACAGATATATCTCCAAACGTAAGCTTACATGTTGTCAGATTTATCTTTATGTAGTTTGACATACGTATATCGATACATCTTCACGAAGATGGAATAATGTAGAGATCTATCAGTCTACGTAGATTGTCATATGTAGATAGATTTGTTCCCAAGAAAGTGAATCTCTCTGAATTGAACCACCGCAACGTATATAACTGTATTTGGATTCAAATATCTCGATCTGTTCTAGTAAATATAGATAGTTATAGCTATGTGATGTTGGATATATCTTGAGATAAGCATGATAATGAAGCTTGAATCATCTGTATTCAACCAGATCAACGTTTATATATGTATCACGATTGATATAGCACGATGTAATTTGGTTTCGGTCTACAGATATATCTCCAAACGTAAGCTTACATGTTGCCAGATTTATCTTCATGAAGTTTGACATACGTATATCGATACATCTTCACGAAGATGGAATAATGTAGAGATCTATCAGTCTACGTAGATTGTCATATGTAGATAGATTTATGCCAAAGAAAGTGAATCTATCTGAATTGAACAACCGCAACGTATATAACTATATTTGGATTGAAATATCTCGATCTGTTCAAGTAAAAATGGATAGTTATAACTATGTCTACTTGGATATATGTTGAGATTAGAACGATAACGAAGCTTGAAACATCGGTATTCAACCACATCAACGATGATTTATGTATCTCTATTGATATAGCACGAAGTAATTTGGTTTCGATCTACAGATATTGAATTTTCTCAGATGTATCTTCCTGTAGTATTTTATAGGTATATTGATACGTTCGCACGTAGATGGAAATATTCATGTAAAGAGTGAATCTAGCTGAATTGGATACCATCGACAAAGATAGTTGTATTTGGATTGAAATATCTCGATGTATTTTGTTTAATGTGGATAGTTATAACTATGTGTAGGTGGTTATATAATGAGAGATGCAGCTTAACAAAGATGGAATAATCTGATATCAGACATCTCAACTTTGATAGATGAATCTCGATTGATATAGAACTATGTGATTTGGTATCAAGCTATAGATAAGTCTCCAGACATCAAATTGCATGTTGTAAGATTTACCTTCATGTAGTTTGACATACGTATTTCGATACATCTTCACGAAGATGGAATAATGTAGAGATCTATCAGTCTACGTAGATTGTCATATGTAGATAGATTTAAGCCAAAGAAAGTGAATCTATCTGAATTGAACAACCGCACGTATATAACTGTATTTGGATTGAAATGTCTCGATCTGTTCTAGTAAACATGGATAGACAGCTATGTGATGTTGAATATATGTTGAGATAAGCATGATAACGAAGCTTGAATCATGTGTATTCAACCACATCAACGTTTATGTATGTATCACGATTGATATAGCAGGATGTAATTTGGTTTCGGTCTACAGATATATCTCCAAACGTAAGCTTACATGTTGTCAGATTTATCTTCATGTAGTTTGACATACGTATATCGATACATCTTCACGAAGATGGAAAAATGTAGAGATCTATCAGTATACGTACATTGTTATATGTAGATAGATTTATCCCCAAGAAAGTGAATCTATCTGAATTGAACCACCGCAACGTATATAACTGTATTTGAATTGAAATGTCTCGATATATTCTAGTAAATATGGATAGTTATAGCTATTTGAACTTGGATATATGTGGAGCTAAGCATGATAACGAAGCTTGAAACATCAGTATTCAACCACATTAACGTTGATATATGTATCTCTATTGATATAGCACGATGTAATTTGGTTTCGGTCTACAGATATATCTCCAAACGTAAGCTTACATGTTGCCAGATTTATCTTCATGTAGTTTGACATACGTATATCGATACATCTTCACGAAGATGGAAAAATGTAGAGATCTATCAGTCTACGTAGATTGTCATATGTAGATAGATTTATGCCAAAGAAAGTGAATCTATCTGAATTGAACCACCGCAACGTATATAACTGTATTTGGATTAAAATGTCTCGTTCTGTTCTAGTAAACAAGGATAGATAGCTATATGATGTTGAATATATGTTGAGATAAGCATGATAACGAAGCTTGAATCATTTGTATTCAACCACATCAACGTTTATTTATGTATCATGATTGATATAGCAGGATGTAATTTGGTTTCGGTCTACAGATATATCTCCAAACGTAAGCTTACATGTTGTCAGATTTATCTTTATGTAGTTTGACATACGTATATCGATACATCTTCACGAAGATGGAATAATGTAGAGATCTATCAGTCTACGTAGATTGTCATATGTAGATAGATTTATCCCCAAGAAAGTGAATCTATCTGAATTGAACCACCGCAACGTATATAACTGTATTTGGATTCAAATATCTCGATCTGTTCTAGTAAATATAAATAGATATAGCTATGTGATGTTGCATATATGTTGAGATAAGCATGATAACGAAGCTTGAAACATCAGTATTCAACCCCATCAACGTTGATATATGTATCTCTATTGATATAGCACGATGCAATTTGGTTTCGGTCTACAGATATATCTCCAAACGTAAGCTTACATGTTGCCAGATTTATCTTCATGTAGTTTGACATACTTATATCGATACATCTTCACGAAGATGGAAAAATGTAGAGATCTATCTGTCTACGTAGATTGTCATATGTAGATAGATTTATGCCAAAGAAAGTGAATCTATCTGAATGGAACCACCGCAACGTATATATCTATATTTGATTGAAATATCTCGATCTGTTCAAGTAAATATGGATAGTTATAGCTATGTCTACTTGGATATATGTGGAGATAAGCATGATAACGAAGCTTGAAACATCAGTATTCAACCACATCAACGTTGATATATGTATCTCTATTGATATAGCACGATGTAATTTGGTTTCGATCTACTGATATAGAATGTTCTCAGATGTATCTTCATGTAGTTTGTTATAAACATATAGATACGTCCGCACGTAGATGGAAATACGTAGATACATATAAGTTCACGTAGATTGTCATATGTAGATGTAATATTCATGTAAAGAGTGAATCTAGCTGAATTGGATACCATCGACAAAGATAGTTGTATTTGGATTGAAATATGTCGATGTATTTTGTTTAATGTGGATAGTTATAACTATGTGTAGGTGGTTATATAATGAGTGATGCAGCTTAACAAAGATGGAATAATCTGATATCAGACATCTCAACTTTGATAGATGAATCTCGATTGATATAGAACTATGTGATTGGGTATCCAGCTATAGATAAGTCTCCAGACATAAAATTGCATGTTGTCAGATTTATCTTCATGTAGTTTGACTTAAGTATATCGATACATTTTCACGAAGATGGAATAATGTAGAGATCTATCAGTCTACGTAGATTGTCATATGTAGATAGATTTATCCCCAAGAAAGTAAATCTATCTGAATTGAACATACGTTGCGTATAAAACTGTATTTGGATTCAAATATCTCGATCTGTTCTAGTAAATATGCATAGTTATAGCTATTTGTACTTGGATATATGTGGAGTTAAGCTTGATAACGAAGCTTGAAACATCGGTATTCAACCACATCAACGATGATTTATGTATCTCTATTGATATAGCACGATGTAATTTGGTTTCGATCTACAGATATTGAATTTTCTCAGATGTATCTTCCTGTAGTATTTTATAGGTATATTCATACGTCCGCACGTAGATGGAAATACGTAGATACATATAAGTTCACGTAGATTGTCATATGTAGATGTAATATTCATGTAAAGAGTGAATCTAGCTGAATTGGATACCATCGACAAAGATAGTTGTATTTGGATTGAAATATGTCGATGTATTTTGTTTAATGTGGATAGTTATAACTATGTGTAGGTGGTTATATAATGAGAGATGCAGCTTAACAAAGATGGAATAATCTGATATCAGACATCTCAACTTTGATAGATGAATCTCGATTGAGATAGAACTATGTGATTTGGTATCCAGCTATAGCTAAGTCTCGAGACATAAAATTGCATGTTGTCAGATTTTTCTTCATGTAGTTTGACTTTTGTATATCGATACATCTTCACGAAGATGGAAAAATGTAGAGATCTATCAGTCTACGTAGATTGTCATATGTAGATAGATTTATCCCACAGAAAGTGAATCTATCTGAATTGAACCACCGCAACGTATATAACTGTATTTGGATTGAAATGTCTCGATCTGTTCTAGTAAACATGGATAGATAGCAATGTGATGTTGAATATATGTTGAGATAAGCATGATAACGAAGCTTGAATCATCTGTATTCAACCACATCAACGTTTATGTACGTATCACGATTGATATAGCAGGATGTAATTTGGTTTCGGTCTACAGATATATCTCCAAACGTAAGCTTACATGTTGTCAGATTTATCTTCATGTAGTTTGACATACGTATATAGATACATCTTCACGAAGATGGAATAATGAAGAGATCTATCAGTCTACGTAGATTGTCATATGTAGATAGATTTATCCCCAAGAAAGTGAATCTATGTGAATTGAACCACCGCAACGTATATAACTGTATTTGGATTGAAATATCTCGATATGTTCTAGTAAATATGGATAGTTATAGCTATTGGTACTTGGATATATGTGGAGCTAAGCATGATAACGAAGCTTGAAACATCAGTATTCAACCACATCAACGTTGATATATGTATCTCTATTGATATAGCACGATGTAATTTAGTTTCGGTCTACAGATATATCTCCAAACGTAAGCTTACATGTTGCCAGATTTATCTTCATGTAGTTTGACATACGTATATCGATACATCTTCACGAAGATGGAAAAATGTAGAGATCTATCAGTCTACGTAGATTGTTATATGTAGATAGATTTATGCCAAAGAAAGTGAATCTATCTGAATGGAACCACCTCAACGTATATAACTGTATTTGGCTTCAAATATCTCGATCTGTTCTAGTAAATATCGATAGTTATATCTATGTGATGTTGGATATATGTTGGGATAAGCATGATAACGAAGCTTGAATCATTTGTATTCAACCACATCAACGTTTATGTATGTATCATGATTGATATAGCACGATGTAATTTGGTTTCGGTCTACAGATATATCTCCAAACGTAAGCTTACATGTTGTCAGATTTATCTTTATCTAGTTTGACACACGTATATAGATACATCTTCACGAAGATGGAATAATGTAGAGATCTATCAGTCTACGTAGATTGTCATATGTAGATAGATTTATCCCCAAGAAAGTGAATCTATCTGAATTGAACCACCGCAACGTATATAACTGTATTTGGATTGAAATGTCCCGATATGTTCTAGTAAATATGGATAGTTATAGCTATTTGTACTTGGATATATGTGGAGCTAAGCTTGATAACGAAGCTTAAAACATCAGTATTAAACAACATCAACGTTGATATATGTATCTCTATTGATATAGCACGATGTAATTTGGTTTCGGTCTACAGATATATCTCCAAACGTAAGCTTACATGTTGCCAGATTTATCTTCATGTAGTTTGACATACGTATATCGATACATCTTCACGAAGATGGAAAAATGTAGAGATCTATCAGTCTACGTAGATTGTCATATGTAAATAGATTTATGCCAAAGAAAGTGAATCTTTCTGAATTGAACCACCGCAACGTATATAACTGTATTTGGATTGAAATGTCTCGATCTGTTCTAGTAAACAAGGATAGTTTTAGCTATGTCTACTTGGATATATGTGGAGGTAAGCATGATAACGAAGCTTGAAACATCAGTATTCAACCACATCAACGTTGATATCTGTATCTCTATTGATATAGCATGGTGTAATTTGGTTTCGATCTACTGATATAGAATCTTCTCAGATGTATCTTCATGTAGTTTGTTATAAACATATAGATACGTCCGCACGTAGTTGGAAATACGTAGATACATATAAGTTCACGTAGATTGTCATATGTAGATGTAATATTCATGTAAAGAGTGAATCTAGCTGAATTGGATACCATCGCCAAAGATAGTTGTATTTGGATTGAAATATCTCGATGTATTTTGTTTAATGTGGATAGTTATAACTATGTGTAGATGGTTATATAATGAGAGATGCAGCTTAACAAAGATGGAATAATCTGATATCAGACATCTCAACTTTGATAGATGAATCTCGATTGATATAGAACTATGTGATTTGGTAACCAGCTATAGATAAGTCTCCAGACATAAAATTGCATGTTGTCAGATTTTTCTTCATGTAGTTTGACATACGTATATCGAAACATCTTCACGAAGATGGAATAATGTAGAAATCTATCAGTCTACGTAGATTGTCATATGTAGATAGATTTATCCCCAAGAAAGTGAATCTATCTGAATTGAACCACCGCAACGTATATAACTGTATTTGGATTGAAATGTCTTGATCTGTTCTAGTAAATATGGATAGTTGTAGCTATGTGATGCTGGATATATGTTGAGATAAGCATGATAACGAAGCTTGCATCATCTGTATTCAACCACATCAACGTTTATATATGTATCAGATTGATATAGCACTTTGTAATTTGGTTTCGGTCTACAGATATATCTCCAAACGTAAGCTTACATGTTGTCAGATTTATCTTTATGTAGTTTCACATACGTATATCAATACATCTTCACGAAGATGGATTAATGTAGAGACCTATCAGTCTACGTAGATTGTCATATGTAGATAGATTTATGCCAAAGAAAGTGAATCTATCTGAATCGAACCACCGCAACGTATATAACTATATTTGGATTGAAATATCTCGATCTGTTCTAGTAAATATGGATAGTTATAGCTATTTGTACTTGGATATATGTGGAGTTTAGCTTGATAACGAAGCTTGAAACATCAGTATTCAACCACATCAACGTTGATATATGTATCACGATTGATATAGCACGATGTAATTTGGTTTCGGTCTACAGATATATCTCCAAACGTATGCTTACATGTTGCCAGATTTATCTTCATGTAGTTTGACATACGTATATCGATACATCTTTACGAAGATGGAAAAATGTAGAGATCTATCAGTCTACGTAGATTGTCATATGTAGATAGATTTATGCCAAAGTAAGTGAATCTATCTGAATTGAACCACCGCAACGTATATAACTGTATTTGGATTGAAATGTCTCGATCTGTTCTAGTAAACAAGGATAGTTTTAGCTATGTCTACTTGGATATATGTGGAGGTAAACATGATAACGAAGCTTGAAACATCAGTATTCAACCACATCAACGTTGATATCTGTATCTCTATTGATATAGCATGGTGTAATTTGGTTTCGATCTACTGATATAGAATCTTCTCAGATGTATCTTCATGTAGTTTGTTATAAACATATAGATACGTCCGCACGTAGTTGGAAATACGTAGATACATATAAGTTCACGTAGATTGTCATATGTAGATGTAATATTCATGTAAAGAGTTAATCTAGCTGAATTGGATACCATCGACAAAGATAGTTGTATTTGGATTGAAATATGTCGATGTATTTTGTTTAATGTGGATAGTTATAACTATGTGTAGGTGGTTATATAATGAGTGATGCAGCTTAACAAAGATGGAATAATCTGATATCAGACATCTCAACTTTGATAGATGAATCTCGATTGATATAGAACTATGTGATTGGGTATCCAGCTATAGATAAGTCTCCAGACATAAAATTGCATGTTGTCAGATTTATCTTCATGTAGTTTGACTTAAGTATATCGATACATTTTCACGAAGATGGAATAATGTAGAGATCTATCAGTCTACGTAGATTGTCATATGTAGATAGATTTATCCCCAAGAAAGTAAATCTATCTGAATTGAACATACGTTGCGTATAAAACTGTATTTGGATTCAAATATCTCGATCTGTTCTAGTAAATATGGATAGTTATAGCTATTTGTACTTGGATATATGTGGAGTTAAGCTTGATAACGAAGCTTGAAACATCGGTATTCAACCACATCAACGATGATTTATGTATCTCTATTGATATAGCACGATGTAATTTGGTTTCGATCTACAGATATTGAATTTTCTCAGATGTATCTTCCTGTAGTATTTTATAGGTATATTCATACGTCCGCACGTAGATGGAAATACGTAGATACATATAAGTTCACGTAGATTGTCATATGTAGATGTAATATTCATGTAAAGAGTGAATCTAGCTGAATTGGATACCATCGACAAAGATAGTTGTATTTGGATTGAAATATGTCGATGTATTTTGTTTAATGTGGATAGTTATAACTATGTGTAGGTGGTTATATAATGAGAGATGCAGCTTAACAAAGATGGAATAATCTGATATCAGACATCTCAACTTTGATAGATGAATCTCGATTGAGATAGAACTATGTGATTTGGTATCCAGCTATAGCTAAGTCTCGAGACATAAAATTGCATGTTGTCAGATTTTTCTTCATGTAGTTTGACTTTTGTATATCGATACATCTTCACGAAGATGGAAAAATGTAGAGATCTATCAGTCTACGTAGATTGTCATATGTAGATAGATTTATCCCACAGAAAGTGAATCTATCTGAATTGAACCACCGCAACGTATATAACTGTATTTGGATTGAAATGTCTCGATCTGTTCTAGTAAACATGGATAGATAGCAATGTGATGTTGAATATATGTTGAGATAAGCATGATAACGAAGCTTGAATCATCTGTATTCAACCACATCAACGTTTATGTACGTATCACGATTGATATAGCAGGATGTAATTTGGTTTCGGTCTACAGATATATCTCCAAACGTAAGCTTACATGTTGTCAGATTTATCTTCATGTAGTTTGACATACGTATATAGATACATCTTCACGAAGATGGAATAATGTAGAGATCTATCAGTCTACGTAGATTGTCATATGTAGATAGATTTATCCCCAAGAAAGTGAATCTATGTGAATTGAACCACCGCAACGTATATAACTGTATTTGGATTGAAATATCTCGATATGTTCTAGTAAATATGGATAGTTATAGCTATTGGTACTTGGATATATGTGGAGCTAAGCATGATAACGAAGCTTGAAACATCAGTATTCAACCACATCAACGTTGATATATGTATCTCTATTGATATAGCACGATGTAATTTAGTTTCGGTCTACAGATATATCTCCAAACGTAAGCTTACATGTTGCCAGATTTATCTTCATGTAGTTTGACATACGTATATCGATACATCTTCACGAAGATGGAAAAATGTAGAGATCTATCAGTCTACGTAGATTGTTATATGTAGATAGATTTATGCCAAAGAAAGTGAATCTATCTGAATGGAACCACCTCAACGTATATAACTGTATTTGGCTTCAAATATCTCGATCTGTTCTAGTAAATATCGATAGTTATATCTATGTGATGTTGGATATATGTTGGGATAAGCATGATAACGAAGCTTGAATCATTTGTATTCAACCACATCAACGTTTATGTATGTATCATGATTGATATAGCACGATGTAATTTGGTTTCGGTCTACAGATATATCTCCAAACGTAAGCTTACATGTTGTCAGATTTATCTTTATCTAGTTTGACACACGTATATAGATACATCTTCACGAAGATGGAATAATGTAGAGATCTATCAGTCTACGTAGATTGTCATATGTAGATAGATTTATCCCCAAGAAAGTGAATCTATCTGAATTGAACCACCGCAACGTATATAACTGTATTTGGATTGAAATGTCCCGATATGTTCTAGTAAATATGGATAGTTATAGCTATTTGTACTTGGATATATGTGGAGCTAAGCTTGATAACGAAGCTTAAAACATCAGTATTAAACAACATCAACGTTGATATATGTATCTCTATTGATATAGCACGATGTAATTTGGTTTCGGTCTACAGATATATCTCCAAACGTAAGCTTACATGTTGCCAGATTTATCTTCATGTAGTTTGACATACGTATATCGATACATCTTCACGAAGATGGAAAAATGTAGAGATCTATCAGTCTACGTAGATTGTCATATGTAAATAGATTTATGCCAAAGAAAGTGAATCTTTCTGAATTGAACCACCGCAACGTATATAACTGTATTTGGATTGAAATGTCTCGATCTGTTCTAGTAAACAAGGATAGTTTTAGCTATGTCTACTTGGATATATGTGGAGGTAAGCATGATAACGAAGCTTGAAACATCAGTATTCAACCACATCAACGTTGATATCTGTATCTCTATTGATATAGCATAGTGTAATTTGGTTTCGATCTACTGATATAGAATCTTCTCAGATGTATCTTCATGTAGTTTGTTATAAACATATAGATACGTCCGCACGTAGTTGGAAATACGTAGATACATATAAGTTCACGTAGATTGTCATATGTAGATGTAATATACATGTAAAGAGTGAATCTAGCTGAATTGGATACCATCGACAAGGATAGTTGTATTTGGATTGAAATATCTCGATGTATTTTGTTTAATGTGGATAGTTATAACTATGTGTAGATGGTTATATAATGAGAGATGCAGCTTAACAAAGATGGAATAATCTGATATCAGACATCTCAACTTTGATAGATGAATCTCGATTGATATAGAACTATATGATTTGGTAACCAGCTTTAGATAAGTCTCCAGACATAAAATTTCATGTTGTCAGATTTATCTTTATGTAGTTTGACATACCTATATCGATACATCTTCACGAAGATGGAATAATGTAGAAATCTATCAGTCTACGTAGATGGTCATATGTAGATAGATTTATCCCCAAGAAAGTGAATCTATCTGAATTGAACCAGCGCAACGTATATAACTGTATTTGGATTGAAATGTCTTGATCTGTTCTAGTAAATATGGATAGTTGTAGCTATGTGATGTTGGATATATGTTGAGATAAGCATGATAACGAAGCTTGAATCATCTGTATTCAACCACATCAACGTTTATATATGTATCAGATTGATATAGCACGATGTAATTTGGTTTCGGTCTACAGATATATCTCCAAACGTAAGCTTACATGTTGTCAGATTTATCATTATGTTGTTTGACATACGTATATCGATACATCTTCACGAAGATGGATTAATGTAGAGACCTATCAGTCTACGTAGATTGTCATATGTAGATAGATTTATGCCAAAGAAAGTGAATCTATCTGAATTGAACCACCGCAACGTATATAACTATATTTGGATTGAAATATCTCGATCTGTTCTAGTAAATATGGATAGTTATAGCTATCTCTCCTTGGATATATGTTGAGATAAGAATGATAACGAAGCTGGAAACATCGGTATTCAACCACATCAACGTTGATATATGTATCTCTATTGATAAAGCACGATGTAGTTTGGTTTCGATCTACAGATATAGAATGTTCTCAGATGTATCTTCATGTAGTTTGTTATAGGTATATAGATACGTCCGCACGTAGATGGAAATACGTAGATACATATAAGTTCACGTAGATTGTCATATGTAGATGTAATATTCATGTAAAGAGTGAATCTAGCTGAATTGGATACCATCGACAAAGATAGTTGTATTTGGATTGAAATATGTCGATGTATTTTGTTTAATGTGGATAGTTATAACTATGTGTAGGTGGTTATAGAATAAGAGATGCAGCTTAACAAAGATGGAATAATCTGATATCAGACATCTCAACTTTGATAGATGAATCTCGATTGATAAAGAACTATGTGATTTGGTATCCAGCTATAGATAAGTCTCCAGACATCAAATTGCATGTTGTAAGATTAACCTTCATGTAGTTTGACATACGTATATCGATACATCTTCACGAAGATGGAATAATGTAGAGATCTATCAGTCTACGTAGATTGTCATATGTAGATAGATTTATCCCCAAGAAAGTGAATCTATCTGAATTGAACCACCGCAACGTATATAACTGTATTTGGATTGAAATGTCTCGATCTGTTCTAGTAAACATGGATAGACAGCTATGTGATGTTGAATATATGTTGAGATAAGCATGATAACGAAGCTTGAATCATGTGTATTGAACCACATCAACGTTTATGTATGTATCACGATTGATATAGCATGATGTAATTTGGTTTCGGTCTACAGATTATATCTCCAAACGTAAGCTTACATGTTGTCAGATTTATCTTCATGTATTTTGACATACGTATATCGATACATCTTCACGAAGATGGAAAAATGTAGAGATCTATCAGTCTACGTAGATTGTTATATGTAGATAGATTTATCCCCAAGAAAGTGAATCTATCTGAATTGAACCACCGCAACGTATATAACTGTATTTGGATTGAAATGTCTCGATATGTTCTAGTAAATATGGATAGTTATAGCTATTTGAACTTGGATATATGTGGAGCTAAGCATGATAACGAAGCTTGAAACATCAGTATTCAACCACATTAACGTTGATATATGTATCTCTATTGATATAGCACGATGTAATTTGGTTTCGGTCTACAGATATATCTCCAAACGTAAGCTTACATGTTGCCAGATTTATCTTCATGTAGTTTGACATACGTATATCGATACATCTTCACGAAGATGGAAAAATGTAGAGATCTATCAGTCTACGTAGATTGTCATATGTAGATAGATTTATGCCAAAGAAAGTGAATCTATCTGAATTGAACCACCGCAACGTATATAACTATATTTTGATTGAAATATCTCGATCTGTTCAAGTAAATTTGGATAGTTATAGCTATGTCTACTTGGATATATGTGGAGATAAGCATGATAACGAAGCTTGAAACATCAGTATTCAACCACATCAACGTTGATATATGTATCTCTATTGATATAGCACGATGTAATTTGGTTTCGGTCTACAGATATATCTTCAAACGTAAGCTTACATGTTGCCAGACTTATCTTCATGTAGTTTGACATACGTATATCGATACATCTTCACGAAGATGGAAAAATGTAGAGATCTATCAGTCTACGTAGATTGTCATATGTAGATAGATTTATGCCAAAGAAAGTGAATCTATCTTAATTGAACCACGCCAACGTATATAACTGTATTTGGATTCAAATATCTCGATCTGTTCTAGTAAATATGGATAGTTATAGCTATGTGATGTTGGATATATGATGAGATAAGCATGATAACGAAGCTTGAATCATCTGTATTCAACCACATCAACGTTTATATATGTATCACGATTGATATAGCAGGATGTAATTTGGTTTCGGTCTACAGATATATCTCCAAACGTAAGCTTACATGTTGCCAGATTTATCTTCATGTAGTTTCACATACGTTTATCGATACATCTTCACGAACATGGAATAATGTAGAGATCTATCAGTCTACGTAGATTGTCATATGTAGATAGATTCATCCCCAAGAAAGTGGATCTATCTGAATCGAACCACCGCAACGTATATAACTGTATTTGGATTGAAATGTCTCGATATGTTCTAGTAAATATGGATAGTTATAGCTATTTGTACTTGGATATATGTGGAGCTAAGCTTGATAACGAAGCTTGAAACAACAGTATTTAACCACATCAACGTTTATATATGTATCTCTATTGATATAGCACGATGTAATTTGGTTTCGGTCTACAGATATATCTCCAAACGTAAGCTTACATGTTGCCAGATTTATCTTCATGTAGTTTGAAATAAGTATATCGATAAATCTTCACGAAGATGGAAAAATGTAGAGATCTATCAGTCTGCGTAGATTGTCATATGTGTATAGATTTATGTCAAAGAAAGTGAATCTATCTGAATTGAACCACCGCAACGTATATAACTGTATTTGGATTGAAATGTCTCGATCTGTTCTAGTAAACAAGGATAGATAGCTATGTCATGTTGAATATATGTTGAGCTAAGCATGATAACGAAGCTTGAATCATTTGTATTCAACCACATCAACGTTTATATATGTGACACGATTGATATAGCAGGATGTAATTTGGTTTCGGTCTACAGATATATCTCCAAACGTAAGCTTACATGTTGCCAGATTTATCTTTATGTAGTTTGACATACGTATATCGATACATCTTTACGAAGATGGAATAATGTAGAGATCTATCAGTCTACGTAGATTGTCATATGTAGATAGATTTGTTCCCAAGAAAGTGAATCTCTCTGAATTGAACCACCGCAACGTATATAACTGTATTTGGATTCAAATATCTCGATCTGTTCTAGTAAATATAGATAGTTATAGCTATGTGATGTTGGATATATCTTGAGATAAGCATGATAATGAAGCTTGAATCATCTGTATTCAACCAGATCAACGTTTATATATGTATCACGATTGATATAGCACGATGTAATTTGGTTTCGGTCTACAGATATATCTCCAAACGTAAGCTTACATGTTGCCAGATTTATCTTCATGAAGTTTGACATACGTATATCGATACATCTTCACGAAGATGGAATAATGTAGAGATCTATCAGTCTACGTAGATTGTCATATGTAGATAGATTTATGCCAAAGAAAGTGAATCTATCTGAATTGAACCACGGCAACGTATATAACTGTATTTGGATTCAAATATCTCGATCTGTTCTAGTAAATATGGATAGTTATAGCTATGTGATGTTGGATATATGTTGAGATAAGCATGATAACGAAGCTTGAATCATCTGTATTCAACCACATCAACGTTTATATATGTATCACGATTGATATAGCAGGATGTAATTTGGTTTCGGTCTACAGATATATCTCCAAACGTAAGCTTACATGTTGCCAGATTTATCTTCATGTAGTTTGACATACGTATATCGATACATCTTCACGAACATGGAATAATGTAGAGATCTATCAGTCTACGTAGATTGTCATATGTAGATAGATTTATCCCCAAGAAAGTGGATCTATCTGAATCGAACCACCGCAACGTATATAACTGTATTTGGATTGAAATGTCTCGATATGTTCTAGTAAATATGGATAGTTATAGCTATTTGTACTTGGATATATGTGGAGCTAAGCTTCATAACGAAGCTTTAAACAACAGTATTCAACCACATCAACGTTTATATATGTATCTCTATTGATATAGCACGATGTAATTTGGTTTCGGTCTACAGATATATCTCCAAACGTAAGCTTACATGTTGCCAGATTTATCTTCATGTAGTTTGAAATAATTATATCGATAAATCTTCACGAAGATGGAAAAATGTAGAGATCTATCAGTCTGCGTAGATTGTCATATGTGAATAGATTTATGCCAAAGAAAGTGAATCTATCTGAATTGAACCACCGCAACGTATATAACTGTATTTGGATTGAAATGTCTCGATCTGTTCTAGTAAACAAGGATAGATAGCTATGTCATGTTGAATATATGTTGAGCTAAGCATGACAACGAAGCTTGAATCATTTGTATTCAACCACATCAACGTTTATATATGTGTCACGATTGATATAGCAGGATGTAATTTGGTTTCGGTCTACAGATATATCTCCAAACGTAAGCTTACGTGTTGTCAGATTTATCTTTATGTAGTTTGACATACGTATATCGATATATCTTCACGAAGATGGAATAATGTAGAGATCTATCAGTCTACGTAGATTGTCATATGTAGATAGATTTGTTCCCAAGAAAGTGAATCTCTCTGAATTGAACCACCGCAACGTATATAACTGTATTTGGATTCAAATATCTCGATCTGTTCTAGTAAATATAGATAGTTATAGCTATGTGATGTTGGATATATCTTGAGATAAGCATGATAATGAAGCTTGAATCATCTGTATTCAACCAGATCAACGTTTATATATGTATCACGATTGATATAGCACGATGTAATTTGGTTTCGGTCTACAGATATATCTCCAAACGTAAGCTTACATGTTGCCAGATTTATCTTCATGAAGTTTGACATACGTATATCGATACATCTTCACGAAGATGGAATAATGTAGAGATCTATCAGTCTACGTAGATTGTCATATGTAGATAGATTTATGCCAAAGAAAGTGAATCTATCTGAATTGAACAACCGCAACGTATATAACTATATTTGGATTGAAATATCTCGATCTGTTCAAGTAAATATGGATAGTTATAGCTATGTCTACTTGGATATATGTTGAGATTAGAATGATAACGAAGCTTGAAACATAGGTATTCAACCACATCAACGATGATTTATGTATCTCTATTGATATAGCACGATGTAATTTGGTTTCGATCTACAGATATTGAATTTTCTCAGATGTATCTTCATGTAGTATTTTATAGGTATATTGATACGTCCGCACGTAGATGGAAATACGTAGATACATATAAGTTCACGTAGATTGTCATATGTAGATGTAATATTCATGTAAAGAGTGAATCTAGCTGAATTGGATACCATCGACAAAGATAGTTGTATTTGGATTGAAATATCTCGATGTATTTTGTTTAATGTGGATAGTTATAACTATGTGTAGGTGGTTATAGAATAAGAGATGCAGCTTAACAAAGATGGAATAAACTGATATCAGACATCTCAACTTTGATAGATGAATCTCGATTGATAAAGAACTATGTGATTTGGTATCCAGCTATAGATAAGTCTCCAGACATCAAATTGCATGTTGTAAGATTAACCTTCATGTAGTTTGACATACGTATATCGATACATCTTCACGAAGATGGAATAATGTAGAGATCTATCAGTCTACGTAGATTGTCATATGTAGATAGATTTATCCCCAAGAAAGTGAATCTATCTGAATTGAACCACCGCAACGTATATAACTGTATTTGGATTGAAATGTCTCGATCTGTTCAAGTAAATATGGATAGTTATAGCTATGTCTACTTGGATATATGTGGAGATAAGCATGATAACGAAGCTTGAAACATCAGTATTCAACCACATCAACGTTGATATATGTATCTCTATTGATATAGTACGATGTAATTTGGTTTCGGTCTACAGATATATCTCCAAACGTAAGCTTACAAGTTGCCAGATTTATCTTCATGTAGTTTGACATACGTATATCGATACATCTTCACGAAGATGGAAAAATGTAGAGATCTATCAGTCTACGTAGATTGTCATATGTAGATAGATTTATGCCAAAGAAAGTGAATCTATCTGAATTGAACCACGGCAACGTGTATAACTGTATTTGGATTCAAATATCTCGATCTATTCTAGTAAATATGGATAGTTATAGCTATGTGATGTTGGATATATGTTGAGATAAGCATGATAACGAAGCTTGAATCATCTGTATTCAACCACATCAACGTTTATATATGTATCACGATTGATATAGCAGGATGTAATTTGGTTTCGGTCTACAGATATATCTCCAAACGTAAGCTTACATGTTGCCAGATTTATCTTCATGTAGTTTGACATACGTATATCGATACATCTTCACGAACATGGAATAATGTAGAGATCTATCAGTCTACGTAGATTGTCATATGTAGATAGATTTATCCCCAAGAAAGTGGATCTATCTGAATCGAACCATCGCAACGTATATAACTGTATTTGGATTGAAATGTCTCGATATGTTCTAGTAAATATGGATAGTTATAGCTATTTGTACTTGGATATATGTGGAGCTAAGCTTGATAACGAAGCTTGAAACAACAGTATTCAACCACATCAACGTTTATATATGTATCTCTATTGATATAGCACGATGTAATTTGGTTTCGGTCTACAGATATATCTCCAAACGTAAGCTTACATGTTGCCAGATTTATCTTCATGTAGTTTGAAATAAGTATATCGATAAATCTTCACGAAGATGGAAAAATGTAGAGATCTATCAGTCTGCGTAGATTGTCATATGTTAATAGATTTATGCCAAAGAAAGTGAATCTATCTGAATTGAACCACCGCAACGTATATAACTGTATTTGGTTTGAAATGTCTCGATCTGTTCTAGTAAACAAGGAGAGATAGCTATGTCATGTTGAATATATGTTGAGCTAAGCATGATAACGAAGCTTGAATCATTTGTATTCAACCACATCAACGTTTATATATGTATCACGATTGATTTAGCAGGATGTAATTTGGTTTCGGTCTACAGATATATCTCCAAACGTAAGCTTACATGTTGTCAGATTTATCTTCATGTAGTTTGACATACGTATATCGATACATCTTCGCGAAGATGGAAAAATGTAGAGATCTATCAGTATACGTAGATTGTTATATGTAGATAGATTTATCCCCAAGAAAGTGGATCTATCTGAATCGAACCACCGCAACGTATATAACTGTATTTGAATTGAAATGTCTCGATATATTCTAGTAAATATGGATAGTTATAGCTATTTGAACTTGGATATATGTGGAGCTAAGCATGATAACGAAGCTTGAAACATCAGTATTCAACCACATTAACGTTGATATATGTATCTCTATTAATATAGCACGATGTAATTTGGTTTCGGTCTACAGATATATCTCCAAACGTAAGCTTACATGTTGCCAGATTTATCTTCATGTAGTTTGACATACGTATATCGATACATCTTCACGAAGATGGAAAAATGTAGAGATCTATCAGTCTACGTAGATTGTCATATGTAGATAGATTTATGCCAAAGAAAGTGAATCTATCTGAATTGAACCACCGCAACGTATATAACTATATCTTGATTGAAATATCTCGATCTGTTCAAGTAAATTTGGATAGTTATAGCTATGTCTACTTGGATATATGTGGAGATAAGCATGATCACGAAGCTTGAAACATCAGTATTCAACCACATCAACGTTTATATATGTATCTCTATTTATATAGCACGATGTAATTTGGTTTCGGTCTACAGATATATCTCCAAACGTAAGCTTACATGTTGCCAGACTTATCTTCATGTAGTTTGACATACGTATATCGATACATCTTCACGAAGATGGAAAAATGTAGAGATCTATCAGTCTACGTAGATTGTCATATGTAGATAGTTTTATGCCAAAGAAAGTGAATCTATCTTAATTGAACCACGGCAACGTATATAACTGTATTTGGATTCAAATATCTCGATCTGTTCTAGTAAATATGGATAGTTATAGCTATGTGATGTTGGATATATGTTGAGATAAGCATGATAACGAAGCTTGAATCATCTGTATTCAACCACATCAACGTTTATATATGTATCACGATTGATATAGCAGGATGTAATTTGGTTTCGGTCTACAGATATATCTCCAAACGTAAGCTTACATGTTGCCAGATTTATCTTCATGTAGTTTGACATACGTATATCGATACATCTTCACGAACATGGAATAATGTAGAGATCTATCAGTCTACGTAGATTGTCATATGTAGATAGATTTATCCCCAAGAAAGTGGATCTATCTGAATCGAACCACCGCAACGTATATAACTGTATTTGGATTGAAATGTCTCGATATGTTCTAGTAAATATGGATAGTTATAGCTATTTGTACTTGGATATATGTGGAGCTAAGCTTGATAACGAAGCTTGAAACAACAGTATTCAACCACATCAACGTTTATATATGTATCTCTATTGATATAGCACGATGTAATTTGGTTTCGGTCTACAGATATATCTCCAAACGTAAGCTTACATGTTGCCAGATTTATCTTCATGTAGTTTGAAATAAGTATATCGATAAATCTTCACGAAGATGGAAAAATGTAGAGATCTATCAGTCTGCGTAGATTGTCATATGTGAATAGATTTATGCCAAAGAAAGTGAATCTATCTGAATTGAACCACCGCAACGTATATAACTTTATTTGGATTGAAATGTCTCGATCTGTTCTAGTAAACAAGGATAGATAGCTATGTCATGTTGAATATATGTTGAGCTAAGCATGATAACGAAGCTTGAATCATTTGTATTCAACCACATCAACGTTTATATATGTATCACGATTGATATAGCAGGATGTAATTTGGTTTCGGTCTACAGATATATCTCCAAACGTAAGCTTAGATGTTGTCAGATTTATCTTCATGTAGTTTGACATACGTATATCGATACATCTTCACGAAGATGGAAAAATGTAGAGATCTATCAGTATACGTAGATTGTTATATGTAGATATATTTATCCCCAAGAAAGTGAATCTATCTGAATTGAACCACCGCAACGTATATAACTGTATTTGAATTGAAATGTCTCGATATATTCTAGTAAATATGGATAGTTATAGCTATTTGAACTTGGATATATGTGGAGCTAAGCATGATAACGAAGCTTGAAACATCAGTATTCAACCACATTAACGTTGATATATGTATCTCTATTAATATAGCACGATGTAATTTGGTTTCGGTCTACAGATATATCTCCAAACGTAAGCTTACATGTTGCCAGATTTATCTTCATGTAGTTTGACATACGTATATCGATACATCTTCACGAAGATGGAAAAATGTAGAGATCTATCAGTCTACGTAGATTGTCATATGTAGATAGATTTATGCCAAAGAAAGTGAATCTATCTGAATTGAACCACCGCAACGTATATAACTATATCTTGATTGAAATATCTCGATCTGTTCAAGTAAATTTGGATAGTTATAGCTATGTCTACTTGGATATATGTGGAGATAAGCATGATAACGAAGCTTGAAACATCAGTATTCAACCACATCAACGTTGATATATGTATCTCTATTGATATAGCACGATGTAATTTGGTTTCGGTCTACAGATATATCTCCAAACGTAAGCTTACATGTTGCCAGACTTATCTTCATGTAGTTTGACATACGTATATCGATACATCTTCACGAAGATGGAAAAATGTAGAGATCTATCAGTCTACGTAGATTGTCATATGTAGATAGTTTTATGCCAAAGAAAGTGAATCTATCTTAATTGAACCACGGCAACGTATATAACTGTATTTGGATTCAAATATCTCGATCTGTTCTAGTAAATATGGATAGTTATAGCTATGTGATGTTGGATATATGTTGAGATAAGCATGATAACGAAGCTTGAATCATCTGTATTCAACCACATCAACGTTAATATATGTATCACGATTGATATAGCAGGATGTAATTTGGTTTCGGTCTACAGATATATCTCCAAACGTAAGCTTACATGTTGCCAGATTTAGCTTCATGTAGTTTGACATACGTATATCGATACATCTTCACGAACATGGAATAATGTAGAGATCTATCAGTCTACGTAGATTGTCATATGTAGATAGATTTATCCCCAAGAAAGTGGATCTATCTGAATCGAACCACCGCAACGTATATAACTGTATTTGGATTGAAATGTCTCGATATGTTCTAGTAAATATGGATAGTTATAGCTATTTGTACTTGGATATATGTGGAGCTAAGCTTGATAACGAAGCTTGAAACAACAGTATTCAACCACATCAACGTTTATATATGTATCTCTATTGATATAGCACGATGTAATTTGGTTTCGGTCTACAGATATATCTCCAAACGTAAGCTTACATGTTGAATGATTTATCTTCATGTAGTTTGAAATAAGTATATCGATAAATCTTCACGAAGATGGAAAAATGTAGAGATCTATCAGTCTGCGTAGATTGTCATATGTGAATAGATTTATGCCAAAGAAAGTGAATCTATCTGAATTGAATCACCGCAACGTATATAACTTTATTTGGATTGAAATGTCTCGATCTGTTCTAGTAAACAAGGATAGATAGCTATGTCATGTTGAATATATGTTGAGCTAAGCATGATAACGAAGCTTGAATCATTTGTATTCAACCACATCAACGTTTATATATGTATCACGATTGATATAGCAGGATGTAATTTGGTTTCGGTCTACAGATATATCTCCAAACGTAAGCTTACATGTTGCCAGATTTATCTTCATGTAGTTTGACATACGTATATCGATACATCTTCACGAACATGGAATAATGTAGAGATCTATCAGTCTACGTAGATTGTCATATGTAGATAGATTTATCCCCAAGAAAGTGGATCTATCTGAATCGAACCACCGCAACGTATATAACTGTATTTGGATTGAAATATCTCGATCTGTTCAAGTAAATTTGGATAGTTATAGCTATGTCTACTTGGATATATGTGGAGATAAGCATGATAACGAAGCTTGAAACATCAGTATTCAACCACATCAACGTTTATATATGTATCTCTATTGATATAGCACGATGTAATTTGGTTTCGGTCTACAGATATATCTCCAAACGTAAGCTTACATGTTGCCAGACTTATCTTCATGTAGTTTGACATACGTATATCGATACATCTTCACGAAGATGGAAAAATGTAGAGATCTATCAGTCTACGTAGATTGTCATATGTAGATAGTTTTATGCCAAAGAAAGTGAATCTATCTTAATTGAACCACGGCAACGTATATAACTGTATTTGGATTCAAATATCTCGATCTGTTCTAGTAAATATGGATAGTTATAGCTATGTGATGTTGGATATATGTTGAGATAAGCATGATAACGAAGCTTGAATCATCTGTATTCAACCACATCAACGTTTATAGATGTATCACGATTGATATAGCAGGATGTAATTTGGTTTCGGTCTACAGATATATCTCCAAACGTAAGCTTACATGTTGCCAGATTTATCTTCATGTAGTTTGACATACGTATATCGATACATCTTCACGAACATGGAATAATGTAGAGATCTATCAGTCTACGTAGATTGTCATGTGTAGATAGATTTATCCCCAAGAAAGTGGATCTATCTGAATCGAACCACCGCAACGTATATAACTGTATTTGGATTGAAATGTCTCGATATGTTCTAGTAAATATGGATAGTTATAGCTATTTGTACTTGGATATATGTGGAGCTAAGCTTGATAACGAAGCTTGAAACAACAGTATTCAACCACATCAACGTTTATATATGTATCTCTATTGATATAGCACGATGTAATTTGGTTTCGGTCTACAGATATATCTCCAAACGTAAGCTTACATGTTGCCAGATTTATCTTCATGTAGTTTGAAATAAGTATATCGATAAATCTTCACGAAGATGGAAAAATGTAGAGATCTATCAGTCTGCGTAGATTGTCATATGTGTATAGATTTATGCCAAAGAAAGTGAATCTATCTGAATTGAACCACCGCAACGTATATAACTGTATTTGGATTGAAATGTCTCGATCTGTTCTAGTAAACAAGGATAGATAGCTATGTCATGTTGAATATATGTTGAACTAAGCATGATAACGAAGCTTGAATCATTTGTATTCAACCACATCAACGTTTATATATGTGTCACGATTGATATAGCAGGATGTAATTTGGTTTCGGTCTACAGATATATCTCCAAACGTAAGCTTACATGTTGTCAGATTTATCTTTATGTAGTTTGACATACGTATATCGATACATCTTTACGAAGATGGAATAATGTAGAGATCTATCAGTCTACGTAGATTGTCATATGTAGATAGATTTGTTCCTAAGAAAGTGAATCTCTCTGAATTGAACCACCGCAACGTATATAACTGTATTTGGATTCAAATATCTCGATCTGTTCTAGTAAATATAGATAGTTATAGCTATGTGATGTTGGATATATCTTGAGATAAGCATGATAATGAAGCTTGAATCATCTGTATTCAACCAGATCAACGTTTATATATGTATCACGATTGATATAGCACGATGTAATTTGGTTTCGGTCTACAGATATATCTCCAAACGTAAGCTTACATGTTGCCAGATTTATCTTCATGAAGTTTGACATACGTATATCGATACATCTTCACGAAGATGGAATAATGTAGAGATCTATCAGTCTACGTAGATTGTCATATGTAGATAGATTTATGCCAAAGAAAGTGAATCTATCTGAATTGAACCACCGCAACGTATATAACTATATTTGGATTGAAATATCTCGATCTGTTCAAGTAAATATGGATAGTTATAGCTATGTCTACTTGGATATATGTTGAGATTAGAATGATAACGAAGCTTGAAACATCGGTATTCAACCACATCAACGATGATTTATGTATCTCTATTGATATAGCACGATGTAATTTGGTTTCGATCTACAGATATTGAATGTTCTCAGATGTATCTTCATGTAGTATTTTATAGGTATATTGATACGTCCGCACGTAGATGGAAATACGTAGATACATATAAGTTCACGTAGATTGTTATATGTAGATGTAATATTCATGTAAAGAGTGAATCTAGCTGAATTAGATACCATCGACAAAGATAGTTGTATTTGGATTGAAATATCTCGTTGTATTTTGTTTAATGTGGATAGTTATAACTATGTGTAGGTGGTTATATAATGAGAGATGCAGCTTAACAAAGATGGAATAATCTGATATCAGACATCTCAACTTTGATAGATGAATCTCGATTGATATAGAACTATGTGATTTGGTATCCAGCTATAGATAAGTCTCCAGACATCAAATTGCATGTTGTAAGATTTACCTTCATGTAGTTTGACATACGTATATCGATACATCTTCACGAAGATGGAATAATGTAGAGATCTATCAGTCTACGTAGATTGTCATATGTAGATAGATGTATCCCCAAGAAAGTGAATCTATCTGAATTGAACCACCGCAACGTATATAACTGTATTTGGATTGAAATGTCTCGATCTGTTCTAGTAAACATGGATAGACAGCTATTTGATGTTAAATATATGTTGAGATAAGCATGATAACGAAGCTTGAATCATGTGTATTCAACCACATCAACGTTTATGTATGTATCACGATTGATATAGCAGGATATAATTTGGTTTCGGTCTACAGATATATCTCCAAACGTAAGCTTACATGTTGCCAGATTTATCTTCATGTAGTTTGACATACGTATATCGATACATCTTCACGAACATGGAATAATGTAGAGATCTATCAGTCTACGTAGATTGTCATATGTAGATAGATTTATCCCCAAGAAAGTGAATCTATCTGAATTGAACCACGTCAACGTATATAACTGTATTTGGATTCAAATATCTCGATCTGTTCTAGTAAATATGGATAGTTATAGCTATGTGATGTTGGATATATGTTGAGATAAGCATGATAACGAAGCTTGAATCATCTTTATTCAACCACATCAACGTTTATATATGTATCACGATTGATATGGCAGGATGTAATTTGGTTTCGGTCTACAGATATATCTCCAAACGTAAGCTTACATGTTGCCAGATTTATCTTCATGTAGTTTGACTTACGTATATCGATACATCTTCACGAACATGGAATAATGTAGAGATCTATCAGTCTACGTAGATTGTCATATGTAGATAGATTTATCCCCAAGAAAGTGGATCTATCTGAATCGAACCACCGCAACGTATATAACTGTATTTGAATTGAAATGTCTCGATATATTCTAGTAAATATGGATAGTTATAGCTATTTGAACTTGAATATATGTGGAGCTAAGCATGATAACGAAGCTTGAAACATCAGTATTCAACCACATTTACGTTGATATATGTATCTCTATTAATATAGCACGATGTAATTTGGTTTCGGTCTACAGATATATCTCCAAACGTAAGCTTACATGTTGCCAGATTTATCTTCATGTAGTTTGACATACGTATATCGATACATCTTCACGAAGATGGAAAAATGTAGAGATCTATCAGTCTACGTAGATTGTCATATGTAGATAGATTTATGCCAAAGAAAGTGAATCTATCTGAATTGAACCACCGCAACGTATATAACTATATCTTGATTGAAATATCTCGATCTGTTCAAGTAAATTTGGATAGTTATAGCTATGTCTACTTGGATATATGTGGAGATAAGCATGATAACGAAGCTTGAAACATCAGTATTCAACCACATCAACGTTGATATATGTATCTCTATTGATATAGCACGATGTAATTTGGTTTCGGTCTACAGATATATCTCCAAACGTAAGCTTACATGTTGCCAGACTTATCTTCATGTAGTTTGACATACGTATATCGATACATCTTCACGAAGATGGAAAAATGTAGAGATCTATCAGTCTACGTAGATTGTCATATGTAGATAGTTTTATGCCAAAGAAAGTGAATCTATCTTAATTGAACCACGGCAACGTATATAACTGTATTTGGATTCAAATATCTCGATCTGTTCTAGTAAATATGGATAGTTATAGCTATGTGATGTTGGATATATGTTGAGATAAGCATGATAACGAAGCTTGAATCATCTGTATTCAACCACATCAACGTTAATATATGTATCACGATTGATATAGCAGGATGTAATTTGGTTTCGGTCTACAGATATATCTCCAAACGTAAGCTTACATGTTGCCAGATTTATCTTCATGTAGTTTGACATACGTATATCGATACATCTTCACGAACATGGAATAATGTAGAGATCTATCAGTCTACGTAGATTGTCATATGTAGATAGATTTATCCCCAAGAAAGTGGATCTATCTGAATCGAACCACCGCAACGTATATAACTGTATTTGGATTGAAATGTCTCGATATGTTCTAGTAAATATGGATAGTTATAGCTATTTGTACTTGGATATATGTGGAGCTAAGCTTGATAACGAAGCTTGAAACAACAGTATTCAACCACATCAACGTTTATATATGTATCTCTATTGATATAGCACGATGTAATTTGGTTTCGGTCTACAGATATATCTCCAAACGTAAGCTTACATGTTGCCAGATTTATCTTCATGTAGTTTGACATACGTATATCGATACATCTTCACGAAGATGGAAAAATGTAGAGATCTATCAGTCTACGTAGATTGTCATATGTAGATAGATTTATGCCAAAGAAAGTGAATCTATCTGAATTGAACCACCGCAACGTATATAACTATATCTTGATTGAAATATCTCGATCTGTTCAAGTAAATTTGGATAGTTATAGCTATGTCTACTTGGATATATGTGGAGATAAGCATGATAACGAAGCTTGAAACATCAGTATTCAACCACATCAACGTTGATATATGTATCTCTATTGATATAGCACGATGTAATTTGGTTTCGGTCTACAGATATATCTCCAAACGTAAGCTTACATGTTGCCAGACTTATCTTCATGTAGTTTGACATACGTATATCGATACATCTTCACGAAGATGGAAAAATGTAGAGATCTATCAGTCTACGTAGATTGTCATATGTAGATAGTTTTATGCCAAAGAAAGTGAATCAATCTTAATTGAACCACGGCAACGTATATAACTGTATTTGGATTCAAATATCTCGATCTGTTCTAGTAAATATGGATAGTTATAGCTATGTGATGTTGGATATATGTTGTGATAAGCATGATAACGAAGCTTGAATCATCTGTATTCAACCACATCAACGTTTATATATGTATCACGATTGATATAGCAGGATGTAATTTGGTTTCGGTCTACAGATATATCTCCAAACGTAAGCTTACATGTTGCCAGATTTAGCTTCATGTAGTTTGACATACGTATATCGATACATCTTCACGAACATGGAATAATGTAGAGATCTATCAGTCTACGTAGATTGTCATGTGTAGATAGATTTATCCCCAAGAAAGTGGATCTATCTGAATCGAACCACCGCAACGTATATAACTGTATTTGGATTGAAATGTCTCGATATGTTCTAGTAAATATGGATAGTTATAGCTATTTGTACTTGGATATATGTGGAGCTAAGCTTGATAACGAAGCTTGAAACAACAGTATTCAACCACATCAACGTTTATATATGTATCTCTATTGATATAGCACGATGTAATTTGGTTTCGGTCTACAGATATATCTCCAAACGTAAGCTTACATGTTGCCAGATTTATCTTCATGTAGTTTGAAATAAGTATATCGATAAATCTTCACGAAGATGGAAAAATGTAGAGATCTATCAGTCTGCGTAGATTGTCATATGTGTATAGATTTATGCCAAAGAAAGTGAATCTATCTGAATTGAACCACCGCAACGTATATAACTGTATTTGGATTGAAATGTCTCGATCTGTTCTAGTAAACAAGGATAGATAGCTATGTCATGTTGAATATATGTTGAACTAAGCATGATAACGAAGCTTGAATCATTTGTATTCAACCACATCAACGTTTATATATGTGTCACGATTGATATAGCAGGATGTAATTTGGTTTCGGTCTACAGATATATCTCCAAACGTAAGCTTACATGTTGTCAGATTTATCTTTATGTAGTTTGACATACGTATATCGATATATCTTCACGAAGATGGAATAATGTAGAGATCTATCAGTCTACGTAGATGGTCATATGTAGATAGATTTGTTCCCAAGAAAGTGAATCTCTCTGAATTGAACCACCGCAACGTATATAACTGTATTTGGATTCAAATATCTCGATCTGTTCTAGTAAATATAGATAGTTATAGCTATGTGATGTTGGATATATCTTGAGATAAGCATGATAATGAAGCTTGAATCATCTGTATTCAACCAGATCAACGTTTATATATGTATCACGATTGATATAGCACGATGTAATTTGGTTTCGGTCTACAGATATATCTCCAAACGTAAGCTTACATGTTGCCAGATTTATCTTCATGAAGTTTGACATACGTATATCGATACATCTTCACGAGGATGGAATAATGTAGAGATCTATCAGTCTACGTAGATTGTCATATGTAGATAGATTTATGCCAAAGAAAGTGAATCTATCTGAATTGAACAACCGCAACGTATATAACTATATTTGGATTGAAATATCTCGATCTGTTCAAGTAAATATGGATAGTTATAGCTATGTCTACTTGGATATATGTTGAGATTAGAATGATAACGAAGCTTGAAACATCGGTATTCAACCACATCAACGATGATTTATGTATCTCTATTGATATAGCACGATGTAATTTGGTTTCGATCTACAGATATTGAATGTTCTCAGATGTATCTTCATGTAGTATTTTATAGGTATATTGATACGTCCGCACGTAGATGGAAATACGTAGATACATATAAGTTCACGTAGATTGTCATATGTAGATGTAATATTCATGTAAAGAGTGAATCTAGCTGAATTGGATACCATCGACAAAGATAGTTGTATTTGGATTGAAATATCTCGTTGTATTTTGTTTAATGTGGATAGTTATAACTATGTGTAGGTGGTTATATAATGAGAGATGCAGCTTAACAAAGATGGAATAATCTGATATCAGACATCTCAACTTTGATAGATGAATCTCGATTGATATAGAACTATGTGATTTGGTATCCAGCTATAGATAAGTCTCCAGACATCAAATTGCATGTTGTAAGATTTACCTTCATGTAGTTTGACATACGTATATCGATACATCTTCACGAAGATGGAATAATGTAGAGATCTATCAGTCTACGTAGATTGTCATATGTAGATAGATGTATCCCCAAGAAAGTGAATCTATCTGAATTGAACCACCGCAACGTATATAACTGTATTTGGATTGAAATGTCTCGATCTGTTCTAGTAAACATGGATAGACAGCTATTTGATGTTAAATATATGTTGAGATAAGCATGATAACGAAGCTTGAATCATGTGTATTCAACCACATCAACGTTTATGTATGTATCACGATTGATATAGCAGGATGTAATTTGGTTTCGGTCTACAGATATATCTCCAAACGTAAGCTTACATGTTGCAAGATTTATCTTCATGTAGTTTGACATAAGTATATAGATACATCTTCAAGAAGATGGAATAATGTAGAGATCTATCAGCCTACGTAGATTGTCATATGTAGATAGATTCATTCCCAAGAAAGTGAATCTATCTGAATTGAACCACCGCAACGTATATAACTGTATTTGGATTCAAATATCTCGATCTGTTCTAGTAAATATAAATAGTTATAGCTATGTGATGTTGGATATATGTTGAGATAAGCATGATAACGAAGCTTGAATCATCTGTATTGAACCACATCAACGTTTATATATGTATCACGATTGATATAGCAGGATATAATTTGGTTTCGGTCTACAGATATATCTCCAAACGTAAGCTTACATGTTGCCAGATTTATCTTCATGTAGGTTGACATACGTATATCGATACATCTTCACGAACATGGAATAATGTAGAGATCTATCAGTCTACGTAGATTGTCATATGTAGATAGATTTATCCCCAAGAAAGTGAATCTATCTGAATTGAACCACGTCAACGTATATAACTGTATTTGGATTCAAATATCTCGATCTGTTCTAGTAAATATGGAAAGTTATAGCTATGTGATGTTGGATATATGTTGAGATAAGCATGATAACGAAGCTTGAATCATCTTTATTCAACCACATCAACGTTTATATATGTATCACGATTGATATGGCAGGATGTAATTTGGTTTCGGTCTACAGATATATCTCCAAACGTAAGCTTACATGTTGCCAGATTTATCTTCATGTAGTTTGACTTACGTATATCGATACATCTTCACGAAGATGGAATAATGTAGAGATCTATCAGTCTACGTAGATTGTCATATGTAGATAGATTTATCCCCAAGAAAGTGGATCTATCTGAATCGAACCACCGCAACGTATATAACTGTATTTGGATTGAAATGTCTCGATATGTTCTAGTAAATATGGATAGTTATAGCTATTTGTACTTGGATATATGTGGAGCTAAGCTTGATAACGAAGCTTGAAACAACAGTATTCAACCACATCAACGTTGATATATGTATCTCTATTGATATAGCACGATGTAATTTAGTTTAAGTCTACAGATATATCTCCAAACGTAAGCTTACATGTTGCCAGATTTATCTTCATGTAGTTTGACATACGTATATCGATACATCTTCACGAAGATGGAAAAATTTAGGGATCTATCAGTCTACATAGATTGTCATATGTAGATAGATTTATGCCAAAGAAAGTGAATCTATCTGAATGGAACCACCGCAACGTATATAACTGTATTTGGATTGAAATGTCTTGATATTTTCTAGTAAATATCGATAGTTATAGCTATTTGTACTTGGATATATGTGGAGCTAAGCATGATAACGAAGTTTGAAACATCAGTATTCAACCACATCATCGTTGATATATGTATCTCTATTGATATAGCACGATGTAATTTGGTTTCGGTCTACAGATATATCTCCAAACGTAAGCTTACATGTTGCCAGATTTATCTTCATGTAGTTTGACATACGTATATCGATACATCTTCATGAAGATGGAATAATGTAGAGATCTATCAGTCTACGTAGATTGTCATATGTAGAAAGATTTATCCCCAAGAAAGTGAATCTATCTGAATTGAACCACCGCAACGTATATAACTGTATTTGGATTGAAATGTCTCGATATGTTCTAGTAAATATGGATAGTTATAGCTATTTGTACTTGGATATATGTGGAGCTAAGCATGATAACGAAGCTTGAAACATCAGTATTCAACCACATCAACGTTGATATATGTATCTCTAATGATACAGCACGATGTAATTTGGTTTCGGTCTACAGATATATCTACAAACGTAAGCTTACATGTTGCCAGATTTATCTTCATGTATTTTGACATACGTATATCGATACATCTTCACGAAGATGGAAAATTATAGAGATCTATCAGTCTACGTAGATTGTCATATGTAGATAGATGTATGCCAAACAAAGTGAATCTATCTGAATTGAACCACCGCAACGTATATAACTGTATTTGGATTCAAATATCTCGATCTGTTCTAGTAAATATGGAAAGTTATAGCTATGTGATGTTGGATATATGTTGAGATAAGCATGATAACGAAGCTTGAATCATCTGTATTCAACCACATCAACGTTTATATTTGTATCACGATTGATATAGCACGATGTAATTTGGTTTCGGTCTACAGATATATCTCCAAACGTAAGCTTACATGTTGCTAGATTTATCTTCATGTAGATTGACATACGTATATCGATACATCTTCACGAAGATGGAATAATGTAGAGATCTATCAGTCTACGTAGATTGTCATATGTAGATAGATTTATCCCCAAGAAAGTGAATCTATCTGAATTGAACCACCGCAACGTATATATCTGTATTTGGATTCAAATATCTCGATCTGTTCTAGTAAATATCGATAGTTATAGCTCTTTGTACTTGGATATATGTCGATTTAAGCATAATAACGAAGCTTGAAACATCAGTATTCAACCACATCAACGTTGAAATATGTATCTCTATTGATATAGCACGATGTAATTTGGTTTCGGTCTACAGATATATCTCCAAACGTAAGCTTACATGTTGCCAGATTTATCTTCATGTAGTTTGACATACGTATATCGATACATCTTCACGAAGATGGAATAATGTAGAGATCTATCAGTTTACGTAGATTGTCATATGTAGATAGATTTATCCCCAAAAAAGTGAATCTATCTGAACTGAACCACCGCAACGTATATAACTGTATTTGGATTGAAATGTCTCGATATGTTCTAGTAAATATGGATAGTTAAAGCTATTTGTACTTGGATATATGTGGAACTAAACATGATGACGAAGCTTGAAATCAGTATTCAACCACATCAACGTTGATATATTTATCTCTATTGATCTAGCACGATGTAATTTGGTTTCGGTCTACAGATATATCTCCAAACGTAAGCTTACATGTTGCCAGATTTATCTTCATGTAGTTTGACATGCGTATATCGATACATCTTCACGAAGATGGAAAAATGTAGAGATCTATCAGTCTACGTAGATTGTCATATGTAGATAGATTTATGCCAAAGAAAGTGAATCTATCTGAATTGAACCACCGCAACGTATATAACTATATTTTGATTGAAATATCTCGATCTGTTCAAGTAAATATGGATAGTTATATCTATGTCTACTTGGATATATGTGGAGATAAGCATGATAACGAAGCTTGAAACATCAGTATTCAACCACATCAACGTTGATATATGTATCTCTATTGATCTAGCACGATGTAATTTGGTTTCGATCTACAGATATAGAATGTTCTCAGATGTATCTTCATGTAGTTTGTTATTGGCATATAGATACGTCCGAACGTAGATGGAAATACGTAGATACATATAAGTTCACGTAGATTGTCATATGTAGATGTAATATTCATGTAAAGAGTGAATCTAGCTGAATTGGATACCATCGACAAAGATAGTTGTATTTGGATTGAAATATGTCGATATATTTTGTTTAATGTGGATAGTTATAACTATTTGAAGATCGTTATATAATGAGAGATGGAGCTTAACAAAGATGGAATAATCTGATATCAGACATCTCAACTTTGATAGATGAATCTCGATTGATATAGAACTATGTGATTTGGTAACCAGCTAAAGATAAGTCTCCAGATATAAAATTGCATGTTGTCAGATTTATCTTCATGTAGTTTGACATACGTATATCGATACATCTTCACAAAGATGGAATAATGTAGAAATCTATCAGTCTACGTAGATTGTCATATATAGATAGATTTATCCCCATGAAAGTGAATCTATCTGAATTGAACCACCGCAACGTATATAACTGTATTTGGATTGAAATGTCTTGATCTGTTCTAGTCAATATGGATAGTTATAGCTATGTCATGTTGGATATATGTTGAGATAAGCATGACAACGAAGCTTGAATCATCTGTATTCAACCACATCAACGTTTATATATGTATCACGATTGACATAGCACGATGTAATTTGGTTTCGGTCTACAGATATATCTCCAAACGTAAGCTTACAAGTTGCCAAATTTATCTTTATGTAGTTTGAGATACGAATATCGATACATCTTCACGAAGATGGAATAATGTAGAGATCTATCAGTCTACGTAGATTGTCATATGTAGATAGATTTATCCCCAAGAAAGTGAATCTATCTGAATCGAACCACCGCAACGTATATAACTGTATTTGGATTGAAATGTCTCGATATGTTCTAGTAAATATCGATAGTTATAGCTATTTTTACTTATATATATATGTGGAGCTAAGCATGATAACGAAGCTTGAAACATTAGTAGTCAACCACTTCAACGTTGATATATGTATCTCTATTGATATAGCACGACGTAATTTGGTTTCAGTCTACAGATATATCTCCAAACGTAAGCTTACATGTTGCCAGATCTATCTTCATGTAGTTTGACATACTTATATCGATACATCTTCACGAAGATGGAAAAATGTAGAGATCTATCAGTCTACTTAGATTGTCATATGTAGATAGATTTATGCCAAAGAAAGTGAATCTATCTGAATTGAACTTCGGCAACGTATATAACTGTATTTGGATTCAAATATCTCGATCTGTTCTAGTAAATATGGATAGTTAAGCTATGTGATGTTGGATATATGTTGAGATAAGCATGATAACGAAGCTCGAATCATCTGTATTCAACCACATCAACGTTTATATATGTATCAGTTTGATATTGCACGATGTAATTTGGTTTCGGTCTACAGATATATCTCCAAACGTAAGCTTACATGTTGCCAGATTTATCTTCATGTAGTTTGACATACGTATATCGATACATCTTCACGAAGATGGAATAATGTAGAGATCTATCAGTCTACGTAGATTGTCATATGTAGATAGATGTATAGCAAACAAAGTGAATCTATCTGAATTGAACCACCGCAACGTATATAACTGTATTTGGATTAAAATGTGTCGATCTGTTCTAGTAAACAAGGATAGATAGCTATGTGACGTTGAATATATGTTGAGATAAGCATGATAACGAAGCTTGGATCATTTGTATTCAAACACATCAACGTTTATGTATGTATCATGATTGATATAGCAGGATGTAATTTGGTTTCGGTCTACAGATATATCTCCAAACGTAAGCTTACATGTTGTCAGATTTATTTTTATGTAGTTTGACATACGTATATATAGATACATCTTCACGAAGATGGAATAATGTAGAGATCTATCAGTCTACGTAGATTGTCATATGTAGATAGATTTATCCCCAAGAAAGTGAATCTATCTCAATTGAACCACCGCAACGTATATAACTGTATTTGGATTCAAATATCTCGATCTGTTCTAGTAAATATGGATAGTTATAGCTATGTGATGTTGAATATATGTTGAGATAAGCATGATAACGAAGCTTGAATCATCTGTATTCAACCACATCAACGTTTATGTATGTATCACGATTGATATAGCAGGATGTAATTTGGTTTCGGTCTACAGATATATCTCCAAACGTAAGCTTACATGTTGTCAGATTTATCTTCATGTAGTTTGACATACGTATATAGATACATCTTCACGAAGATGGAATAATGTAGAGAACTATAAGTCTACGTAGATTGTCATATGTAGATAGATTTATCCCCAAGAAAGTGAATCTATCTGAATTGAACCACCGCAACGTATATAACTGTATTTGGATTGAAATGTCTCGATATGTTCTAGTAAATATGGATAGTTATAGCTATTTGTACTTGGATATATGTGGAGCTAAGCATGATAACGAAGCTTGAAACATCAGTATTCAACCACATCAACGTTGATATATGTATCTCTATTGATATAGCACGATGTAATTTGGTTTCGGTCTACAGATATATCTCCAAACGTAAGCTTACATGTTGCCAGATTTATCTTCATGTAGTTTGACATACTTATATCGATACATCTTCACGAAGATGGAAAAATGTAGAGATCTATCAGTCTACGTAGATTGTCATATGTAGAAAGATTTATGCCAAGGAAAGTGAATCTATCTGAATTGAACCACCGCAACGTATATAACTATATTTTGATTGAAATATCTCGATCTGTTCAAGTAAATATGGATAGTTATAGCTATGTCTACTTGGACATATGTGGAGCTAAGCATGATAACGAAGCTTGAAACATCAGTATTCAACCACATCAAAGTTGATATATGTATCTCTATTGATATAGCACGATGTAATTTGGTTTCGATCTACTGATATAAAATGTTCTCAGATGTATCTTCATGTAATTTGTTATAAACATGTAGTTAAGTCCGCACGTAGATGGAAATACGTAGATACATATAAGTTCACGTAGATTGTCATATGTAGATGTAATATTCATTTAAAGAGTGAATCTAGCTGAATTGGATACCATCGACAAAGATAGTTGTATTTGGATTGAAATATCTCGATGTATTTTGTTTAATGTGGATAGTTATAACTATGTGTAGGTGGTTATATAATGAGAGATACAGCTTAACAAAGATGGAATAATCTGATATCAGACATCTCAACTTTGATAGATGAATCTCGATTGATATAAAACTATGTGATTTGGTATCCAGCTATAGATAAGTCTCCAGACATAAAATTGCATGTTGTCAGATTTTTCTTCATGTAGTTTGACATAAGTATATCGATACATCTTCACGAAGATGGAATAATGTAGAGATCTATCAGTCTACGTAGAATGTCATTTGTAGATAGATTTATCCCCAAGAAAGTGAATCTATCTGAATTGAACCACCGCAACGTATATAACTGTATTTGGATTGAAATGTCTCGATCTGTTCTAGTAAACATGGATAGATAGCTATGTGATGTTGAATATATGTTGAGATAAGCATGATAACGAAGCTTGAATCATCTGTATTCAACCACATCAACGTTTATATATGTATTAGATTGATATAGCACGATGTAATTTGGTTTCGGTCTACAGATATATCTCCAAACGTAAGCTTACATGTTGTCAGATTTATCTTTATGTAGTTTGACATACTTTTATATAGATACATCTTCACGAAGATGGAATAATGTAGAGATCTATCAGTCTACGTAGATTGTCATATGTAGATAGATTTATCCCCAAGAAAGTGAATCTATCTCAATTGAACCACCGCAACGTATATAACTGTATTTGGATTCAAATATCTCGATCTGTTCTAGTAAATATGGATAGTTATAGCTATGTGATGTTGAATATATGTTGAGATAAGCATGATAACGAAGCTTGAATCATCTGTATTCAACCACATCAACGTTTATGTATGTATCACGATTGATATAGCAGGATGTAATTTGGTTTCGGTCTACAGATATATCTCCAAACGTAAGCTTACATGTTGTCAGATTTATCTTCATGTAGTTTGACATACGTATATAGATACATCTTCACGAAGATGGAATAATGTAGAGATCTATCAGTCTACGTAGATTGTCATATGTAGATAGATTTATCCCCAAGAAAGTGAATCTATCTGAATTGAACCACCGCAACGTATATAACTGTATTTGGATTGAAATGTCTCGATATGTTCTAGTAAATATGGATAGTTATAGCTATTTGTACTTGGATATATGTGGAGCTATGCATGATAACGAAGCTTGAAACATCAGTATTCAACCACATCAACGTTGATATATGTATCTCTATTGATATAGCACGATGTAATTTGGTTTCGGTCTACAGATATATCTCCAAACGTAAGCTTACATGTTGCCAGATTTATCTTCATGTAGTTTGACATACTTATATCGATACATCTTCACGAAGATGGAAAAATGTAGAGATCTATCAGTCTACGTAGATTGTCATATGTAGATAGATTTATGCCAAGGAAAGTGAATCTATCTGAATTGAACCACCGCAACGTATATAACTGTATTTGGATTGAAATATCTAGATCTGTTCAAGTAAATATGGATAGTTATAGCTATGTCTACTTGGACATATGTGGAGCTAAGCATGATAACGAAGCTTGAAACATCAGTATTCAACCACATCAAAGTTGATATATGTATCTCTATTGATATAGCACGATGTAATTTGGTTTCGATCTACTGATATAAAATGTTCTCAGATGTATCTTCATGTAATTTGTTATAAACATGTAGTTAAGTCCGCACGTAGATGGAAATACGTAGATACATATAAGTTCACGTAGATTGTCATATGTAGATGTAATATTCATTTAAAGAGTGAATCTAGCTGAATTGGATACCATCGACAAAGATAGTTGTATTTGGATTGAAATATCTCGATGTATTTTGTTTAATGTGGATAGTTATAACTATGTGTAGGTGGTTATATAATGAGAGATACAGCTTAACAAAGATGGAATAATCTGATATCAGACATCTCAACTTTGATAGATGAATCTCGATTGATATAAAACTATGTGATTTGGTATCCAGCTATAGATAAGTCTCCAGACATAAAATTGCATGTTGTCAGATTTTTCTTCATGTAGTTTGACATAAGTATATCGATACATCTTCACGAAGATGGAATAATGTAGAGATCTATCAGTCTACGTAGAATGTCATTTGTAGATAGATTTATCCCCAAGAAAGTGAATCTATCTGAATTGAACCACCGCAACGTATATAACTGTATTTGGATTGAAATGTCTCGATCTGTTCTAGTAAATATGGATAGTTATAGCTATGTGATGTTGAATATATGTTGAGATAAGCATGATAACGAAGCTTGAATCATCTGTATTCAACCACATCAACGTTTATGTATGTATCACGATTGATATAGCAGGATGTAATTTGGTTTCGGTCTACAGATATATCTCCAAACGTAAGCTTACATGTTGTCAGATTTATCTTCATGTAGTTTGACATACGTATATAGATACATCTTCACGAAGATGGAATAATGTAGAGATCTATCAGTCTACGTAGATTGTCATATGTAGATAGATTTATCCCCAAGAAAGTGAATCTATCTGAATTGAACCACCGCAACGTATATAACTGTATTTGGATTGAAATGTCTCGATATGTTCTAGTAAATATGGATAGTTATAGCTATTTGTACTTGGATATATGTGGAGCTATGCATGATAACGAAGCTTGAAACATCAGTATTCAACCACATCAACGTTGATATATGTATCTCTATTGATATAGCACGATGTAATTTGGTTTCGGTCTACAGATATATCTCCAAACGTAAGCTTACATGTTGCCAGATTTATCTTCATGTAGTTTGACATACTTATATCGATACATCTTCACGAAGATGGAAAAATGTAGAGATCTATCAGTCTACGTAGATTGTCATATGTAGATAGATTTATGCCAAGGAAAGTGAATCTATCTGAATTGAACCACCGCAACGTATATAACTGTATTTGGATTGAAATATCTAGATCTGTTCAAGTAAATATGGATAGTTATAGCTATGTCTACTTGGATATATGTGGAGCTAAGCATGATAACGAAGCTTGAAACATCAGTATTCAACCACATCAAAGTTGATATATGTATCTCTATTGATATAGCACGATGTAATTTGGTTTCGATCTACAGATATAGAATGTTCTCAGATGTATCTTCATGTAGTTTGTTATAAACATATAGATACGTCCGCACGTAGATGGAAATACGTAGATACATATAAGTTCACGTAGATTGTCATATGTAGATGTAATATTCATGTAAAGAGTGAATCTAGCTGAATTGGTTACCATCGACAAAGATAGTTGTATTTTGGATTGAAATATCTCATTGTTTATTTGTTTAATGTGGATAGTTATAACTATGTGTAGATGGTTATATAATGAGAGATGCAGCTTAACAAAGATGGAATAATCTGATATCAGACATCTCAACTTTGATAGATGAATCTCGATTGATATAGAACTATGTGATTTGGGAACCAGCTGTAGATAAGTCTCCAGACATAAAATTGCATGTTGTCAGATTTATCTTCATGTAGTTTGACATACGTATATCGATACATCTTCTCGAAGATGGAATAATGTAGAAATCAATCAGTCTACACAGATTGTCATATGTAGATAGATTTATCACCAATAAGGTGAATCTATCTGAATTGAACCACCGCAACGTATATAACTGTATTTGGATTGAAATGTCTCGATCTGTTCTAGTAAATATGGATAGTTATAGCTATGTGATGTTGGATATATGTTGAGATAAGCATGATAACGAAGCTTGAATCATCTGTATTCAACCACATCAACGTTTATATATGTATCACGATTGATATAGCAGGATGTAATTTAGTTTCGGTCTACAGATATATCTCCAAACGTAAGCTTACATGTTGCCAGATTTATCTTCATGTAGTTTCACATACGTATATCGATACATCTTTACGAAGATGGAATAATGTAGAGATCTATCAGTGTACGTAGATTGTCATATGTAGATAGATTTATTACCAAGAAAGTGAATCTATCTGAATTCAACCACCCCAACGTATTTGGATTGAAATGTATTTGGATTGAAATGTCTCGATATGTTCTAGTAAATATGGATAGTTATAGCTATGTCTACTTGGATATTTGTTGAGCTAAGCATGATAACGAAGCTTGAAACATCAGAATTCAACCACATCAACGTTGATATATGTATCTCTATTGATATAGCACGATGTAATTTGGTTTCGATCTACTGATATAGAATGTTCTTCATATAGTTTGTTATAAACATATAGATACGCCCGCACGTAGATGGAAATACGTAGATACATATAAGTTCACGTAGATTGTCATATTTAGATGTAATGTTCATGTAAAGAGTGAATCTAGCTGAATTGGATACCATCGACAAAGATAGTTGTATTTGGATTGAAATATCTCGATGTATTTTGTTTACTGTTAATAGTTATAACTATGTGTAGGTGGTTATATAATGAGAGATGCTGCTTAACAAAGATGGAATAATCTGATATCAGACATCTCAACTTTGATAGATGAATCTCGATTGATATAGAACTATTTGATTTGGTAACCAGCTATAGATAAGTCTCCAGACATAAAATTGCATGTTGTCAGATTTATCTTCATGTAGTTTGACATACGTATATCGATACATCTTCACGAAGATGGAATAATGTAGAGATCTATCAGTCTACGTAGATTGTCATATGTAGATAGATTTATCCCCAATAAAGTGAATCTATCTGAATTGAACCACCACAACGTATATAACTGTATTTGGATTGAAATGTCTCGATATGTTCTAGTAAATATGGATAGTTATAGCTATTTGTACTTGGATATATGTGGAGCTAAGCATGATAACGAAGCTTGAAACATCAGTATTCAACCACATCAACGTTGATATATGTATCTCTATTGATATAGCACGATGTAATTTTGTTTCGGTCTACAGATATTTCTCCAAACGTAAGCTTACATGTTGCCAGATTTATCTTCATGTAGTTTGACATACGTATATCGATACATCTTCACGAAGATGGAAGAATGTAGAGATCTATCAGTCTACGTAGATTGTCATATGTAGATAGATTTATGCCAAAGAAAGTGAATCTATCTGAATTGAACCACCGCAACGTATATAACTGTATTTGGATTCAAATATCTCGATCTGTTCTAGTAAATATGGATAGTTATAGCTATTTGTCTATATGTCTACTTGGATATATGTGGAGCTAAGCATGATAACGAAGCTTGAAACATCAGTATTCAACCACATCAAAGTTGATATATGTATCTCTATTGATATAGCACGATGTAATTTGGTTTCGATCTACTGATATAGAATGTTCTCAGATGTATCTTCATGTAGTTTGTTATAAACATGTAGATAAGTCCGCACGTAGATGGAAATACGTAGAAACATATAAGTTCACGTAGATTGTCATATGTAGATGTAATATTCATGTAAAGAGTGAATCTAGCTGAATTTGATACCATCGACAAAGATAGTTGTATTTGGATTGAAATATCTCGATGTATTTTGTTTAATGTGGATAGTTATAACTATGTCTAGGTGGTTATATAATGAGAGATAGAGCGTAACAAAGATGGAATAATCTGATATCAGACATCTCAACTTTGATAGATGAATCTCGATTGATATAGAACTCTGATATGGTATCCAGCTATAGATAAATCTCCAGACATAAAATTGCATGTTGTCAGATTTATCTTCATGTAGTTTGACATACGTATTTCGATACATCTTCACGAAGATGGAATAATCTAGAGATCTATCAGTCTACGTAGATTGTCATATGTAGATAGATTTATCCCAAAGAAAGTGAATCTAACTGAATTGAAACACCGCAACGTATATAACTGTATTTGGATTGAAATGTCTCGATCTGTTCTAGTAAACATGGATAGAGAGCTATGTGATGTTGAATATATGTTGAGATAAGCATGATAACGAAGCTTGAATCATCTGTATTCAACCACATCAACGTTTATGTATGTATCACGATTGATATAGCAGGATGTAATTTGGTTTCGGTCTACAGATATATCTCCAAACATAAGCTTACATGTTGCCAGATTTATCTTCATGTAGTTTGACATACGTATATAGATACATCTTCACGAAGATGGAATAATGTAGAGATCTATCAGTCTACGTAGATTGTCATATGTAGATAGATTTATTACCAAGAAAGTGAATCTATCTGAATTCAACCACCCCAACGTATTTGGATTGAAATGTATTTGGATTGAAATGTCTCGATATGTTCTAGTAAATATGGATAGTTATAGCTATGTCTACTTGGATATATCTGGAGCTAAGCATGATAACGAAGCTTGAAACATCAGAATTCAACCACATCAACGTTGATATATGTATCTCTATTGATATAGCACGATGTAATTTGGTTTCGATCTACTGATATAGAATGTTCTTCATTTAGTTTGTTATAAACATATAGATACGTCCGCACGTAGATGGAAATACGTAGATACATATAAGTTCACGTAGATTGTCATATGTAGATGTAATATTCATGTAAAGAGTGAATCTAGCTGAATTGGATACCATCGACAAAGATAGTTGTATTTGGATTGAAATATCTCGATGTATTTTGTTTAATGTGGATAGTTATAACTATGTGTAGGTGGTAATATAATCAGAGATGCAGCTTAACAAAGATGGAATAATCTGATATCAGACATCTCAACTTTGATAGATGAATCTCGATTGATATAGAACTATGTGATTTGGTAACCAGCTATAGATAAGTCTCCAGACATAAAATTTCATGTTGTCAGATTTATCTTCATTTAGTTTGACATACGTATATCGATACATTTTCACGAAGATGGAATAATGTAGAGATCTATCAGTCTACGTAGATTGTCATATGTAGATAGATTTATCCCCAAGAAAGTGAATCTATCTGAATTGAACCACCGCAACGTATATAAGTGTATTTGGATTGAAATGTCTCGATCTGTTCTAGTAAACATGGATAGATAGCTATGTGATGTTGAATATATGTTGAGATAAGCATGATAACGAAGCTTGAATCATCTGTATTCAACCACATCAACGTTTATGTATGTATCACGATTGATATGGCAGGATGTAATTTGGTTTCGGTCTACAGATATATCTCCAAACGTAAGCTTACATGTTGTCAGATTTATCTTCATGTAGTTTGACATACGTAATCGATACATCTTCACGAAGATGGTATAATGGAGAGATCTTTCAGTCTACGTAGATTGTCATATGTAGATAGATTTATCCTCAAGAAAGTGAATCTATCTGAATTGAACCACCGCAACGTATATAACTGTATTTGGATTCAAATATCTCGATCTGTTCTAGTAAATATGGATAGTTATAGCTATGTGATGTTGGATATATGTTGAGATAAGCATGATAACGAAGCTTGAATCATCTGTATTCAACCACATCAACGTTTATATATGTATCACGATTGATATAGCTCGATGTAATTTGGTTTCGGTCTACAGATATATCTCCAAAGGTAAGCTTACATGTTGTCAGATTTATCTTCATGTAGTTTGACATACGAATATCGATACATCTTCACGAAGATTGAATAATGTAGAGATCTATGAGTCTACGTAGATTGTCATATGTAGATAGATTTATGCCAAAGAAAATGAATCTATCTGAAATGAACCACTCAACGTATATAAGTGTATTTGGATTGAAATATCTCGATCTGTTCTAGTAAATATGGATAGTTATAGCTATGTGTACTTGGATATATGTTGAGATGATAACGAAGCTTGAATCATCTGTATTCAACCACATCAACGTTTATATATGTATCACGATTGATATAGCACGATGTAATTTGGTTTCGGTCTACAGATATATCTACAAACGTAAGCTTACATGTTGTCGGATTTATCTTCATGTAGTTTGACATACGTATATCGATACATCTTCACGAAGATGGAATAATGTAGAGATCTATCAGTCTACGTAGATTGTCATATGTAGATAGATTTATGCCAGAAAAAGTGAATCTATCTGAATTGAACCACCGCAACGTTTATAACTATATTTGGATTGAAATATCTCGATCTGTTCTAGTAAATATGGATAGTTATAGCTATTTGTACTTGGATATATGTGGAGATAACCATGATAACGAAGCTTGAAACATTAGTATTCAACCACATCAACGTTCATAAATGTATCTCTATTCATATAGCACGATGTAATTTTGTTTCGGTCTACAGATATATTTCCAAACGTAAGCTTACATGTTGCCAGATTTATCTTCATGTAGTTTGACATACGTATATCGATACATCTTCACGAAGATGGAAAAATGTTGAGATCTATCAGTCTACGTAGATTGTCATATGTAGATAAATTTATCCCCAAGAAAGTGAATCTATCTGAATTGATTCACCGCAAAGTATATAACTGTATTTGGATTGAAATATCTCGATCTGTTCTAGTAAATATGGATAGTTATAGGTATGTGATGTTGGATATATGTGGAGATAACCATGATAACGAAGCTTGAAACATCAGTATTCAACCACTTCAACGTTCATATATGTATCTCTATTGATATAGCACGATGTAATTTGGTTTCGGTCTACAGATATATCTCCAAACGTAAGCTTACATGTTGCCAGATTTATCTTCATGTACTTTGACATACGTATATCGATACATCTTCACGAAGATGGAATAATGTAGAGATCTATCAGTCTACGTAGATTGTCATATGTAGATAGATTTAACCCCAAGAAAGTGAATTTATCTGAATTGAACCACCGCAACGTATATAACTGTATTTGAATTGAAACATCTCGATCTGTTCTAGTAAATATGGATAGTTAAAGCTATGTGATGTTGGATATATGTTGAGATAAGCATGATAACGAAGCTTGAATCATCTGTAATCAAACACATCAACGTTTATATATGCATCTCGATTGGTCTACAGTTATATCTCCAAACGTACGCTTACAAGTTGCCAGATTTATCTTCATGTAGTTTGACATACGTATATCGATACATCTTCACGAAGATGGAAAAATGTAGAGATCTATCAGTCTACGTAGATTGTCATATGTAGATAGATTTATGCCAAATAAAGTGAATATATCTGAATTGAACCACCGCAACGTATATAACTGTATTTGGATAGAAATATCTCGATCTGTTCTAGTAAATATGGATAGTTATAGCTTATGTGATGTTGGATATATGTTGAGAAAAGCATGATAACGAAGCTTGAAACATCTGTATTCAACCACATCAACGTTTGTATATGTATCACGATTGATATAGCACGATTTAATTTGGTTTCGGTCTACAGATATAGAATGTACTCAGATGTAGCTTCATGTAGTTTGTTATAGGTATATAGATACGTCCGCACGTAGATGGAAATACGTAGATACATATAAGTTCACGTAGATTGTCATATGTAGATGTAATATTCATGTAAAGAGTGAATCTAGCTGAATTGGATACCATCGACAAAGATAGTTGTATTTGGATTGAAATATCTCGATGTATTTTGTTTACTGTGGATGGTTATAATTATGTGTAGGTGGTTATATAATGAGAGATGCAGCTTAACAAAGATTGAATAATCTGATATCAGACATCTCAACTATGAGAAATGAATCTCGATTGATATAGAACTATGTGATTTGGTAACCAGCTATAGATAAGTCTCCAGACATAAAGTTACATGTTGTCAGATATATCTTGATGTAGTCTGACATACTTAAATAGATACATCTTCACGAAGATGGAATAATGTAGAGATCTATCAGTCTATGTAGATTGTCATATGTAGATAGATTTATCCCCAAGAAAGTGAATCTCTCTGAATTGAACCACCGCAACGTATATAACTGTATTTGGATTGAAATGTCTCGATCTGTTCTAGTAAACATGGATAGATAGCTATGTGATGTTGAATATATGTTGAGATAAGCATGATAACGAAGCTTGAATCATCTGTATTCAACCACATCAACGTTTATGTATGTATCACGATTGATATAGCAGGATGTAATTTGGTTTCGGTCTACAGATATATCTCCAAACGTAAGCTTACATGTTGTCAGATTTATCTTCATGTAGTTTGACATACGTATATCGATACATCTTCACGAAGATGGAATAATGTAGAGATCTATCAGTCTACGTAGATTGTCATATGTAGATAGATTTATCCCCAAGAAAGTGAATCTATCTGAATTGAACCACCGCAACGTATATAACTGTATTTGGATTGAAATGTCTCGATCTGTTCTAGTAAATATGGATTGTTATAGCTATGTGATGTTGGATATATGTTGAGATAAGCATGATACCGAAACTTGAATCATCTGAATTCAACCACATCAACGATGATTTATGTATCTCTATTGATATAGCACGATGTAATTTGGTTTCGATCTACAGATATTGAATTTTCTCAGATGTATCTTCATGTAGTATTTTATAGGTATATTGATACGTCCGCACGTAGATGGAAATACGTAGATACATATAAGTTCACGTAGATTGTCATATATAGATGTAATATTCATGTAAAGAGTGAATCTAGCTGAATTGGATACCATCGACAAAGATAGTTGTATTTGGATTGAAATATCTCGATGTATTTTGTTTAATGTGGATAGTTATAACTATGTGTAGGTGGTTATATAATGAGAGATGCAGCTTAACAAAGATGGAATAATCTGATATCAGACATCTCAACTTTGATAGATGAATCTCGATTGATATAGAACTATGTGATTTGGTACCCAGCTATAGATAAGTATCCAGACATCAAATTGCATGTTGTAAGATTTACCTTCATGTAGTTTGACATACGTATTTCGATACATCTTCACGAAGATGTAATAATGTAGAGATCTATCAGTCTACGTAGATTGTCATATGTAGATAGATTTATGCCAAAGAAAGTGAATCTATCTGAATTGAACAACCGCAACGTATATAACTGTATTTGGATTGAAATGTCTCGATCTGTTCTAGTAAACATGGATAGATAGCTATGTGATGTTGAATATATGTTGAGATAAGCATGATAACGAAGCTTGAATCATCTCTATTCAACCACATCAACGTTTATGTATGTATCACGATTGATATAGCAGGATGTAATTTGGTTTCGGTCTACAGATATATCTCCAAACGTAAGCTTACATGTTGTCAGATTTATCTTCATGTAGTTTGACATACGTATATCGATACATCTTCACGAAGATGGAAAAATGTAGAGATCTATCAGTATACGTACATTGTTATATGTAGATAGATTTATCCCCAAGAAAGTGAATCTATCTGAATTGAACCACCGCAACGTATATAACTGTATTTGAATTGAAATGTCTCGATATATTCTAGTAAATATGGATAGTTATAGCTATTTGAACTTGGATATATGTGGAGCTAAGCATGATAACGAAGCTTGAAACATCAGTATACAACCACATTAACGTTGATATATGTATCTCTATTGATATAGCACGATGTAATTTGGTTTCGGTCTACAGATATATCTCCAAACGTAAGCTTACATGTTGCCAGATTTATCTTCATGTAGTTTGACATACGTATATCGATACATCTTCACGAAGATGGAAAAATGTAGAGATCTATCAGTCTACGTAGATTGTCATATGTAGATAGATTTATGCCAAAGAAAGTGAATCTATCTGAATTGAACCACCGCAACGTATATAACTATATTTTGATTGAAATATCTCGATCTGTTCAAGTAAATTTGGATAGTTATAGCTATGTCTACTTGGATATATGTGGAGATAAGCATGATAACGAAGCTTGAAACATCAGTATTCAACCACATCAACGTTGATATATGTATCTCTATTGATATAGCACGATGTAATTTGGTTTCGGTCTACAGATATATCTCCAAACGTAAGCTTACATGTTGCCAGACTTATCTTCATGTAGTTTGACATACGTATATCGATACATCTTCACGAAGATGGAAAAAGGTAGAGATCTATCAGTCTACGTAGATTGTCATATGTAGATAGATTTATGCCAAAGAAAGTAAATCTATCTTAATTGAACCACGCCAATGTATATAACTGTATTTGGATTCAAATATCTCGATCTGTTCTAGTAAATATGGATAGTTATAGCTATGTGATGTTGGATATATGATGAGATAAGCATGATAACGAAGCTTGAATCATCTGTATTCAACCACATCAACGTTTATATATGTATCACGATTGATATAGCAGGATGTAATTTGGTTTCGGTCTACAGATATATCTCCAAACGTAAGCTTACATGTTGCCAGATTTATCTTCATGTAGTTTGACATACGTATATCGATACATCTTCACGAACATGGAATAATGTAGAGATCTATCAGTCTACGTAGATTGTCATATGTAGATAGATTCATCCCCAAGAAAGTGGATCTATCTGAATCGAACCACCGCAACGTATATAACTGTATTTGGATTGAAATGTCTCGATATGTTCTAGTAAATATGGATAGTTATAGCTATTTGTACTTGGATATATGTGGAGCTAAGCTTGATAACGAAGCTTGAAACAACAGTATTTAACCACATCAACGTTTATATATGTATCTCTATTGATATAGCACGATGTAATTTGGTTTCTGTCTACAGATATATCTCCAAACGTAAGCTTACATGTTGCCAGATTTATCTTCATGTAGTTTGAAATAAGTATATCGATAAATCTTCACGAAGATGGAAAAATGTAGAGATCTATCAGTCTGCGTAGATTGTCATATGTGTATAGATTTATGTCAAAGAAAGTGAATCTATCTGAATTGAACCACCGCAACGTATATAACTGTATTTGGATTGAAATGTCTCGATCTGTTCTAGTAAACAAGGATAGATAGCTATGTCATGTTGAATATATGTTGAGCTAAGCATGATAACGAAGCTTGAATCATTTGTATTCAACCACATCAACGTTTATATATGTGACACGATTGATATAGCAGGATGTAATTTGGTTTCGGTCTACAGATATATCTCAAAACGTAAGCTTACATGTTGCCAGATTTATCTTTATGTAGTTTGACATACGTATATCGATACATCTTTACGAAGATGGAATAATGTAGAGATCTATCAGTCTACGTAGATTGTCATATGTAGATAGATTTGTTCCCAAGAAAGTGAATCTCTCTGAATTGAACCACCGCAACGTATATAACTGTATTTGGATTCAAATATCTCGATCTGTTCTAGTAAATATAGATAGTTATAGCTATGTGATGTTGGATATATCTTGAGATAAGCATGATAATGAAGCTTGAATCATCTGTATTCAACCAGATCAACGTTTATATATGTATCACGATTGATATAGCACGATGTAATTTGGATTCGGTCTACAGATATATCTCCAAACGTAAGCTTACATGTTGTCAGATTAATCTTCATGAAGTTTGAAATAAGTATATCGATAAATCTTCACGAAGATGGAATAATGTAGAGATCTATCAGTCTACGTAGATTGTCATATGTAGATAGATTTATCCCCAAGAAAGTGAATCTATCTGAATTGAACCACCGCAACGTATATAACTGTATTTGGATTGAAATATCTCGATATGTTCTAGTAAATATGGATAGTTATAGCTATTTGTACTTGGATATATGTGGAGCTAAGCATGATAACGAAGCTTGAAACATCAGTATTCAACCACATCAACGTTGATATATGTATCTCTATTGATATAGCAGGATGTAATTTGGTTTCGGTCTACAGATATATCTCCAAACGTAAGCTTACATGTTGCCAGATTTATCTTCATGTAGTTTGACATACGTATATCGATACATCTTCACAAAGATGGAAAAATGTAGAGATCTATCAGTCTACGTAGATTGTCATATGTAGATAGATTTATGCCAAAGAAAGTGAATCTATCTGAATTGAACCACCGCAACGTATATAACTATATTTTGATTGAAATATCTCGATCTGTTCAAGTAAATATGGATAGTTATATCTATGTCTACTTGGATATATGTGGAGATAAGCATGATAACGAAGCTAGAAACATCAGTATTCAACCACATCAACGTTGATATATGTATCTCTATTGATATAGCATGATGTAATTTGGTTTCGGTCTACAGATATATCTCCAAACGTAAGCTTACATGTTGCCAGATTTATCTTCATGTAGTTTGACATACGTATATCGATACATCTTCACGAGGATGGAATAATGTAGAGATCTATCAGTCTACGTAGATTGTCATATGTAGATAGATTTATGCCAAAGAAAGTGAATCTATCTGAATGGAACCACCGCAACGTATATATCTATATTTTGATTGAAATATCTCGATCTGTTCAAGTAAATATGGATAGTTATAGCTATGTCTACTTGGATATATGTGGAGATAAGCATGATAACGAAGCTTGAAACATCAGTATTCAACCACATCAACGTTGATATATGTATCTCTATTGATATAGCACGATGTAATTTGGTTTCGATCTACTGATATAGAATGTTCTCAGATGTATCTTCATGTAGTTTGTTATAAACATATAGATACGTCCGCACGTAGATGGAAATACGTAGATACATATAAGTTCACGTAGATTGTCATATGTAGATGTAATATTCATGTAAAGAGTGAATCTAGCTGAATTGGATACCATCGACAAAGATAGTTGTATTTGGATTGAAATATGTCGATGTATTTTGTTTAATGTGGATAGTTATAACTATGTGTAGGTGGTTATATAATGAGAGATGCAGCTTAACAAAGATGGAATAATCTGATATCAGACATCTCAACTTTGATAGATGAATCTCGATTGAGATAGAACTATGTGATTTGGTATCCAGCTATAGATAAGTCTCGAGACGTAAAATTGCATGTTGTCAGATTTTTCTTCATGTAGTTTGACTTTTGTATATCGATACATCTTCACGAAGATGGAATAATGTAGAGATCTATCAGTCTACGTAGATTGTCATATGTAGATAGATTTATCCCACAGAAAGTGAATCTATCTGAATTGAACCACCGCAACGTATATAACTGTATTTGGATTGAAATGTCTCGATCTGTTCTAGTAAACATGGATAGATAGCAATGTGATGTTGAATATATGTTGAGATAAGCATGATAACGAAGCTTAAATCATCTGTATTCAACCACATCAACGTTTATGTACGTATCACGATTGATATAGCAGTATGTAATTTGGTTTCGGTCTACAGATATATCTCCAAACGTAAGCTTACATGTTGTCAGATTTATCTTCATGTAGTTTGACATACGTATATAGATACATCTTCACGAAGATGGAATAATGTAGAGATCTATCAGTCTACGTAGATTGTCATATGTAGATAGATTTATCCCCAAGAAAGTGAATCTATGTGAATTGAACCACCGCAACGTATATAACTGTATTTGGATTGAAATATCTCGATATGTTCTAGTAAATATGTATAGTTATAGCTATTGGTACTTGGATATATGTGGAGCTAAGCATGATAACGAAGCTTGAAACATCAGTATTCAACCACATCAACGTTGATATATGTATCTCTATTGATATAGCACGATGTAATTTAGTTTCGGTCTACAGATATATCTCCAAACGTAAGCTTACATGTTGCCAGATTTATCTTCATGTAGTTTGACATACGTATATCGATACATCTTCACGAAGATGGAAAAATGTAGAGATCTATCAGTCTACGTAGATTGTCATATGTAGATAGATTTATGCCAAAGAAAGTGAATCTATCTGAATGGAACCACCTCAACGTATATAACTGTATTTGGATTGAAATGTCTTGATACGTTCTAGTAAATATCGATAGTTATAGCTATTTGTTTTTGGATATATGTGGAGCTAAGCATGATAACGAAGTTTGAAACATCAGTATTCAACCACATCAACGTTGATATATGTATCTCTAATCATATAGCACGATGTAATTCGGTTTCGGTCTACAGATATATCTCCAAACGTAAGCTTACATGTTGTCAGATTTATCTTTATGTAGTTTGACATACGTATATAGATACATCTTCACGAAGATGGAATAATGTAGAGATCTATCAGTCTACGTAGATTGTCATATGTAGATAGATTTATCCCCAAGAAAGTGAATCTATCTGAATTGAACCACCGCAACGTATATAACTGTATTTGGCTTCAAATATCTCGATCTGTTCTAGTAAATATCGATAGTTATATCTATGTGATGTTGGATATATGTTGGGATAAGCATGATAACGAAGCTTGAATCATTTGTATTCAACCACATCAACGTTTATGTATGTATCATGATTGATATAGCACGATGTAATTTGGTTTCGGTCTACAGATATATCTCCAAACGTAAGCTTACATGTTGTCAGATTTATCTTTATCTAGTTTGACATACGTATATAGATACATCTTCACGAAGATGGAATAATGTAGAGATCTATCAGTCTACGTAGATTGTCATATGTAGATAGATTTATCCCCAAGAAAGTGAATCTATCTGAGTTGAACCACCGCAACGTATATAACTGTATTTGGATTGAAATGTCCCGATATGTTCTAGTAAATATGGATAGTTATAGCTATTTGTACTTGGATATATGTGGAGCTAAGCTTGATAACGAAGCTTGAAACATCAGTATTAAACCACATCAACGTTGATATATGTATCTCTATTGATATAGCACGATGTAATTTGGTTTCGGTCTACAGATATATCTCCAAACGTAAGCTTACATGTTGCCAGATTTATCTTCATGTAGTTTGACATACGTATATCGATACATCTTCACGAAGATGGAAAAATGTAGAGATCTATCAGTCTACGTAGATTGTCATATGTAAATAGATTTATGCCAAAGAAAGTGAATCTATCTGAATTGAACCACCGCAACGTATATAACTGTATTTGGATTGAAATGTCTCGATCTGTTCTAGTAAACAAGGATAGTTTTAGCTATGTCTACTTGGATATATGTGGAGGTAAGCATGATAACGAAGCTTGAAACATCAGTATTCAACCACATCAACGTTGATATCTGTATCTCTATTGATATAGCATGGTGTAATTTTTTTTCGATCTACTGATATAGAATCTTCTCAGATGTATCTTCATGTAGTTTGTTATAAACATATAGATACGTCCGCACGTAGTTGGAAATCCGTAGATACATATAACTTCACGTAGATTGTCATATGTAGATGTAATATACATGTAAAGAGTGAATCTAGCTGAATTGGATACCATCGACAAGGATAGTTGTATTTGGATTGAAATATCTCGATGTATTTTGTTTAATATGGATAGTTATAACTATGTGTAGATGGTTATATAATGAGAGATGCAGCTTAACAAAGATGGAATAATCTGATATCAGACATCTCAACTTTGATAGATGAATCTCGATTGATATAGAACTATATGATTTGGTAACCAGCTTTAGATAAGTCTCCAGACATAAAATTTCATGTTGTCAGATTTATCTTTATGTAGTTTGACATACCTATATCGATACATCTTCACGAAGATGGAATAATGTAGAAATCTATCAGTCTACGTAGATGGTCATATGTAGATAGATTTATCCCCAAGAAAGTGAATCTATCTGAATTGAACCAGCGCAACGTATATAACTGTATTTGGATTGAAATGTCTTGATCTGTTCTAGTAAATATGGATAGTTGTAGCTATGTGATGTTGGATATATGTTGAGATAAGCATGATAACGAAGCTTGAATCATCTGTATTCAACCACATCAACGTTTATATATGTATCAGATTGATATAGCAGGATGTAATTTGGTTTCGGTCTACAGATATATCTCCAAACGTAAGCTTACATGTTGTCAGATTTATCTTTATGTAGTTTGACATACGTATATCGATACATCTTCACGAAGATGGATTAATGTAGAGACCTATCAGTCTACGTAGATTGTCATATGTAGATAGATTTATGCCAAAGAAAGTGAATCTATCTGAATTGAACCACCGCAACGTATATAACTATATTTGGATTGAAATATCTCGATCTGTTCTAGTAAATATGGATAGTTATAGCTATATCTCCTTGGATATATGTTGAGATAAGAATGATAACGAAGCTGGAAACATCGGTATTCAACCACATCAACGTTGATATATGTATCTCTATTGATATAGCACGATGTAATTTGGTTTCGATCTACAGATATAGAATGTTCTCAGATGTATCTTCATGTAGTTTGTTATAGGTATATAGATACGTCCGCACGTAGATGGAAATACGTAGATACATATAAGTTCACGTAGATTGTCATATGTAGATGTAATATTCATGTAAAGAGTGAATCTAGCTGAATTGGATACCATCGACAAAGATAGTTGTATTTGGATTGAAATATGTCGATGTATTTTGTTTCATGTGGATAGTTATAACTATGTGTAGGTGGTTATAGAATAAGAGATGCAGCTTAACAAAGATGGAATAATCTGATATCAGACATCTCAACTTTGATAGATGAATCTCGATTGATAAAGAACTATGTGATTTGGTATCCAGCTATAGATAAGTCTCCAGACATCAAATTGCATGTTGTAAGATTAACATTCATGTAGTTTGACACACGTATATCGATACATCTTCACGAAGATGGAATAATGTAGAGATCTATCAGTCTACGTAGATTGTCATATGTAGATAGATTTATCCCCAAGAAAGTGAATCTATCTGAATTGAACCACCGCAACGTATATAACTGTATTTGGATTGAAATGTCTCGATCTGTTCTAGTAAACATGGATAGACAGCTATGTGATGTTGAATATATGTTGAGATAAGCATGATAACGAAGCTTGAATCATGTGTATTCAACCACATCAACGTTTATGTATGTATCACGATTGATATAGCAGGATGTAATTTGGTTTCGGTCTACAGATATATCTCCAAACGTAAGCTTACATGTTGTCAGATTTATCTTCATGAAGTTTGACATACGTATATCGATACATCTTCACGAAGATGGAATAATGTAGAGATCTATCAGTCTACGTAGATTGTCATATGTAGATAGATTTATGCCAAAGAAAGTGAATCTATCTGAATTGAACCACGGCAACGTATATAACTGTATTTGGATTCAAATATCTCGATCTGTTCTAGTAAATATGGATAGTTATAGCTATGTGATGTTGGATATATGTTGAGATAAGCATGATAACGAAGCTTGAATCATCTGTATTCAACCACATCAACGTTTATATATGTATCACGATTGATATAGCACGATGTAATTTGGTTTCGGTCTACAGATATATCTCCAAACGTAAGCTTACATGTTGCCAGATTTATCTTCATGAAGTTTGACATACGTATATCGATACATCTTCACGAAGATGGAATAATGTAGAGATCTATCAGTCTACGTAGATTGTCATATGTAGATAGATTTATGCCAAAGAAAGTGAATCTATCTGAATTGAACAACCGCAACGTATATAACTATATTTGGATTGAAATATCTCGATCTGTTCAAGTAAATATGGATAGTTATAGCTATGTCTACTTGGATATATGTTGAGATTAGAATGATAACGAAGCTTGAAACATCGGTATTCAACCACATCAACGATGATTTATGTATCTCTATTGATATAGCACGATGTAATTTGGTTTCGATCTACAGATATTGAATTTTCTCAGATGTATCTTCATGTAGTATTTTATAGGTATATTGATACGTCCGCACGTAGATGGAAATACGTAGATACATATAAGTTCACGTAGATTGTCATATGTAGATGTAATATTCATGTAAAGAGTGAATCTAGCTGAATTGGATACCATCGACAAAGATAGTTGTATTTGGATTGAAATATCTCGATGTATTTTGTTTAATGTGGATAGTTATAACTATGTGTAGGTGGTTATAGAATAAGAGATGCAGCTTAACAAAGATGGAATAATCTGATATCAGACATCTCAACTTTGATAGATGAATCTCGATTGATAAAGAACTATGTGATTTGGTATCCAGCTATAGATAAGTCTCCAGACATCAAATTGCATGTTGTAAGATTAACCTTCATGTAGTTTGACATACGTATATCGATACATCTTCACGAAGATGGAATAATGTAGAGATCTATCAGTCTACGTAGATTGTCATATGTAAATAGATTTATCCCCAAGAAAGTGAATCTATCTGAATTGAACCACCGCAACGTATATAACTGTATTTGGATTGAAATGTCTCGATCTGTTCAAGTAAATATGGATAGTTATAGCTATGTCTACTTGGATATATGTGGAGATAAGCATGATAACGAAGCTTGAAACATCAGTATTCAACCACATCAACGTTGATATATGTATCTCTATTGATATAGTACGATGTAATTTGGTTTCGGTCTACAGATATATCTCCAAACGTAAGCTTACAAGTTGCCAGATTTATCTTCATGTAGTTTGACATACGTATATCGATACATCTTCACGAAGATGGAAAAATGTAGAGATCTATCAGTCTACGTAGATTGTCATATGTAGATAGATTTATGCCAAAGAAAGTGAATCTATCTGAATTGAACCACGGCAACGTATATAACTGTATTTGGATTCAAATATCTCGATCTGTTCTGGTAAATATGGATAGTTATAGCTATGTGATGTTGGATATATGTTGAGATAAGCATGATAACGAAGCTTGAATCATCTGTATTCAACCACATCAACGTTTATATATGTATCACGATTGATATAGCAGGATGTAATTTGGTTTCGGTCTACAGATATATCTCCAAACGTAAGCTTACATGTTGCCAGATTTATCTTCATGTAGTTTGACATACGTATATCGATACATCTTCACGAACATGGAATAATGTAGAGATCTATCAGTCTACGTAGATTGTCATATGTAGATAGATTTATCCCCAAGAAAGTGGATCTATCTGAATCGAACCACCGCAACGTATATAACTGTATTTGGATTGAAATGTCTCGATATGTTCTAGTAAATATGGATAGTTATAGCTATTTGTACTTGGATATATGTGGAGCTAAGCTTGATAACGAAGCTTGAAACAACAGTATTCAACCACATCAACGTTTATATATGTATCTCTATTGATATAGCACGATGTAATTTGGTTTCGGTCTACAGATATATCTCCAAACGTAAGCTTACATGTTGCCAGATTTATCTTCATGTAGTTTGAAATAAGTATATCGATAAATCTTCACGAAGATGGAAAAATGTAGAGATCTATCAGTCTGCGTAGATTGTCATATGTGAATAGATTTATGCCAAAGAAAGTGAATCTATCTGAATTGAACCACCGCAACGTATATAACTGTATTTGGATTGAAATGTCTCGATCTGTTCTAGTAAACAAGGATAGATAGCTATGTCATGTTGAATATATGTTGAGCTAAGCATGATAACGAAGCTTGAATCATTTGTATTCAACCACATCAACGTTTATATATGTATCACGATTGATATAGCAGTATGTACTTTGGTTTCGGTCTACAGATATATCTCCAAACGTAAGCTTACATGTTGTCAGATTTATCTTTATGTAGTTTGACATACGTATATAGATACATCTTCACGAAGATGGAATAATGTAGAGATCTATCAGTCTACGTAGATTGTCATATGTAGATAGATTTATCCCCAAGAAAGTGAATGTATCTCAATTGAACCACCGCAACGTATATAACTGTATTTGGATTCAAATATCTCGATCTGTTCTAGTAAATATGGAAAGTTATAGCTATGTGATGTTGGATATATGTTGAGATAAGCATGATAACGAAGCTTGAATCATCTGTATTCAACCACATCAACGTTTATATTTGTATCACGATTGATATAGCACGATGTAATTTGGTTTCGGTCTACAGATATATCTCCAAACGTAAGCTTACATGTTGCTAGATTTATCTTCATGTAGTTTGACATACGTATATCGATACATCTTCACGAAGATGGAATAATGTAGAGATCTATCAGTCTACGTAGATTGTCATATGTAGATAGATTTATCCCCAAGAAAGTGAATCTATCTGAGTTGAACCACCGCAACGTATATAACTGTATTTGGATTGAAATGTCCCGATATGTTCTAGTAAATATGGATAGTTATAGCTATTTGTACTTGGATATATGTGGAGCTAAGCTTGATAACGAAGCTTGAAACATCAGTATTAAACCACATCAACGTTGATATATGTATCTCTATTGATATAGCACGATGTAATTTGGTTTCGGTCTACAGATATATCTCCAAACGTAAGCTTACATGTTGCCAGATTTATCTTCATGTAGTTTGACATACGTATATCGATACATCTTCACGAAGATGGAAAAATGTAGAGATCTATCAGTCTACGTAGATTGTCATATGTAAATAGATTTATGCCAAAGAAAGTGAATCTATCTGAATTGAACCACCGCAACGTATATAACTGTATTTGGATTGAAATGTCTCGATCTGTTCTAGTAAACAAGGATAGTTTTAGCTATGTCTACTTGGATATATGTGGAGGTAAGCATGATAACGAAGCTTGAAACATCAGTATTCAACCACATCAACGTTGATATCTGTATCTCTATTGATATAGCATGGTGTAATTTTTTTTCGATCTACTGATATAGAATCTTCTCAGATGTATCTTCATGTAGTTTGTTATAAACATATAGATACGTCCGCACGTAGTTGGAAATCCGTAGATACATATAACTTCACGTAGATTGTCATATGTAGATGTAATATACATGTAAAGAGTGAATCTAGCTGAATTGGATACCATCGACAAGGATAGTTGTATTTGGATTGAAATATCTCGATGTATTTTGTTTAATGTGGATAGTTATAACTATGTGTAGATGGTTATATAATGAGAGATGCAGCTTAACAAAGATGGAATAATCTGATATCAGACATCTCAACTTTGATAGATGAATCTCGATTGATATAGAACTATATGATTTGGTAACCAGCTTTAGATAAGTCTCCAGACATAAAATTTCATGTTGTCAGATTTATCTTTATGTAGTTTGACATACCTATATCGATACATCTTCACGAAGATGGAATAATGTAGAAATCTATCAGTCTACGTAGATGGTCATATGTAGATAGATTTATCCCCAAGAAAGTGAATCTATCTGAATTGAACCAGCGCAACGTATATAACTGTATTTGGATTGAAATGTCTTGATCTGTTCTAGTAAATATGGATAGTTGTAGCTATGTGATGTTGGATATATGTTGAGATAAGCATGATAACGAAGCTTGAATCATCTGTATTCAACCACATCAACGTTTATATATGTATCAGATTGATATAGCAGGATGTAATTTGGTTTCGGTCTACAGATATATCTCCAAACGTAAGCTTACATGTTGTCAGATTTATCTTTATGTAGTTTGACATACGTATATCGATACATCTTCACGAAGATGGATTAATGTAGAGACCTATCAGTCTACGTAGATTGTCATATGTAGATAGATTTATGCCAAAGAAAGTGAATCTATCTGAATTGAACCACCGCAACGTATTTAACTATATTTGGATTGAAATATCTCGATCTGTTCTAGTAAATATGGATAGTTATAGCTATATCTCCTTGGATATATGTTGAGATAAGAATGATAACGAAGCTGGAAACATCGGTATTCAACCACATCAACGTTGATATATGTATCTCTATTGATATAGCACGATGTAATTTGGTTTCGATCTACAGATATAGAATGTTCTCAGATGTATCTTCATGTAGTTTGTTATAGGTATATAGATACGTCCGCACGTAGATGGAAATACGTAGATACATATAAGTTCACGTAGATTGTCATATGTAGATGTAATATTCATGTAAAGAGTGAATCTAGCTGAATTGGATACCATCGACAAAGATAGTTGTATTTGGATTGAAATATGTCGATGTATTTTGTTTCATGTGGATAGTTATAACTATGTGTAGGTGGTTATAGAATAAGAGATGCAGCTTAACAAAGATGGAATAATCTGATATCAGACATCTCAACTTTGATAGATGAATCTCGATTGATAAAGAACTATGTGATTTGGTATCCAGCTATAGATAAGTCTCCAGACATCAAATTGCATGTTGTAAGATTAACATTCATGTAGTTTGACACACGTATATCGATACATCTTCACGAAGATGGAATAATGTAGAGATCTATCAGTCTACGTAGATTGTCATATGTAGATAGATTTATCCCCAAGAAAGTGAATCTATCTGAATTGAACCACCGCAACGTATATAACTGTATTTGGATTGAAATGTCTCGATCTGTTCTAGTAAACATGGATAGACAGCTATGTGATGTTGAATATATGTTGAGATAAGCATGATAACGAAGCTTGAATCATGTGTATTCAACCACATCAACGTTTATGTATGTATCACGATTGATATAGCAGGATGTAATTTGGTTTCGGTCTACAGATATATCTCCAAACGTAAGCTTACATGTTGTCAGATTTATCTTCATGAAGTTTGACATACGTATATCGATACATCTTCACGAAGATGGAATAATGTAGAGATCTATCAGTCTACGTAGATTGTCATATGTAGATAGATTTATGCCAAAGAAAGTGAATCTATCTGAATTGAACCACGGCAACGTATATAACTGTATTTGGATTCAAATATCTCGATCTGTTCTAGTAAATATGGATAGTTATAGCTATGTGATGTTGGATATATGTTGAGATAAGCATGATAACGAAGCTTGAATCATCTGTATTCAACCACATCAACGTTTATATATGTATCACGATTGATATAGCAGGATGTAATTTGGTTTCGGTCTACAGATATATCTCCAAACGTAAGCTTACATGTTGCCAGATTTATCTTCATGTAGTTTGACATACGTATATCGATACATCTTCACGAACATGGAATAATGTAGAGATCTATCAGTCTACGTAGATTGTCATATGTAGATAGATTTATCCCCAAGAAAGTGGATCTATCTGAATCGAACCACCGCAACGTATATAACTGTATTTGGATTGAAATGTCTCGATATGTTCTAGTAAATATGGATAGTTATAGCTATTTGTACTTGGATATATGTGGAGCTAAGCTTGATAACGAAGCTTGAAACAACAGTATTCAACCACATCAACGTTTATATATGTATCTCTATTGATATAGCACGATGTAATTTGGTTTCGGTCTACAGATATATCTCCAAACGTAAGCTTACATGTTGCCAGATTTATCTTCATATAGTTTGAAATAAGTATATCGATAAATCTTCACGAAGATGGAAAAATGTAGAGATCTATCAGTCTGCGTAGATTGTCATATGTGAATAGATTTATGCCAAAGAAAGTGAATCTATCTGAATTGAACCACCGCAACGTATATAACTGTATTTGGATTGAAATGTCTCGATCTGTTCTAGTAAACAAGGATAGATAGCTATGTCATGTTGAATATATGTTGAGCTAAGCATGACAACGAAGCTTGAATCATTTGTATTCAACCACATCAACGTTTATATATGTGTCACGATTGATATAGCAGGATGTAATTTGGTTTCGGTCTACAGATATATCTCCAAACGTAAGCTTACGTGTTGTCAGATTTATCTTTATGTAGTTTGACATACGTATATCGATATATCTTCACGAAGATGGAATAATGTAGAGATCTATCAGTCTACGTAGATTGTCATATGTAGATAGATTTGTTCCCAAGAAAGTGAATCTCTCTGAATTGAACCACCGCAACGTATATAACTGTATTTGGATTCAAATATCTCGATCTGTTCTAGTAAATATAGATAGTTATAGCTATGTGATGTTGGATATATCTTGAGATAAGCATGATAATGAAGCTTGAATCATCTGTATTCAACCAGATCAACGTTTATATATGTATCACGATTGATATAGCACGATGTAATTTGGTTTCGGTCTACAGATATATCTCCAAACGTAAGCTTACATGTTGCCAGATTTATCTTCATGAAGTTTGACATACGTATATCGATACATCTTCACGAAGATGGAATAATGTAGAGATCTATCAGTCTACGTAGATTGTCATATGTAGATAGATTTATGCCAAAGAAAGTGAATCTATCTGAATTGAACAACCGCAACGTATATAACTATATTTGGATTGAAATATCTCGATCTGTTCAAGTAAATATGGATAGTTATAGCTATGTCTACTTGGATATATGTTGAGATTAGAATGATAACGAAGCTTGAAACATCGGTATTCAACCACATCAACGATGATTTATGTATCTCTATTGATATAGCACGATGTAATTTGGTTTCGATCTACAGATATTGAATTTTCTCAGATGTATCTTCATGTAGTATTTTATAGGTATATTGATACGTCCGCACGTAGATGGAAATACGTAGATACATATAAGTTCACGTAGATTGTCATATGTAGATGTAATATTCATGTAAAGAGTGAATCTAGCTGAATTGGATACCATCGACAAAGATAGTTGTATTTGGATTGAAATATCTCGATGTATTTTGTTTAATGTGGATAGTTATAACTATGTGTAGGTGGTTATAGAATAAGAGATGCAGCTTAACAAAGATGGAATAATCTGATATCAGACATCTCAACTTTGATAGATGAATCTCGATTGATAAAGAACTATGTGATTTGGTATCCAGCTATAGATAAGTCTCCAGACATCAAATTGCATGTTGTAAGATTAACCTTCATGTAGTTTGACATACGTATATCGATACATCTTCACGAAGATGGAATAATGTAGAGATCTATCAGTCTACGTAGATTGTCATATGTAAATAGATTTATCCCCAAGAAAGTGAATCTATCTGAATTGAACCACCGCAACGTATATAACTGTATTTGGATTGAAATGTCTCGATCTGTTCAAGTAAATATGGATAGTTATAGCTATGTCTACTTGGATATATGTGGAGATAAGCATGATAACGAAGCTTGAAACATCAGTATTCAACCACATCAACGTTGATATATGTATCTCTATTGATATAGTACGATGTAATTTGGTTTCGGTCTACAGATATATCTCCAAACGTAAGCTTACAAGTTGCCAGATTTATCTTCATGTAGTTTGACATACGTATATCGATACATCTTCACGAAGATGGAAAAATGTAGAGATCTATCAGTCTACGTAGATTGTCATATGTAGATAGATTTATGCCAAAGAAAGTGAATCTATCTGAATTGAACCACGGCAACGTATATAACTGTATTTGGATTCAAATATCTCGATCTGTTCTGGTAAATATGGATAGTTATAGCTATGTGATGTTGGATATATGTTGAGATAAGCATGATAACGAAGCTTGAATCATCTGTATTCAACCACATCAACGTTTATATATGTATCACGATTGATATAGCAGGATGTAATTTGGTTTCGGTCTACAGATATATCTCCAAACGTAAGCTTACATGTTGCCAGATTTATCTTCATGTAGTTTGACATACGTATATCGATACATCTTCACGAACATGGAATAATGTAGAGATCTATCAGTCTACGTAGATTGTCATATGTAGATAGATTTATCCCCAAGAAAGTGGATCTATCTGAATCGAACCACCGCAACGTATATAACTGTATTTGGATTGAAATGTCTCGATATGTTCTAGTAAATATGGATAGTTATAGCTATTTGTACTTGGATATATGTGGAGCTAAGCTTGATAACGAAGCTTGAAACAACAGTATTCAACCACATCAACGTTTATATATGTATCTCTATTGATATAGCACGATGTAATTTGGTTTCGGTCTACAGATATATCTCCAAACGTAAGCTTACATGTTGCCAGATTTATCTTCATGTAGTTTGAAATAAGTATATCGATAAATCTTCACGAAGATGGAAAAATGTAGAGATCTATCAGTCTGCGTAGATTGTCATATGTGAATAGATTTATGCCAAAGAAAGTGAATCTATCTGAATTGAACCACCGCAACGTATATAACTGTATTTGGATTGAAATGTCTCGATCTGTTCTAGTAAACAAGGATAGATAGCTATGTCATGTTGAATATATGTTGAGCTAAGCATGATAACGAAGCTTGAATCATTTGTATTCAACCACATCAACGTTTATATATGTATCACGATTGATATAGCAGTATGTACTTTGGTTTCGGTCTACAGATATATCTCCAAACGTAAGCTTACATGTTGTCAGATTTATCTTTATGTAGTTTGACATACGTATATAGATACATCTTCACGAAGATGGAATAATGTAGAGATCTATCAGTCTACGTAGATTGTCATATATGTAGATAGATTTATCCCCAAGAAAGTGAATGTATCTCAATTGAACCACCGCAACGTATATAACTGTATTTGGATTCAAATATCTCGATCTGTTCTAGTAAATATGGAAAGTTATAGCTATGTGATGTTGGATATATGTTGAGATAAGCATGATAACGAAGCTTGAATCATCTGTATTCAACCACATCAACGTTTATATTTGTATCACGATTGATATAGCACGATGTAATTTGGTTCCGGTCTACAGATATATCTCCAAACGTAAGCTTACATGTTGCTAGATTTATCTTCATGTAGTTTGACATACGTATATCGATACATCTTCACGAAGATGGAATAATGTAGAGATCTATCAGTCTACGTAGATTGTCATATGTAGATAGATTTATCCCCAAGAAAGTGAATCTATCTGAATTGAACCACCGCAACGTATATAACTGTATTTGGATTCAAATATCTCGATCTGTTCTAGTAAATATCGATAGTTATAGCTATTTGTACTTGGATATATGTCGATTTAAGCATAATAACGAAGCTTGAAACATCAGTATTCAACCACATCAACGTTGAAATATGTATCTCTATTGATATAGCACGATGTAATTTGGTTTCGGTCTACAGATATATCTCCAAACGTAAGCTTACATGTTGCCAGATTTATCTTCATGTAGTTTGACATACGTATATCGATACATCTTCACGAAGATGGAATAATGTAGAGATCTATCAGTCTACGTAGATTGTCATATGTAGATAGATTTATCCCCAAAAAAGTGAATCTATCTGAACTGAACCACCGCAACGTATATAACTGTATTTGGATTGAAATGTCTCGATATGTTCTAGTAAATATGGATAGTTAAAGCTATTTGTACTTGGATATATGTGGAACTAAACATGATGACGAAGCTTGAAATCAGTATTGAACCACATCAACGTTGATATATTTATCTCTATTGATCTAGCACGATGTAATTTGGTTTCGGTCTACAGATATATCTCCAAACGTAAGCTTACATGTTGCCAGATTTATCTTCATGTAGTTTGACATGCGTATATCGATACATCTTCACGAAGATGGAAAAATGTAGAGATCTATCAGTCTACGTAGATTGTCATATGTAGATAGATTTATGCCAAAGAAAGTGAATCTATCTGAATTGAACCACCGCAACGTATATAACTATATTTTGATTGAAATATCTCGATCTGTTCAAGTAAATATGGATAGTTATATCTATGTCTACTTGGATATATGTGGAGATAAGCATGATAACGAAGCTTGAAACATCAGTATTCAACCACATCAACGTTGATATATGTATCTCTATTGATCTAGCACGATGTAATTTGGTTTCGATCTACAGATATAGAATGTTCTCAGATGTATCTTCATGTAGTTTGTTATTGGCATATAGATACGTCCGAACGTAGATGGAAATACGTAGATACATATAAGTTCACGTAGATTGTCATATGTAGATGTAATATTCATGTAAAGAGTGAATCTAGCTGAATTGGATACCATCGACAAAGATAGTTGTATTTGGATTGAAATATGTCGATATATTTTGTTTAATGTGGATAGTTATAACTATTTGAAGATCGTTATATAATGAGAGATGGAGCTTAACAAAGATGGAATAATCTGATATCAGACATCTCAACTTTGATAGATGAATCTCGATTGATATAGAACTATGTGATTTGGTAATCAGCTATAGATAAGTCTCCAGATATAAAATTGCATGTTGTCAGATCTATCTTCATGTAGTTTGACATACGTATATCGATACATCTTCACAAAGATGGAATAATGTAGAAATCTATCAGTCTACGTAGATTGTCATATATAGATAGATTTATCCCCATGAAAGTGAATCTATCTGAATTGAACCACCGCAACGTATATAACTGTATTTGGATTGAAATGTCTTGATCTGTTCTAGTAAATATGGATAGTTATAGCTATGTAATGTTGGATATATGTTGAGATAAGCATGACAACGAAGCTTGAATCATCTGTATTCAACCAGATCAACGTTTATATATGTATCACGATTGATATAGCACGATGTAATTTGGTTTCGGTCTACAGATATATCTCCAAACGTAAGCTTACATGTTGCCAGATTTATCTTTATGTAGTTTGAGATACGAATATCGATACATCTTCACGAAGATGGAATAATGTAGAGATCTATCAGTCTACGTAGATTGTCATATGTAGATAGATTTATCCCCAAGAAAGTGAATCTATCTGAATCGAACCACCGCAACGTATATAACTGTATTTGGATTGGAATTCTCGATATGTTCTAGTAAATATCGATAGTTATAGCTATTTTTACTTATATATATATGTGGAGCTAAGCATGATAACGAAGCTTGAAACATTAGTATTCAACCACTTCAACGTTGATATATGTATCTCTATTGATATAGCACGACGTAATTTGGTTTCAGTCTACAGATATATCTCCAAACGTAAGCTTACATGTTGCCAGATCTATCTTCATGTAGTTTGACATACTTATATCGATACATCTTCACGAAGATGGAAAAATGTAGAGATCTATCAGTCTACGTAGATTGTCATATGTAGATAGATTTATGCCAAAGAAAGTGAATCTATCTGAATTGAACCACGGCAACGTATATAACTGTATTTGGATTCAAATATCTCGATCTGTTCTAGTAAATATGGATAGTTATAGCTATGTGATGTTGGATATATGTTGAGATAAGCATGATAACGAAGCTCGAATCATCTGTATTCAACCACATCAACGTTTATATATGTATCAGTTTGATATTGCACGATGTAATTTGGTTTCGGTCTACAGATATATCTACAAACGTAAGCTTACATGTTGCCAGATTTATCTTCATGTAGTTTGACATACGTATGTCGATACATCTTCACGAAGATGGAATAATGTAGAGATCTATCAGTCTACGTAGATTGTCATATGTAGATAGATGTATAGCAAACAAAGTGAATCTATCTGAATTGAACCACCGCAACGTATATAACTGTATTTGGATTAAAATGTCTCGATCTGTTCTAGTAAACAAGGATAGATAGCTATGTGACGTTGAATATATGTTGAGATAAGCATGATAACGAAGCTTGGATCATTTGTATTCAAACACATCAACGTTTATGTATGTATCATGATTGATATAGCAGGATGTAATTTGGTTTCGGTCTACAGATATATCTCCAAACGTAAGCTTACATGTTGTCAGATTTATTTTTATGTAGTTTGACATACGTATATATAGATACATCTTCACGAAGATGGAATAATGTAGAGATCTATCAGTCTACGTAGATTGTCATATGTAGATAGATTTATCCCCAAGAAAGTGAATCTATCTCAATTGAACCACCGCAACGTATATAACTGTATTTGGATTCAAATATCTCGATCTGTTCTAGTAAATATGGATAGTTATAGCTATGTGATGTTGAATATATGTTGAGATAAGCATGATAACGAAGCTTGAATCATCTGTATTCAACCACATCAACGTTTATGTATGTATCACGATTGATATAGCAGGATGTAATTTGGTTTCGGTCTACAGATATATCTCCAAACGTAAGCTTACATGTTGTCAGATTTATCTTCATGTAGTTTGACATACGTATATAGATACATCTTCACGAAGATGGAATAATGTAGAGAACTATAAGTCTACGTAGATTGTCATATGTAGATAGATTTATCCCCAAGAAAGTGAATCTATCTGAATTGAACCACCGCAACGTATATAACTGTATTTGGATTGAAATGTCTCGATATGTTCTAGTAAATATGGATAGTTATAGCTATTTGTACTTGGATATATGTGGAGCTAAGCATGATAACGAAGCTTGAAACATCAGTATTCAACCACATCAACGTTGATATATGTATCTCTATTGATATAGCACGATGTAATTTGGTTTCGGTCTACAGATATATCTCCAAAAGTAAGCTTACATGTTGCCAGATTTATCTTCATGTAGTTTGACATACTTATATCGATACATCTTCACGAAGATGGAAAAATGTAGAGATCTATGAGTCTACGTAGATTGTCATATGTAGAAAGATTTATGCCAAGGAAAGTGAATCTATCTGAATTGAACCACCGCAACGTATATAACTATATTTTGATTGAAATATCTCGATCTGTTCAAGTAAATATGGATAGTTATAGCTATGTCTACTTGGACATATGTGGAGCTAAGCATGATAACGAAGCTTGAAACATCAGTATTCAACCACATCAAAGTTGATATATGTATCTCTATTGATATAGCACGATGTAATTTGGTTTCGATCTACTGATATAGAATGTTCTCAGATGTATCTTCATGTAATTTGTTATAAACATGTAGTTAAGTCCGCACGTAGATGGAAATACGTAGATACATATAAGTTCACGTAGATTGTCATATGTAGATGTAATATTCATTTAAAGAGTGAATCTAGCTGAATTGGATACCATCGATAAAGATAGTTGTATTTGGATTGAAATATCTCGATGTATTTTGTTTAATGTGGATAGTTGTAACTATGTGTAGGTGGTTATACAATGAGAGATACAGCTTAACAAAGATGGAATAATCTGATATCAGACATCTCAACTTTGATAGATGAATCTCGATTGATATAAAACTATGTGATTTGGTATCCAGCTATAGATAAGTCTCCAGACATAAAATTGCATGTTGTCAGATTTTTCTTCATGTAGTTTGACATAAGTATATCGATACATCTTCACGAAGATGGAATAATGTAGAGATCTATCAGTCTACGTAGAATGTCATTTGTAGATAGATTTATCCCCAAGAAAGTGAATCTATCTGAATTGAACCACCGCAACGTATATAACTGTATTTGGATTGAAATGTCTCGATCTGTTCTAGTAAACATGGATAGATAGCTATGTGATGTTGAATATATGTTGAGATAAGCATGATAACGAAGCTTGAATCATCTGTATTCAACCACATCAACGTTTATATATGTATTAGATTGATATAGCACGATGTAATTTGGTTTCGGTCTACAGATATATCTCCAAACGTAAGCTTACATGTTGTCAGATTTATCTTTATGTAGTTTGACATACTTTTATATAGATACATCTTCACGAAGATGGAATAATGTAGAGATCTATCAGTCTACGTAGATTGTCATATGTAGATAGATTTATCCCCAAGAAAGTGAATCTATCTCAATTGAACCACCGCAACGTATATAACTGTATTTGGATTCAAATATCTCGATCTGTTCTAGTAAATATGGATAGTTATAGCTATGTGATGTTGAATATATGTTGAGATAAGCGTGATAACGAAGCTTGAATCATCTGTATTCAACCACATCAACGTTTATGTATGTATCACGATTGATATAGCAGGATGTAATTTGGTTTCGGTCTACAGATATATCTCCAAACGTAAGCTTACATGTTGTCAGATTTATCTTCATGTAGTTTGACATACGTATATAGATACATCTTCACGAAGATGGAATAATGTAGAGATCTATCAGTCTACGTAGATTGTCATATGTAGATAGATTTATCCCCAAGAAAGTGAATCTATCTGAATTGAACCACCGCAACGTATATAACTGTATTTGGATTGAAATGTCTCGATATGTTCTAGTAAATATGGATAGTTATAGCTATTTGTACTTGGATATATGTGGAGCTAAGCATGATAACGAAGCTTGAAACATCAGTATTCAACCACATCAACGTTGATATATGTATCTCTATTGATATAGCACGATGTAATTTGGTTTCGGTCTACAGATATATCTCCAAACGTAAGCTTACATGTTGACAGATTTATCTTCATGTAGTTTGACATACTTATATCGATACATCTTCACGAAGATGGAAAAATGTAGAGATCTATCAGTCTACGTAGATTGTCATATGTAGATAGATTTATGCCAAGGAAAGTGAATCTATCTGAATTGAACCACCGCAACGTATATAACTATATTTTGATTGAAATATCTCGATCTGTTCAAGTAAATATGGATAGTTATAGCTATGTCTACTTGGATATATGTGGAGCTAAGCATGATAACGAAGCTTGAAACATCAGTATTCAACCACATCAAAGTTGATATATGTATCTCTATTGATATAGCACGATGTAATTTGGTTTCGATCTACAGATATAGAATGTTCTCAGATGTATCTTCATGTAGTTTGTTATAAACATATAGATACGTCCGCACGTAGATGGAAATACGTAGATACATATAAGTTCACGTAGATTGTCATATGTAGATGTAATATTCATGTAAAGAGTGAATCTAGCTGAATTGGTTACCATCGACAAAGATAGTTGTATTTTGGATTGAAATATCTCATTGTTTATTTGTTTAAGGTGGATAGTTATAACTATGTGTAGATGGTTATATAATGAGAGATGCAGCTTAACAAAGATGGAATAATCTGATATCAGACATCTCAACTTTGATAGATGAATCTCGATTGATATAGAACTATGTGATTTGGTAACCAGCTATAGATAAGTCTCCAGACATAAAATTGCATGTTGTCAGATTTATCTTCATGTAGTTTGACATACGTATATCGATACATCTTCTCGAAGATGGAATAATGTAGAAATCAATCAGTCTACATAGATTGTCATATGTAGATAGATTTATCACCAATAAGGTGAATCTATCTGAATTGAACCACCGCAACGTATATAACTGTATTTGGATTGAAATGTCTCGATCTGTTCTAGTAAATATGGATAGTTATAGCTATGTGATGTTGGATATATGTTGAGATAAGCATGATAACGAAGCTTGAATCATCTGTATTCAACCACATCAACGTTTATATATGTATCACGATTGATATAGCAGGATGTAATTTAGTTTCGGTCTACAGATATATCTCCAAACGTAAGCTTACATGTTGCCAGATTTATCTTCATGTAGTTTCACATACGTATATCGATACATCTTTACGAAGATGGAATAATGTAGAGATCTATCAGTGTACGTAGATTGTCATATGTAGATAGATTTATTACCAAGAAAGTGAATCTATCTGAATTCAACCACCCCAACGTATTTGGATTGAAATGTATTTGGATTGAAATGTCTCGATATGTTCTAGTAAATATGGATAGTTATAGCTATGTCTACTTGGATATATGTTGAGCTAAGCATGATAACGAAGCTTGAAACATCAGAATTCAACCACATCAACGTTGATATATGTATCTCTATTGATATAGCACGATGTAATTTGGTTTCGATCTACTGATATAGAATGTTCTTCATATAGTTTGTTATAAACATATAGATACGCCCGCACGTAGATGGAAATACGTAGATACATATAAGTTCACGTAGATTGTCATATGTAGATGTAATGTTCATGTAAAGAGTGAATCTAGCTGAATTGGATACCATCGACAAAGATAGTTGTATTTGGATTGAAATATCTCGATGTATTTTGTTTATTGTTAATAGTTATAACTATGTGTAGGTGGTTATATAATGAGAGATGCAGCTTAACAAAGATGGAATAATCTGATATCAGACATCTCAACTTTGATAGATGAATCTCGATTGATATAGAACTATTTGATTTGGTAACCAGCTATAGATAAGTCTCCAGACATAAAATTGCATGTTGTCAGATTTATCTTCATGTAGTTTGACATACGTATATCGATACATCTTCACGAAGATGGAATAATGTAGAGATCTATCAGTCTACGTAGATTGTCATATGTAGATAGATTTATCCCCAATAAAGTGAATCTATCTGATTTGAACCACCACAACGTATATAACTGTATTTGGATTGAAATGTCTCGATATGTTCTAGTAAATATGGATAGTTATAGCTATTTGTACTTGGATATATGTGGAGCTAAGCATGATAACGAAGCTTGAAACATCAGTATTCAACCACATCAACGTTGATATATGTATCTCTATTGATATAGCACGATGTAATTTGGTTTCGGTCTACAGATATTTCTCCAAACGTAAGCTTACATGTTGCCAGATTTATCTTCATGTAGTTTGACATACGTATATCGATACATCTTCACGAAGATGGAAAAATGTAGAGATCTATCAGTCTACGTAGATTGTCATATGTAGATAGATTTATGCCAAAGAAAGTGAATCTATCTGAATTGAACCACCGCAACGTATATAACTGTATTTGGATTCAAATATCTCGATCTGTTCTAGTAAATATGGATAGTTATAGCTATTTGTCTATATGTCTACTTGGATATATGTGGAGCTAAGCATGATAACGAAGCTTGAAACATCAGTATTCAACCACATCAAAGTTGATATATGTATCTCTATTGATATAGCACGATGTAATTTGGTTTCGATCTACTGATATAGAATGTTCTCAGATGTATCTTCATGTAGTTTGTTATAAACATGTAGATAAGTCCGCACGTAGATGGAAATACGTAGAAACATATAAGTTCACGTAGATTGTCATATGTAGATGTAATATTCATGTAAAGAGTGAATCTAGCTGAATTTGATACCATCGACAAAGATAGTTGTATTTGGATTGAAATATCTCGATGTATTTTGTTTAATGTGGATAGTTATAACTATGTCTAGGTGGTTATATAATGAGAGATGCAGCTTAACAAAGATGGAATAATCTGATATCAGACATCTCAACTTTGATAGATGAATCTCGATTGATATAGAACTGTGATATGGTATCCAGCTATAGATAAATCTCCAGACATAAAATTGCATGTTGTCAGATTTATCTTCATGTAGTTTGACATACGTATTTCGATACATCTTCACGAAGATGGAATAATGTAGAGATCTATCAGTCTACGTAGAATGTCATTTGTAGATAGATTTATCCCCAAGAAAGTGAATCTATCTGAATTGAACCACCGCAACGTATATAACTGTATTTGGATTGAAATGTCTCGATCTGTTCTAGTAAACATGGATAGATAGCTATGTGATGTTGAATATATGTTGAGATAAGCATGATAACGAAGCTTGAATCATCTGTATTCAACCACATCAACGTTTATATATGTATTAGATTGATATAGCACGATGTAATTTGGTTTCGGTCTACAGATATATCTCCAAACGTAAGCTTACATGTTGTCAGATTTATCTTTATGTAGTTTGACATACTTTTATATAGATACATCTTCACGAAGATGGAATAATGTAGAGATCTATCAGTCTACGTAGATTGTCATATGTAGATAGATTTATGCCAAAGAAAGTGAATCTATCTGAATTGAACCACGGCAACGTATATAACTGTATTTGGATTCAAATATCTCGATCTGTTCTAGTAAATATCGATAGTTATAGCTATGTGATGTTGGATATATGTTGAGATAAGCATGATAACGAAGCTTGAATCATCTGTATTCAACCACATCAACGTTTATATATGTATCACGATTGATATAGCAGGATGTAATTTGGTTTCGGTCTACAGATATATCTCCAAACGTAAGCTTACATGTTGCCAGATTTATCTTCATGTAGTTTGACATACGTATATCGATACATCTTCACGAACATGGAATAATGTAGAGATCTATCAGTCTACGTAGATTGTCATATGTAGATAGATTTATCCCCAAGAAAGTGGATCTATCTGAATCGAACCACCGCAACGTATATAACTGTATTTGGATTGAAATGTCTCGATATGTTCTAGTAAATATGGATAGTTATAGCTATTTGTACTTGGATATATGTGGAGCTAAGCTTGATAACGAAGCTTGAAACAACAGTATTCAACCACATCAACGTTTATATATGTATCTCTATTGATATAGCACGATGTAATTTGGTTTCGGTCTACAGATATATCTCCAAACGTAAGCTTACATGTTGCCAGATTTATCTTCATGTAGTTTGAAATAAGTATATCGATAAATCTTCACGAAGATGGAAAAATGTAGAGATCTATCAGTCTGCGTAGATTGTCATATGTGAATAGATTTATGCCAAAGAAAGTGAATCTATCTGACTTGAACCACCGCAACGTATATAACTGTATTTGGATTGAAATGTCTCGATCTGTTCTAGTAAACAAGGATAGATAGCTATGTCATGTTGAATATATGTTGAGCTAAGCATGATAACGAAGCTTGAATCATTTGTATTCAACCACATCAACGTTTATATATGTATCACGATTGATATAGCAGTATGTACTTTGGTTTCGGTCTACAGATATATCTCCAAACGTAAGCTTACATGTTGTCAGATTTATCTTTATGTAGTTTGACATACGTATATAGATACATCTTCACGAAGATGGAATAATGTAGAGATCTATCAGTCTACGTAGATTGTCATATGTAGATAGATTTATCCCCAAGAAAGTGAATGTATCTCAATTGAACCACCGCAACGTATATAACTGTATTTGGATTCAAATATCTCGATCTGTTCTAGTAAATATGGAAAGTTATAGCTATGTGATGTTGGATATATGTTGAGATAAGCATGATAACGAAGCTTGAATCATCTGTATTCAACCACATCAACGTTTATATTTGTATCACGATTGATATAGCACGATGTAATTTGGTTTCGGTCTACAGATATATCTCCAAACGTAAGCTTACATGTTGCTAGATTTATCTTCATGTAGTTTGACATACGTATATCGATACATCTTCACGAAGATGGAATAATGTAGAGATCTATCAGTCTACGTAGATTGTCATATGTAGATAGATTTATCCCCAAGAAAGTGAATCTATCTGAATTGAACCACCGCAACGTATATAACTGTATTTGGATTCAAATATCTCGATCTGTTCTAGTAAATATCGATAGTTATAGCTATTTGTACTTGGATATATGTCGATTTAAGCATAATAACGAAGCTTGAAACATCAGTATTCAACCACATCAACGTTGATATATGTATCTCTATTGATATAGCACGATGTAATTTGGTTTCGGTCTACAGATATATCTCCAAACGTAAGCTTACATGTTGCCAGATTTATCTTCATGTAGTTTGACATACGTATATCGATACATCTTCACGAAGATGGAATAATGTAGAGATCTATCAGTCTACGTAGATTGTCATATGTAGATAGATTTATCCCCAAAAAAGTGAATCTATCTGAACTGAACCACCGCAACGTATATAACTGTATTTGGATTGAAATGTCTCGATATGTTCTAGTAAATATGGATAGTTAAAGCTATTTGTACTTGGATATATGTGGAACTAAACATGATGACGAAGCTTGAAATCAGTATTCAACCACATCAACGTTGATATATTTATCTCTATTGATCTAGCACGATGTAATTTGGTTTCGGTCTACAGATATATCTCCAAACGTAAGCTTACATGTTGCCAGATTTATCTTCATGTAGTTTGACATGCGTATATCGATACATCTTCACGAAGATGGAAAAATGTAGAGATCTATCAGTCTACGTAGATTGTCATATGTAGATAGATTTATGCCAAAGAAAGTGAATCTATCTGAATTGAACCACCGCAACGTATATAACTATATTTTGATTGAAATATCTCGATCTGTTCAAGTAAATATGGATAGTTATATCTATGTCTACTTGGATATATGTGGAGATAAGCATGATAACGAAGCTTGAAACATCAGTATTCAACCACATCAACGTTGATATATGTATCTCTATTGATCTAGCACGATGTAATTTGGTTTCGATCTACAGATATAGAATGTTCTCAGATGTATCTTCATGTAGTTTGTTATTGGCATATAGATACGTCCGAGCGTAGATGGAAATACGTAGATACATATAAGTTCACGTAGATTGTCATATGTAGATGTAATATTCATGTAAAGAGTGAATCTAGCTGAATTGGATACCATCGACAAAGATAGTTGTATTTGGATTGAAATATGTCGATATATTTTGTTTAATGTGGATAGTTATAACTATTTGAAGATCGTTATATAATGAGAGATGGAGCTTAACAAAGATGGAATAATCTGATATCAGACATCTCAACTTTGATAGATGAATCTCGATTGATATAGAACTATGTGATTTGGTAACCAGCTATAGATAAGTCTCCAGATATAAAATTGCATGTTGTCAGATCTATCTTCATGTAGTTTGACATACGTATATCGATACATCTTCACAAAGATGGAATAATGTAGAAATCTATCAGTCTACGTAGATTGTCATATATAGATAGATTTATCCCCATGAAAGTGAATCTATCTGAATTGAACCACCGCAACGTATATAACTGTATTTGGATTGAAATGTCTTGATCTGTTCTAGTAAATATGGATAGTTATAGCTATGTAATGTTGGATATATGTTGAGATAAGCATGACAACGAAGCTTGAATCATCTGTATTCAACCAGATCAACGTTTATATATGTATCACGATTGATATAGCACGATGTAATTTGGTTTCGGTCTACAGATATATCTCCAAACGTAAGCTTACATGTTGCCAGATTTATCTTTATGTAGTTTGAGATACGAATATCGATACATCTTCACGAAGATGGAATAATGTAGAGATCTATCAGTCTACGTAGATTGTCATATGTAGATAGATTTATCCCCAAGAAAGTGAATCTATCTGAATCGAACCACCGCAACGTATATAACTGTATTTGGATTGAAATGTCTCGATATGTTCTAGTAAATATCGATAGTTATAGCTATTTTTACTTATATATATATGTGGAGCTAAGCATGATAACGAAGCTTGAAACATTAGTATTCAACCACTTCAACGTTGATATATGTATCTCTATTGATATAGCACGACGTAATTTGGTTTCAGTCTACAGATATATCTCCAAACGTAAGCTTACATGTTGCCAGATTTATCTTCATGTAGTTTGACATACGTATATCGATACATCTTCACGAAGATGGAAAAATGTAGAGATCTATCAGTCTACGTAGATTGTCATATGTAGATAGATGTATAGCAAACAAAGTGAATCTATCTGAATTGAACCACCGCAACGTATATAACTGTATTTGGATTAAAATGTCTCGATCTGTTCTAGTAAACAAGGATAGATAGCTATGTGACGTTGAATATATGTTGAGATAAGCATGATAACGAAGCTTGGATCATTTGTATTCAAACACATCAACGTTTATGTATGTATCATGATTGATATAGCAGGATGTAATTTGGTTTCGGTCTACAGATATATCTCCAAACGTAAGCTTACATGTTGTCAGATTTATTTTTATGTAGTTTGACATACGTATATATAGATACATCTTCACGAAGATGGAATAATGTAGAGATCTTTCAGTCTACGTAGATTGTCATATGTAGATAGATTTATCCCCAAGAAAGTGAATCTATCTCAATTGAACCACCGCAACGTATATAACTGTATTTGGATTCAAATATCTCGATCTGTTCTAGTAAATATGGATAGTTATAGCTATGTGATGTTGAATATATGTTGAGATAAGCATGATAACGAAGCTTGAATCATCTGTATTCAACCACATCAACGTTTATGTATGTATCACGATTGATATAGCAGGATGTAATTTGGTTTCGGTCTACAGATATATCTCCAAACGTAAGCTTACATGTTGTCAGATTTATCTTCATGTAGTTTGACATACGTATATAGATACATCTTCACGAAGATGGAATAATGTAGAGAACTATAAGTCTACGTAGATTGTCATATGTAGATAGATTTATCCCCAAGAAAGTGAATCTATCTGAATTGAACCACCGCAACGTATATAACTGTATTTGGATTGAAATGTCTCGATATGTTCTAGTAAATATGGATAGTTATAGCTATTTGTACTTGGATATATGTGGAGCTAAGCATGATAACGAAGCTTGAAACATCAGTATTCAACCACATCAACGTTGATATATGTATCTCTATTGATATAGCACGATGTAATTTGGTTTCGGTCTACAGATATATCTCCAAAAGTAAGCTTACATGTTGCCAGATTTATCTTCATGTAGTTTGACATACTTATATCGATACATCTTCACGAAGATGGAAAAATGTAGAGATCTATCAGTCTACGTAGATTGTCATATGTAGAAAGATTTATGCCAAGGAAAGTGAATCTATCTGAATTGAACCACCGCAACGTATATAACTATATTTTGATTGAAATATCTCGATCTGTTCAAGTAAATATGGATAGTTATAGCTATGTCTACTTGGACATATGTGGAGCTAAGCATGATAACGAAGCTTGAAACATCAGTATTCAACCACATCAAAGTTGATATATGTATCTCTATTGATATAGCACGATGTAATTTGGTTTCGATCTACTGATATAGAATGTTCTCAGATGTATCTTCATGTAATTTGTTATAAACATGTAGTTAAGTCCGCACGTAGATGGAAATACGTAGATACATATAAGTTCACGTAGATTGTCATATGTAGATGTAATATTCATTTAAAGAGTGAATCTAGCTGAATTGGATACCATCGACAAAGATAGTTGTATTTGGATTGAAATATCTCGATGTATTTTGTTTAATGTGGATAGTTGTAACTATGTGTAGGTGGTTATACAATGAGAGATACAGCTTAACAAAGATGGAATAATCTGATATCAGACATCTCAACTTTGATAGATGAATCTCGATTGATATAAAACTATGTGATTTGGTATCCAGCTATAGATAAGTCTCCAGACATAAAATTGCATGTTGTCAGATTTTTCTTCATGTAGTTTGACATAAGTATATCGATACATCTTCACGAAGATGGAATAATGTAGAGATCTATCAGTCTACGTAGAATGTCATTTGTAGATAGATTTATCCCCAAGAAAGTGAATCTATCTGAATTGAACCACCGCAACGTATATAACTGTATTTGGATTGAAATGTCTCGATCTGTTCTAGTAAACATGGATAGATAGCTATGTGATGTTGAATATATGTTGAGATAAGCATGATAACGAAGCTTGAATCATCTGTATTCAACCACATCAACGTTTATATATGTATTAGATTGATATAGCACGATGTAATTTGGTTTCGGTCTACAGATATATCTCCAAACGTAAGCTTACATGTTGTCAGATTTATCTTTATGTAGTTTGACATACTTTTATATAGATACATCTTCACGAAGATGGAATAATGTAGAGATCTATCAGTCTACGTAGATTGTCATATGTAGATAGATTTATCCCCAAGAAAGTGAATCTATCTCAATTGAACCACCGCAACGTATATAACTGTATTTGGATTCAAATATCTCGATCTGTTCTAGTAAATATGGATAGTTATAGCTATGTGATGTTGAATATATGTTGAGATAAGCGTGATAACGAAGCTTGAATCATCTGTATTCAACCACATCAACGTTTATGTATGTATCACGATTGATATAGCAGGATGTAATTTGGTTTCGGTCTACAGATATATCTCCAAACGTAAGCTTACATGTTGTCAGATTTATCTTCATGTAGTTTGACATACGTATATAGATACATCTTCACGAAGATGGAATAATGTAGAGATCTATCAGTCTACGTAGATTGTCATATGTAGATAGATTTATCCCCAAGAAAGTGAATCTATCTGAATTGAACCACCGCAACGTATATAACTGTATTTGGATTGAAATGTCTCGATATGTTCTAGTAAATATGGATAGTTATAGCTATTTGTACTTGGATATATGTGGAGCTAAGCATGATAACGAAGCTTGAAACATCAGTATTCAACCACATCAACGTTGATATATGTATCTCTATTGATATAGCACGATGTAATTTGGTTTCGGTCTACAGATATATCTCCAAACGTAAGCTTACATGTTGACAGATTTATCTTCATGTAGTTTGACATACTTATATCGATACATCTTCACGAAGATGGAAAAATGTAGAGATCTATCAGTCTACGTAGATTGTCATATGTAGATAGATTTATGCCAAGGAAAGTGAATCTATCTGAATTGAACCACCGCAACGTATATAACTATATTTTGATTGAAATATCTCGATCTGTTCAAGTAAATATGGATAGTTATAGCTATGTCTACTTGGATATATGTGGAGCTAAGCATGATAACGAAGCTTGAAACATCAGTATTCAACCACATCAAAGTTGATATATGTATCTCTATTGATATAGCACGATGTAATTTGGTTTCGATCTACAGATATAGAATGTTCTCAGATGTATCTTCATGTAGTTTGTTATAAACATATAGATACGTCCGCACGTAGATGGAAATACGTAGATACATATAAGTTCACGTAGATTGTCATATGTAGATGTAATATTCATGTAAAGAGTGAATCTAGCTGAATTGGTTACCATCGACAAAGATAGTTGTATTTTGGATTGAAATATCTCATTGTTTATTTGTTTAAGGTGGATAGTTATAACTATGTGTAGATGGTTATATAATGAGAGATGCAGCTTAACAAAGATGGAATAATCTGATATCAGACATCTCAACTTTGATAGATGAATCTCGATTGATATAGAACTATGTGATTTGGTAACCAGCTATAGATAAGTCTCCAGACATAAAATTGCATGTTGTCAGATTTATCTTCATGTAGTTTGACATACGTATATCGATACATCTTCTCGAAGATGGAATAATGTAGAAATCAATCAGTCTACATAGATTGTCATATGTAGATAGATTTATCACCAATAAGGTGAATCTATCTGAATTGAACCACCGCAACGTATATAACTGTATTTGGATTGAAATGTCTCGATCTGTTCTAGTAAATATGGATAGTTATAGCTATGTGATGTTGGATATATGTTGAGATAAGCATGATAACGAAGCTTGAATCATCTGTATTCAACCACATCAACGTTTATATATGTATCACGATTGATATAGCAGGATGTAATTTAGTTTCGGTCTACAGATATATCTCCAAACGTAAGCTTACATGTTGCCAGATTTATCTTCATGTAGTTTCACATACGTATATCGATACATCTTTACGAAGATGGAATAATGTAGAGATCTATCAGTGTACGTAGATTGTCATATGTAGATAGATTTATTACCAAGAAAGTGAATCTATCTGAATTCAACCACCCCAACGTATTTGGATTGAAATGTATTTGGATTGAAATGTCTCGATATGTTCTAGTAAATATGGATAGTTATAGCTATGTCTACTTGGATATATGTTGAGCTAAGCATGATAACGAAGCTTGAAACATCAGAATTCAACCACATCAACGTTGATATATGTATCTCTATTGATATAGCACGATGTAATTTGGTTTCGATCTACTGATATAGAATGTTCTTCATATAGTTTGTTATAAACATATAGATACGCCCGCACGTAGATGGAAATACGTAGATACATATAAGTTCACGTAGATTGTCATATGTAGATGTAATGTTCATGTAAAGAGTGAATCTAGCTGAATTGGATACCATCGACAAAGATAGTTGTATTTGGATTGAAATATCTCGATGTATTTTGTTTATTGTTAATAGTTATAACTATGTGTAGGTGGTTATATAATGAGAGATGCAGCTTAACAAAGATGGAATAATCTGATATCAGACATCTCAACTTTGATAGATGAATCTCGATTGATATAGAACTATTTGATTTGGTAACCAGCTATAGATAAGTCTCCAGACATAAAATTGCATGTTGTCAGATTTATCTTCATGTAGTTTGACATACGTATATCGATACATCTTCACGAAGATGGAATAATGTAGAGATCTATCAGTCTACGTAGATTGTCATATGTAGATAGATTTATCCCCAATAAAGTGAATCTATCTGAATTGAACCACCACAACGTATATAACTGTATTTGGATTGAAATGTCTCGATATGTTCTAGTAAATATGGATAGTTATAGCTATTTGTACTTGGATATATGTGGAGCTAAGCATGATAACGAAGCTTGAAACATCAGTATTCAACCACATCAACGTTGATATATGTATCTCTATTGATATAGCACGATGTAATTTTGTTTCGGTCTACAGATATTTCTCCAAACGTAAGCTTACATGTTGCCAGATTTATCTTCATGTAGTTTGACATACGTATATCGATACATCTTCACGAAGATGGAAAAATGTAGAGATCTATCAGTCTACGTAGATTGTCATATGTAGATAGATTTATGCCAAAGAAAGTGAATCTATCTGAATTGAACCACCGCAACGTATATAACTGTATTTGGATTCAAATATCTCGATCTGTTCTAGTAAATATGGATAGTTATAGCTATTTGTCTATATGTCTACTTGGATATATGTGGAGCTAAGCATGATAACGAAGCTTGAAACATCAGTATTCAACCACATCAAAGTTGATATATGTATCTCTATTGATATAGCACGATGTAATTTGGTTTCGATCTACTGATATAGAATGTTCTCAGATGTATCTTCATGTAGTTTGTTATAAACATGTAGATAAGTCCGCACGTAGATGGAAATACGTAGAAACATATAAGTTCACGTAGATTGTCATATGTAGATGTAATATTCATGTAAAGAGTGAATCTAGCTGAATTTGATACCATCGACAAAGATAGTTGTATTTGGATTGAAATATCTCGATGTATTTTGTTTAATGTGGATAGTTATAACTATGTCTAGGTGGTTATATAATGAGAGATGCAGCTTAACAAAGATGGAATAATCTGATATCAGACATCTCAACTTTGATAGATGAATCTCGATTGATATAGAACTGTGATATGGTATCCAGCTATAGATAAATCTCCAGACATAAAATTGCATGTTGTCAGATTTATCTTCATGTAGTTTGACATACGTATTTCGATACATCTTCACGAAGATGGAATAATGTAGAGATCTATCAGTCTACGTAGAATGTCATTTGTAGATAGATTTATCCCCAAGAAAGTGAATCTATCTGAATTGAACCACCGCAACGTATATAACTGTATTTGGATTGAAATGTCTCGATCTGTTCTAGTAAACATGGATAGATAGCTATGTGATGTTGAATATATGTTGAGATAAGCATGATAACGAAGCTTGAATCATCTGTATTCAACCACATCAACGTTTATATATGTATTAGATTGATATAGCACGATGTAATTTGGTTTCGGTCTACAGATATATCTCCAAACGTAAGCTTACATGTTGTCAGATTTATCTTTATGTAGTTTGACATACTTTTATATAGATACATCTTCACGAAGATGGAATAATGTAGAGATCTATCAGTCTACGTAGATTGTCATATGTAGATAGATTTATGCCAAAGAAAGTGAATCTATCTGAATTGAACCACGGCAACGTATATAACTGTATTTGGATTCAAATATCTCGATCTGTTCTAGTAAATATGGATAGTTATAGCTATGTGATGTTGGATATATGTTGAGATAAGCATGATAACGAAGCTTGAATCATCTGTATTCAACCACATCAACGTTTATATATGTATCACGATTGATATAGCAGGATGTAATTTGGTTTCGGTCTACAGATATATCTCCAAACATAAGCTTACATGTTGCCAGATTTATCTTCATGTAGTTTGACATACGTATATCGATACATCTTCACGAACATGGAATAATGTAGAGATCTATCAGTCTACGTAGATTGTCATATGTAGATAGATTTATCCCCAAGAAAGTGGATCTATCTGAATCGAACCACCGCAACGTATATAACTGTATTTGGATTGAAATGTCTCGATATGTTCTAGTAAATATGGATAGTTATAGCTATTTGTACTTGGATATATGTGGAGCTAAGCTTGATAACGAAGCTTGAAACAACAGTATTCAACCACATCAACGTTTATATATGTATCTCTATTGATATAGCACGATGTAATTTGGTTTCGGTCTACAGATATATCTCCAAACGTAAGCTTACATGTTGCCAGATTTATCTTCATGTAGTTTGAAATAAGTATATCGATAAATCTTCACGAAGATGGAAAAATGTAGAGATCTATCAGTCTGCGTAGATTGTCATATGTGAATAGATTTATGCCAAAGAAAGTGAATCTATCTGAATTGAACCACCGCAACGTATATAACTGTATTTGGATTGAAATGTCTCGATCTGTTCTAGTAAACAAGGATAGATAGCTATGTCATGTTGAATATATGTTGAGCTAAGCATGATAACGAAGCTTGAATCATTTGTATTCAACCACATCAACGTTTATATATGTATCACGATTGATATAGCAGTATGTACTTTGGTTTCGGTCTACAGATATATCTCCAAACGTAAGCTTACATGTTGTCAGATTTATCTTTATGTAGTTTGACATACGTATATAGATACATCTTCACGAAGATGGAATAATGTAGAGATCTATCAGTCTACGTAGATTGTCATATGTAGATAGATTTATCCCCAAGAAAGTGAATGTATCTCAATTGAACCACCGCAACGTATATAACTGTATTTGGATTCAAATATCTCGATCTGTTCTAGTAAATATGGAAAGTTATAGCTATGTGATGTTGGATATATGTTGAGATAAGCATGATAACGAAGCTTGAATCATCTGTATTCAACCACATCAACGTTTATATTTGTATCACGATTGATATAGCACGATGTAATTTGGTTTCGGTCTACAGATATATCTCCAAACGTAAGCTTACATGTTGCTAGATTTATCTTCATGTAGTTTGACATACGTATATCGATACATCTTCACGAAGATGGAATAATGTAGAGATCTATCAGTCTACGTAGATTGTCATATGTAGATAGATTTATCCCCAAGAAAGTGAATCTATCTGAATTGAACCACCGCAACGTATATAACTGTATTTGGATTCAAATATCTCGATCTGTTCTAGTAAATATCGATAGTTATAGCTATTTGTACTTGGATATATGTCGATTTAAGCATAATAACGAAGCTTGAAACATCAGTATTCAACCACATCAACGTTGATATATGTATCTCTATTGATATAGCACGATGTAATTTGGTTTCGGTCTACAGATATATCTCCAAACGTAAGCTTACATGTTGCCAGATTTATCTTCATGTAGTTTGACATACGTATATCGATACATCTTCACGAAGATGGAATAATGTAGAGATCTATCAGTCTACGTAGATTGTCATATGTAGATAGATTTATCCCCAAAAAAGTGAATCTATCTGAACTGAACCACCGCAACGTATATAACTGTATTTGGATTGAAATGTCTCGATATGTTCTAGTAAATATGGATAGTTAAAGCTATTTGTACTTGGATATATGTGGAACTAAACATGATGACGAAGCTTGAAATCAGTATTCAACCACATCAACGTTGATATATTTATCTCTATTGATCTAGCACGATGTAATTTGGTTTCGGTCTACAGATATATCTCCAAACGTAAGCTTACATGTTGCCAGATTTATCTTCATGTAGTTTGACATGCGTATATCGATACATCTTCACGAAGATGGAAAAATGTAGAGATCTATCAGTCTACGTAGATTGTCATATGTAGATAGATTTATGCCAAAGAAAGTGAATCTATCTGAATTGAACCACCGCAACGTATATAACTATATTTTGATTGAAATATCTCGATCTGTTCAAGTAAATATGGATAGTTATATCTATGTCTACTTGGATATATGTGGAGATAAGCATGATAACGAAGCTTGAAACATCAGTATTCAACCACATCAACGTTGATATATGTATCTCTATTGATCTAGCACGATGTAATTTGGTTTCGATCTACAGATATAGAATGTTTTCAGATGTATCTTCATGTAGTTTGTTATTGGCATATAGATACGTCCGAGCGTAGATGGAAATACGTAGATACATATAAGTTCACGTAGATTGTCATATGTAGATGTAATATTCATGTAAAGAGTGAATCTAGCTGAATTGGATACCATCGACAAAGATAGTTGTATTTGGATTGAAATATGTCGATATATTTTGTTTAATGTGGATAGTTATAACTATTTGAAGATCGTTATATAATGAGAGATGGAGCTTAACAAAGATGGAATAATCTGATATCAGACATCTCAACTTTGATAGATGAATCTCGATTGATATAGAACTATGTGATTTGGTAACCAGCTATAGATAAGTCTCCAGATATAAAATTGCATGTTGTCAGATCTATCTTCATGTAGTTTGACATACGTATATCGATACATCTTCACAAAGATGGAATAATGTAGAAATCTATCAGTCTACGTAGATTGTCATATATAGATAGATTTATCCCCATGAAAGTGAATCTATCTGAATTGAACCACCGCAACGTATATAACTGTATTTGGATTGAAATGTCTTGATCTGTTCTAGTAAATATGGATAGTTATAGCTATGTAATGTTGGATATATGTTGAGATAAGCATGACAACGAAGCTTGAATCATCTGTATTCAACCAGATCAACGTTTATATATGTATCACGATTGATATAGTACGATGTAATTTGGTTTCGGTCTACAGATATATCTCCAAACGTAAGCTTACATGTTGCCAGATTTATCTTTATGTAGTTTGAGATACGAATATCGATACATCTTCACGAAGATGGAATAATGTAGAGATCTATCAGTCTACGTAGATTGTCATATGTAGATAGATTTATCCCCAAGAAAGTGAATCTATCTGAATCGAACCACCGCAACGTATATAACTGTATTTGGATTGAAATGTCTCGATATGTTCTAGTAAATATCGATAGTTATAGCTATTTTTACTTATATATATATGTGGAGCTAAGCATGATAACGAAGCTTGAAACATTAGTATTCAACCACTTCAACGTTGATATATGTATCTCTATTGATATAGCACGACGTAATTTGGTTTCAGTCTACAGATATATCTCCAAACGTAAGCTTACATGTTGCCAGATCTATCTTCATGTAGTTTGACATACTTATATCGATACATCTTCACGAAGATGGAAAAATGTAGAGATCTATCAGTCTACGTAGATTGTCATATGTAGATAGATTTATGCCAAAGAAAGTGAATCTATCTGAATTGAACCACGGCAACGTATATAACTGTATTTGGATTCAAATATCTCGATCTGTTCTAGTAAATATGGATAGTTATAGCTATGTGATGTTGGATATATGTTGAGATAAGCATGATAACGAAGCTCGAATCATCTGTATTCAACCACATCAACGTTTATATATGTATCAGTTTGATATTGCACGATGTAATTTGGTTTCGGTCTACAGATATATCTCCAAACGTAAGCTTACATGTTGCCAGATTTATCTTCATGTAGTTTGACATACGTATATCGATACATCTTCACGAAGATGGAATAATGTAGAGATCTATCAGTCTACGTAGATTGTCATATGTAGATAGATGTATAGCAAACAAAGTGAATCTATCTGAATTGAACCACCGCAACGTATATAACTGTATTTGGATTAAAATGTCTCGATCTGTTCTAGTAAACAAGGATAGATAGCTATGTGACGTTGAATATATGTTGAGATAAGCATGATAACGAAGCTTGGATCATTTGTATTCAAACACATCAACGTTTATGTATGTATCATGATTGATATAGCAGGATGTAATTTGGTTTCGGTCTACAGATATATCTCCAAACGTAAGCTTACATGTTGTCAGATTTATTTTTATGTAGTTTGACATACGTATATATAGATACATCTTCACGAAGATGGAATAATGTAGAGATCTATCAGTCTACGTAGATTGTCATATGTAGATAGATTTATCCCCAAGAAAGTGAATCTATCTCAATTGAACCACCGCAACGTATATAACTGTATTTGGATTCAAATATCTCGATCTGTTCTAGTAAATATGGATAGTTATAGCTATGTGATGTTGAATATATGTTGAGATAAGCATGATAACGAAGCTTGAATCATCTGTATTCAACCACATCAACGTTTATGTATGTATCACGATTGATATAGCAGGATGTAATTTGGTTTCGGTCTACAGATATATCTCCAAACGTAAGCTTACATGTTGTCAGATTTATCTTCATGTAGTTTGACATACGTATATAGATACATCTTCACGAAGATGGAATAATGTAGAGAACTATAAGTCTACGTAGATTGTCATATGTAGATAGATTTATCCCCAAGAAAGTGAATCTATCTGAATTGAACCACCGCAACGTATATAACTGTATTTGGATTGAAATGTCTCGATATGTTCTAGTAAATATGGATAGTTATAGCTATTTGTACTTGGATATATGTGGAGCTAAGCATGATAACGAAGCTTGAAACATCAGTATTCAACCACATCAACGTTGATATATGTATCTCTATTGATATAGCACGATGTAATTTGGTTTCGGTCTACAGATATATCTCCAAAAGTAAGCTTACATGTTGCCAGATTTATCTTCATGTAGTTTGACATACTTATATCGATACATCTTCACGAAGATGGAAAAATGTAGAGATCTATCAGTCTACGTAGATTGTCATATGTAGAAAGATTTATGCCAAGGAAAGTGAATCTATCTGAATTGAACCACCGCAACGTATATAACTATATTTTGATTGAAATATCTCGATCTGTTCAAGTAAATATGGATAGTTATAGCTATGTCTACTTGGACATATGTGGAGCTAAGCATGATAACGAAGCTTGAAACATCAGTATTCAACCACATCAAAGTTGATATATGTATCTCTATTGATATAGCACGATGTAATTTGGTTTCGATCTACTGATATAGAATGTTCTCAGATGTATCTTCATGTAATTTGTTATAAACATGTAGTTAAGTCCGCACGTAGATGGAAATACGTAGATACATATAAGTTCACGTAGATTGTCATATGTAGATGTAATATTCATTTAAAGAATGAATCTAGCTGAATTGGATACCATCGACAAAGATAGTTGTATTTGGATTGAAATATCTCGATGTATTTTGTTTAATGTGGATAGTTGTAACTATGTGTAGGTGGTTATACAATGAGAGATACAGCTTAACAAAGATGGAATAATCTGATATCAGACATCTCAACTTTGATAGATGAATCTCGATTGATATAAAACTATGTGATTTGGTATCCAGCTATAGATAAGTCTCCAGACATAAAATTGCATGTTGTCAGATTTTTCTTCATGTAGTTTGACATAAGTATATCGATACATCTTCACGAAGATGGAATAATGTAGAGATCTATCAGTCTACGTAGAATGTCATTTGTAGATAGATTTATCCCCAAGAAAGTGAATCTATCTGAATTGAACCACCGCAACGTATATAACTGTATTTGGATTGAAATGTCTCGATCTGTTCTAGTAAACATGGATAGATAGCTATGTGATGTTGAATATATGTTGAGATAAGCATGATAACGAAGCTTGAATCATCTGTATTCAACCACATCAACGTTTATATATGTATTAGATTGATATAGCACGATGTAATTTGGTTTCGGTCTACAGATATATCTCCAAACGTAAGCTTACATGTTGTCAGATTTATCTTTATGTAGTTTGACATACTTTTATATAGATACATCTTCACGAAGATGGAATAATGTAGAGATCTATCAGTCTACGTAGATTGTCATATGTAGATAGATTTATCCCCAAGAAAGTGAATCTATCTCAATTGAACCACCGCAACGTATATAACTGTATTTGGATTGAAATGTCTCGATATGTTCTAGTAAATATGGATAGTTATAGCTATTTGTACTTGGATATATGTGGAGCTAAGCATGATAACGAAGCTTGAAACATCAGTATTCAACCACATCAACGTTGATATATGTATCTCTATTGATATAGCACGATGTAATTTGGTTTCGGTCTACAGATATATCTCCAAACGTAAGCTTACATGTTGACAGATTTATCTTCATGTAGTTTGACATACTTATATCGATACATCTTCACGAAGATGGAAAAATGTAGAGATCTATCAGTCTACGTAGATTGTCATATGTAGATAGATTTATGCCAAGGAAAGTGAATCTATCTGAATTGAACCACCGCAACGTATATAACTATATTTTGATTGAAATATCTCGATCTGTTCAAGTAAATAAGGATAGTTATAGCTATGTCTACTTGGATATATGTGGAGCTAAGCATGATAACGAAGCTTGAAACATCAGTATTCAACCACATCAAAGTTGATATATGTATCTCTATTGATATAGCACGATGTAATTTGGTTTCGATCTACAGATATAGAATGTTCTCAGATGTATCTTCATGTAGTTTGTTATAAACATATAGATACGTCCGCACGTAGATGGAAATACGTAGATACATATAAGTTCACGTAGATTGTCATATGTAGATGTAATATTCATGTAAAGAGTGAATCTAGCTGAATTGGTTACCATCGACAAAGATAGTTGTATTTTGGATTGAAATATCTCATTGTTTATTTGTTTAAGGTGGATAGTTATAACTATGTGTAGATGGTTATATAATGAGAGATGCAGCTTAACAAAGATGGAATAATCTGATATCAGACATCTCAACTTTGATAGATGAATCTCGATTGATATAGAACTATGTGATTTGGTAACCAGCTATAGATAAGTCTCCAGACATAAAATTGCATGTTGTCAGATTTATCTTCATGTAGTTTGACATACGTATATCGATACATCTTCTCGAAGATGGAATAATGTAGAAATCAATCAGTCTACATAGATTGTCATATGTAGATAGATTTATCACCAATAAGGTGAATCTATCTGAATTGAACCACCGCAACGTATATAACTGTATTTGGATTGAAATGTCTCGATCTGTTCTAGTAAATATGGATAGTTATAGCTATGTGATGTTGGATATATGTTGAGATAAGCTTGATAACGAAGCTTGAATCATCTGTATTCAACCACATCAACGTTTATATATGTATCACGATTGATATAGCAGGATGTAATTTAGTTTCGGTCTACAGATATATCTCCAAACGTAAGCTTACATGTTGCCAGATTTATCTTCATGTAGTTTCACATACGTATATCGATACATCTTTACGAAGATGGAATAATGTAGAGATCTATCAGTGTACGTAGATTGTCATATGTAGATAGATTTATTACCAAGAAAGTGAATCTATCTGAATTCAACCACCCCAACGTATTTGGATTGAAATGTATTTGGATTGAAATGTCTCGATATGTTCTAGTAAATATGGATAGTTATAGCTATGTCTACTTGGATATATGTTGAGCTAAGCATGATAACGAAGCTTGAAACATCATAATTCAACCACATCAACGTTGATATATGTATCTCTATTGATATAGCACGATGTAATTTGGTTTCGATCTACTGATATAGAATGTTCTTCATATAGTTTGTTATAAACATATAGATACGCCCGCACGTAGATGGAAATACGTAGATACATATAAGTTCACGTAGATTGTCATATGTAGATGTAATGTTCATGTAAAGAGTGAATCTAGCTGAATTGGATACCATCGACAAAGATAGTTGTATTTGGATTGAAATATCTCGATGTATTTTGTTTACTGTTAATAGTTATAACTATGTGTAGGTGGTTATATAATGAGAGATGCAGCTTAACAAAGATGGAATAATCTGATATCAGACATCTCAACTTTGATAGATGAATCTCGATTGATATAGAACTATTTGATTTGGTAACCAGCTATAGATAAGTCTCCAGACATAAAATTGCATGTTGTCAGATTTATCTTCATGTAGTTTGACATACGTATATCGATACATCTTCACGAAGATGGAATAATGTAGAGATCTATCAGTCTACGTAGATTGTCATATGTAGATAGATTTATCCCCAATAAAGTGAATCTATCTGAATTGAACCACCACAACGTATATAACTGTATTTGGATTGAAATGTCTCGATATGTTCTAGTAAATATGGATAGTTATAGCTATTTGTACTTGGATATATGTGGAGCTAAGCATGATAACGAAGCTTGAAACATCAGTATTCAACCACATTAACGTTGATATATGTATCTCTATTGATATAGCACGATGTAATTTTGTTTCGGTCTACAGATATTTCTCCAAACGTAAGCTTACATGTTGCCAGATTTATCTTCATGTAGTTTGACATACGTATATCGATACATCTTCACGAAGATGGAAAAATGTAGAGATCTATCAGTCTACGTAGATTGTCATATGTAGATAGATTTATGCCAAAGAAAGTGAATCTATCTGAATTGAACCACCGCAACGTATATAACTGTATTTGGATTCAAATATCTCGATCTGTTCTAGTAAATATGGATAGTTATAGCTATTTGTCTATATGTCTACTTGGATATATGTGGAGCTAAGCATGATAACGAAGCTTGAAACATCAGTATTCAACCACATCAAAGTTGATATATGTATCTCTATTGATATAGCACGATGTAATTTGGTTTCGATCTACTGATATAGAATGTTCTCAGATGTATCTTCATGTAGTTTGTTATAAACATGTAGATAAGTCCGCACGTAGATGGAAATACGTAGAAACATATAAGTTCACGTAGATTGTCATATGTAGATGTAATATTCATGTAAAGAGTGAATCTAGCTGAATTTGATACCATCGACAAAGATAGTTGTATTTGGATTGAAATATCTCGATGTATTTTGTTTAATGTGGATAGTTATAACTATGTCTAGGTGGTTATATAATGAGAGATGCAGCTTAACAAAGATGGAATAATCTGATATCAGACATCTCAACTTTGATAGATGAATCTCGATTGATATAGAACTGTGATATGGTATCCAGCTATAGATAAATCTCCAGACATAAAATTGCATGTTGTCAGATTTATCTTCATGTAGTTTGACATACGTATTTCGATACATCTTCACGAAGATGGAATAATGTAGAGATCTATCAGTCTACGTAGATTGTCATATGTAGATAGATTTATCCCAAAGAAAGTGAATCTAACTGAATTGAAACACCGCAACGTATATAACTGTATTTGGATTGAAATGTCTCGATCTGTTCTAGTAAACATGGATAGAGAGCTATGTGATGTTGAATATATGTTGAGATAAGCATGATAACGAAGCTTGAATCATCTGTATTCAACCACATCAACGTTTATGTATGTATCACGATTGATATAGCAGGATGTAATTTGGTTTCGGTCTACAGATATATCTCCAAACATAAGCTTTCATGTTGCCAGATTTATCTTCATGTAGTTTGACATACGTATATAGATACATCTTCACGAAGATGGAATAATGTAGAGATCTATCAGTCTACGTAGATTGTCATATGTAGATAGATTTATTACCAAGAAAGTGAATCTATCTGAATTCAACCACCCCAACGTATTTGGATTGAAATGTATTTGGATTGAAATGTCTCGATATGTTCTAGTAAATATGGATAGTTATAGCTATGTCTACTTGGATATATCTGGAGCTAAGCATGATAACGAAGCTTGAAACATCAGAATTCAACCACATCAACGTTGATATATGTATCTCTATTGATATAGCACGATGTAATTTGGTTTCGATCTACTGATATAGAATGTTCTTCATTTAGTTTGTTATAAACATATAGATACGTCCGCACGTAGATGGAAATACGTAGATACATATAAGTTCACGTAGATTGTCATATGTAGATGTAATATTCATGTAAAGAGTGAATCTAGCTGAATTGGATACCATCGACAAAGATAGTTGTCTTTGGATTGAAATATCTCGATGTATTTTGTTTAATGTGGATAGTTATAACTATGTGTAGGTGGTAATATAATCAGAGATGCAGCTTAACAAAGATGGAATAATCTGATATCAGACATCTCAACTTTGATAGATGAATCTCGATTGATATAGAACTATGTGATTTGGTAACCAGCTATAGATAAGTCTCCAGACATAAAATTGCATGTTGTCAGATTTATCTTCATGTAGTTTGACGTACGTATATCGATACATTTTCACGAAGATGGAATAATGTAGAGATCTATCAGTCTACGTAGATTGTCATATGTAGATAGATTTATCCCCAAGAAAGTGAATCTATCTGAATTGAACCACCGCAACGTATATAAGTGTATTTGGATTGAAATGTCTCGATCTGTTCTAGTAAACATGGATAGATAGCTATGTGATGTTGAATATATGTTGAGATAAGCATGATAACGAAGCTTGAATCATCTGTATTCAACCACATCAACGTTTATGTATGTATCACGATTGATATGGCAGGATGTAATTTGGTTTCGGTCTACAGATATATCTCCAAACGTAAGCTTACATGTTGTCAGATTTATCTTCATGTAGTTTGACATACGTAATCGATACATCTTCACGAAGATGGTATAATGGAGAGATCTATCAGTCTACGTAGATTGTCATATGTAGATAGATTTATCCTCAAGAAAGTGAATCTATCTGAATTGAACCACCGCAACGTATATAACTGTATTTGGATTCAAATATCTCGATCTGTTCTAGTAAATATGGATAGTTATAGCTATGTGATGTTGGATATATGTTGAGATAAGCATGATAACGAAGCTTGAATCATCTGTATTCAACCACATCAACGTTTATATATGTATCACGATTGATATAGCTCGATGTAATTTGGTTTCGGTCTACAGATATATCTCCAAAGGTAAGCTTACATGTTGTCAGATTTATCTTCATGTATTTTGACATACGAATATCGATACATCTTCACGAAGATTGAATAATGTAGAGATCTATGAGTCTACGTAGATTGTCATATGTAGATAGATTTATGCCAAAGAAAATGAATTTATCTGAAATGAACCACTCAACGTATATAAGTGTATTTGGATTGAAATATCTCGATCTGTTCTAGTAAATATGGATAGTTATAGCTATGTGTACTTGGATATATGTTGAGATAAGCATGATAACGAAGCTTGAATCATCTGTATTCAACCACATCAACGTTTATATATGTATCACGATTGATATAGCACGATGTAATTTGGTTTCGGTCTACAGATATATCTACAAACGTAAGCTTACATGTTGTCGGATTTATCTTCATGTAGTTTGACATACGTATATCGATACATCTTCACGAAGATGGAATGATGTAGAGATCTATCAGTCTACGTAGATTGTCATATGTAGATAGATTTATGCCAGAAAAAGTGAATCTATCTGAATTGAACCACCGCAACGTTTATAACTATATTTGGATTGAAATATCTCGATCTGTTCTAGTAAATATGGATAGTTATAGCTATTTGTACTTGGATATATGTGGAGATAACCATGATAACGAAGCTTGAAACATCAGTATTCAACCACATCAACGTTCATAAATGTATCTCTATTCATATAGCACGATGTAATTTTGTTTCGGTCTACAGATATATTTCCAAACGTAAGCTTACATGTTGCCAGATTTATCTTCATGTAGTTTGACATACGTATATCGATACATCTTCACGAAGATGGAAAAATGTTGAGATCTATCAGTCTACGTAGATTGTCATATGTAGATAAATTTATCCCCAAGAAAGTGAATCTATCTGAATTGATTCACCGCAAAGTATATAACTGTATTTGGATTGAAATATCTCGATCTGTTCTAGTAAATATGGATAGTTATAGGTATGTGATGTTGGATATATGTGGAGATAACCATGATAACGAAGCTTGAAACATCAGTATTCAACCACTTCAACGTTCATATATGTATCTCTATTGATATAGCACGATGTAATTTGGTTTCGGTCTACAGATATATCTCCAAACGTAAGCTTACATGTTGCCAGATTTATCTTCATGTACTTTGACATACGTATATCGATACATCTTCACGAAGATGGAATAATGTAGAGATCTATCAGTCTACGTAGATTGTCATATGTAGATAGATTTAACCCCAAGAAAGTGAATTTATCTGAATTGAACCACCGCAACGTATATAACTGTATTTGAATTGAAACATCTCGATCTGTTCTAGTAAATATGGATAGTTATAGCTATGTGATGTTGGATATATGTTGAGATAAGGATGATAACGAAGCTTGAATCATCTGTAATCAAACACATCAACGTTTATATATGCATCTCGATTGGTCTACAGTTATATCTCCAAACGTACGCTTACAAGTTGCCAGATTTATCTTCATGTAGTTTGACATACGTATATCGATACATCTTCACGAAGATGGAAAAATGTAGAGATCTATCAGTCTACGTAGATTGTCATATGTAGATAGATTTATGCCAAATAAAGTGAATATATCTGAATTGAACCACCGCAACGTATATAACTGTATTTGGATAGAAATATCTCGATCTGTTCTAGTAAATATGGATAGTTATAGCTTATGTGATGTTGGATATATGTTGAGAAAAGCATGATAACGAAGCTTGAAACATCTGTATTCAACCACATCAACGTTTGTATATGTATCACGATTGATATAGCACGATTTAATTTGGTTTCGGTCTACAGATATAGAATGTACTCAGATGTAGCTTCATGTAGTTTGTTATAGGTATATAGATACGTCCGCACGTAGATGGAAATACGTAGATACATATAAGTTCACGTAGATTGTCATATGTAGATGTAATATTCATGTAAAGAGTGAATCTAGCTGAATTGGATACCATCGACAAAGATAGTTGTATTTGGATTGAAATATCTCGATGTATTTTGTTTACTGTGGATGGTTATAATTATGTGTAGGTGGTTATATAATGAGAGATGCAGCTTAACAAAGATTGAATAATCTGATATCAGACATCTCAACTATGAGAAATGAATCTCGATTGATATAGAACTATGTGATTTGGTAACCAGCTATAGATAAGTCTCCAGACATAAAGTTACATGTTGTCAGATATATCTTGATGTAGTCTGACATACTTAAATAGATACATCTTCACGAAGATGGAATAATGTAGAGATCTATCAGTCTATGTAGATTGTCATATGTAGATAGATTTATCCCCAAGAAAGTGAATCTCTCTGAATTGAACCACCGCAACGTATATAACTGTATTTGGATTGAAATGTCTCGATCTGTTCTAGTAAACATGGATAGATAGCTATGTGATGTTGAATATATGTTGAGATAAGCATGATAACGAAGCTTGAATCATGTGTATTCAACCACATCAACGTTTATGTATGTATCACGATTGATATAGCAGGATGTAATTTGGTTTCGGTCTACAGATATATCTCCAAACGTAAGCTTACATGTTGTCAGATTTATCTTCATGTAGTTTGACATACGTATATCGATACATCTTCACGAAGATGGAATAATGTAGAGATCTATCAGTCTACGTAGATTGTCATATGTAGATAGATTTATCCCCAAGAAAGTGAATCTATCTGAATTGAACCACCGCAACGTATATAACTGTATTTGGATTGAAATGTCTCGATCTGTTCTAGTAAATATGGATTGTTATAGCTATGTGATGTTGGATATATGTTGAGATAAGCATGATACCGAAACTTGAATCATCTGAATTCAACCACATCAACGTTTATATATGTATCACGATTGATATAGCAGGATGTAATTTGGTTTCGGTCTACAGATATATCTCCAAACGTAAGCTTACATGTTGTCAGATTTATCTTTATGTAGTTTGACATACGTATATCGATACATCTTCACGAAGATGGAATAATGTAGAGATCTATCAGTCTACGTAGATTGTCATATGTAGATAGATTTATCCCCAAGAAAGTGAATCTATCTGAATTGAACCACCGCAACGTATATAACTATATTTGGATTGAAATGTCTCGATCTGTTCTAGTAAATATGGATAGTTATAGCTATGTGATGTTGGATATATGTTGCGATAAGCAGAATAACGAAGCTTGAAACATCAGTATTCAAGCACATCAACGTTGATATATGTATCTCGATTGATATAGCAAGACGTAATTTGGTTTCGATCTACAGATACATAATGTTCTCAGATGTATCTTCATGTAGTTTGTTATAGTTATATAGATAAGTCCGCACGTATATGGAAATACGTAGATATATCTAAGTCCACGACTATTGTCTTATGTAGATGTAATATTCATGTAAAGAGTGAATCTAACTGAATTGGATACCATCGACAAAGATAGTTGTATTTGGATTGAAATATCTCGATGTATTTTGTTTAATGTGGATAGTTATAGCTATGTGTATGTGGTTATATAATGAGAGATGCAGCTTAACTAAGATGGAATAATCTGATATCAGACATCTCAACTTTGATAGATGAATCTCGATTCATATAGAACTATGTGATTTGGTTACCGGCTATAGATAAGTCTCCAGACATAACCTTACATGTTGTCAGATTTATCTTCATGTAGTTTGACATACGTATATCGATACATCTTCACGAAGATGGAATAATGTAGAGATCTATCAGTCTACGTAGATTGTCATATGTAGATTGATTTATCCCCAATAAAGTGAATCTATCTGACTTGAACCACCGCAACGTATATAACTATATTTGTATTGAAATGTCTCGATCTGTTCTAGTAAATATGGATAGTTATAGATATGTGATGTTGGATATATGTTGAGATAAGCATGATAACGAAGCTTGAAACATCTGTATTCAACCACATCAACGTTTATATATGTATCTCGATTGATATATCTCGATGTCATTTGGTTTCGGTCTACAGATATATCTCCAATCGTAAGCTTACATGTTGTCAGATTTACCTTCATGTAGTTTGACATACGGATATCGATACATCTTCACGAAGATGGAATAATGTGGAGATCTATCAGTCTACGTAGATTTTCATATGTAGATAGATTTATCCCCAAGAAAGTGAATTTATCTGGATTGAACCACCGCAACGTATATAACTATATTTGGATTCAAATATCTCGATCTGTTCTATTAAATATGGATAGTTATAGCTATGTGATGTTGGATATATGTTGAGATGAGCATGATAACGAAGCCTGAAACATCTGTATTCAACCACATCAACGTTTATATATGTATCTCGATTGATATAGCACGATGTAATCTGGTTTCGGTCTACACATATATCTCCAAACGGAAGCTTACATGTTGTCAGATTTATCTTCATGTAGTTTGACATACGTATATCGATAAATCTTCACGAAGATGGAAAAATGTAGAGATCTATTAGTCTACGTACATTGTCATAAGTAGATAGATTTATGCCAAAGAAAGTGAATCTATCTGAATTGAACCACCGCAACGTATATAACTATATTTGGATTGAAATATCTCGATCTATTATAGTTAATATGGATAGTTATAGCTATGTGTACTTGGTTATATGCATAGTTATAGCTATGTGATGTTGGATATATGTTGAGATAAGCATGATATCGAAGCTTGAAACATCAGTATTTAAGCACATCAACGTTGATATATATGTCGATTGATATAGGACGATGCAATTTGGTTTCGATATACAGATATAGAATGTTCTGAGATGTATCTTCATGTAGCTTTTTTTAGGTATATAGATTCGTCCGCACGTAGATGGAAATACGTAGATATATATAAGTCCACGTAGATTGTCATATGTATTCATGTAAAGAGTGAATCTATCTGAATTGGATACCATCGACAAAGATAGTTGTATTTGGAATGAAATATCTTGATGTATTTTGTTTAATGTGGATAGTTATAGCTAGGTGTAAGTGGTTATATAATGAGAGATGCATCTTAACTAAGATAGAATAATCTGATATCAGACATCTCAACTTTGATAGATGAATCTCGATTGATATAGAACTATGTGATTTGGTTACCGGCTATAGATATGTCTCTAGACATAAGCTTACATGTTGTCAGATTTATCTTCATGTAGTTTGACATACGTATATCGAAACATCTTCACGAAGATGGAATACTGTAGAGATCTCTCAGTCTACGTAGATTGTCATATGTATATAGATTTATCCCCAAGAAAGTGAATCTATCTGAATTGAACCACCGCAACGTACATAACTGTATTTGGAATGATATGTCTCGATCTGTTCTAGTTAATATGGATAGTTATAGCTATGTGATGTTGGATATAAGTGGAGATAAGCATGATAACGAAGCTTCAATCATCTGTATTCAACCACATCAACGTTTATATATGTATCTCGATTGATATAGCACGATGTAATTTGGTTTCGGTCTACAGATATATCTACAAACATAAGCTTACATGTTGTCAAATTTATCTTCATGTAGTTTGACATACGTATATCGATACATCTTTACGAAGATGGAATAATCTAGAGATCTATGTCTACGTAGATTGTCATATGTAGATAGATTTATACCCAAGAAAGTGAATCTATCTGAATTGAACCACCGCAGCGTATATAACTATATTTGGATTGAAATATCTCAATCTGTTCTAGTAAATATGGATAGTTATAGCTATGTGTAGTTGGATATATGTTGAGAGAAACATGATAACGAAGCTTGAATCATCTGTATTCAACCACATGAACGTTTATGTCTATATCTCGATTGATATAGTACTATGCATATTTGGTTTCGGTCTACAGATATATCTCTAAACGTAAGCTTACATGTTGTCAGAGTTATCTTCATGTAGTTTGACATACGTATATCGATACATCTTCACGAAGATGGAATAATGTAGAGATCTATCAGTCTACGTAGATTGTCATATGTAGATAGATTTATCCCCAAGAAAGTGAATCTATCTGAATTGAACCACCGCAACGTATATAACTATATTTGGATTGAAATGTCTCGATCTGTTCTAGTAAATATGGATAGTTATAGCTATGTGATGTTGGATATATGTTGAGATAAAAATGATAACGAAGCTTGAACCATCTGTATTGAACCATATCAACGTTTATATATGTATCTCGATTGATATAGCACGATGTAATTTGGTTTCCGTCTACAGATATATCTCCAAACTTAATCTTACATGTTGTAAAATTTATCTTCATGTAGTTTGAAATACGTATATCGATAAATCTTCACGAAGATGGAATAATGTAGAGATCTATTAGTCTACGTAGATTGTCATATGTAGATAGATTTATCCTAAAGAGTGTGAATCGAACCAAGGCAACGTATATAAATATATTTGGATTGAAATATCTCGATCTGTTCTAGTACATATTAATAGTTTTAGCTAAGTGTATTTGGATATATGTTGAACTAAGCATGATAACGAAGCTTGAAACATCAGTATTTAAGCACATCAACGTTGATATATGTATCTCGATTGATATAGCACGATGCAATTTGGTTTCGATATACAGATATAGAATGTTCTGAGATGTATCTTCATGTAGTTTGTTATAGGTATATAGATACGTCCGCACGTATATTGAAATACGTAGATATATATAAGTCCACGTAGATTGTCATATGTAGATGTAATATTCATGTAAAGAGTGAATCTATCTGAATTGGATACCATCGACAAAGATAGTTGTATTTGGATTGAAATATCTTGATGTATTTTGTTTAATGTGGATAGTTATAGCTATGTGTAAGTGGTTATAAAATGAGAGATGCAGCTTAACTAAGATGGAATAATCTGATATCAGACATCTCAACTTTGATAGATGAATCTCGATTGATATAGAACTATGTGATTTCGTTACCGGCTATAGATTTGTGTCCAGACATAAGCTTACATGTTGTCAGATTTATCTTCATGTAGTTTGAGATACTTATATCGATACATCTTCACGAAGATGGAATACTGTAGAGATCTATCAGTCTACGTAGATTGTCATATGTATATAGATTTATCCCCAAGAAAGTGAATCTATCTGAATTGAACCACCGCAACGTACATTACAGTATTTGGAATGATATGTCTCGATCTGTTCTAGTTAATATGGAGAGTTATAGCTATGTGATGTTGGATATAAGTGGAGATAAGCATGATAACGAAGCTTCAATCATCTCTATTCAACCACATCAACGTTTATATATGTATCTCGATTGATATAGCACGATGTAATTTGGTTTCGGTCAACAGATATATCTCCAAGCATAAGCTTACATGTTGTCAGATTTACCTTCATGTAGTTTGTTATAGTTATATAGATTCGTCTTCACGTGGATGTAATTACGTAGATAAATATTAGTCTACGTTGATTGTCATATGTAGATGTTATATTTAGGTAAATAGTGAATCAATATGAATTCTAAAACATCAACATAGATAGTGGTATTTGGGTCTAAATATCTCGATGTATTTTGGTTTATGTGGAAAGTTATAACTTTATCTAGATGGATATATGTTAAGAGATGCAGTTTAACGAAATCGGCATTGTCTGATTTCAGACATCTCAACTTTTATAGATGAGTCTCGATTGATAAAGAACTATGTGCTTTGGTTCCTGTCTATAGATATGTCTCCAGACATAATCTTACATGTTGTCAGATTTATCTTCATGTAGTTTGCATTATGTATATCGATACATCTAAACGCAGAAGGAATAATGTAGAGATCTATACGACTACATGGATTGTCATATGTAGATAGATTTATCCCAAAGAAAGTTAATCTATCTAAATTGAAACACCGCAACGTAGATGAATATAGTTCGATTGAAATATCTCGATGTATTCTAGTATATATGGATAGTTATAGCTCTGTGTAGAGGGATATATGTTGAGATAAGCATCTTAACGAAGTTGGAAACATCTGTATTGAACCACATCAACGTTGATATATGTATCTCAATTGATACAGCACGATGTAATTTGGATTCGTTCTACAGATATATCTTCATACATAAGATTACATAATGTCAGATTTATCTTCATGTAGTTTTTCACATGTATATCGAAACATCTTCACGCAGATGGAATAATGTAGAGATCTATCAGTCTACGAAGAAGATTGTCATATATAGATAGATTTATCAATAAGAAAGTGAATCTATCTGATTTGAAACTCCTCAACGTAGATGAATATATTTAGATTGAAATATCTCGATCTATTC